>VXBX01003859.1:55014-199581 GCA_013400415.1 Scytalopus superciliaris | reverse complement strand
CTGTATCATTATTTATAAATTCTATTTGACAGGAAAATGGTTGCATAATTTTGTTCTTTTGACTGTGCAGCTTTTTGATGGTAATGGCACCAATCCTCTTGCTGTCTGAAAATTTCCCATGTGATTTTGATACCACTCTTGATTTCTCGTTCCCTAAATAGTCCATGTTAACCAATAACTAACTTTAGTGAAGTATAATGTGTAAAAAGACTGAAATAAGTGAGTTCACTCCTCCACCCTAGAACTTTTGAGTCTCTAACCACACAGAAAAATGTGCTGTAAATTCCTGCTTTTCCCATGGTTTTATTTTCTTCTGCACCCATACAAATTAGACACGTCTCCCTTGAAAATGGAAGATGAGATAATAATGTAAAAGATGTAAAATAATTATCACATGTTTCCAGCTTCCTTGTGCCTACACCAATTCTTGGCCAATGTTGCTTTACTCCCAGATAACCAACAAAACCAGAGAGACTGTATAGTCACATATTGCAACTTGCATTTGCCAAAGGAGATCAAGGGAGCAGATTTTGGAATTATGAGAAAAGCACTTGCCATGAACAACACTGCTAAAAGATATAGAAAATTGCAATAAAACATTTTGGAACTGGATTGAAAGTGGATTTTTGTCTCCTCTCTGGCCATGGTACAGGAACATGAAACATTAACAGGGAGAACAGCCACTATTTTCAGAACAAAACTCTTCAAATACCCTTTTTAAGTCCAGAGTTGGTCCTGGATGATTATAAATTATTGATAAATAAGCATAACAAAATTGAATAATAATCACTGCTTTGGTGAATCATTTTGATGGCAAAAAATTAAGACATCAATTTCTGAAAATGGTAAAATATGCTTCAGAAGCATAGAATTAAATCTAAAATAAAATATTACATTTTGCTGTTAAACCTTCCTTTAAAATTCAGAGGTTTTAGTGAGACGTTAACATCTGACAATCAACAGAGAGCAGAACGAAAACTGTATGCTTGACTAGTGATATCTGGTCTTCCAATATCAGTGAAAAGAAGGTTTTTGGAAGTGTTAACAGTTTGGATTTTAATTACTGATTTCTTCACTTTTGTACATTTCTAGATGAGCTTTAATGTGGTCCTGAGGGGAAGGTGGGGGGTGGAAAGAAAGGGACACACTCCGGAGAGTGAGGTAGGTGCTGCTGAAGCGCACGGAGAGAGAGAGCTTTATTCAAACTGGTACACACTTAAACAGGGTCAGGGGGCTGGGTCCTGACCCCGAGAGCACCCTGGGAAGGTTTCGGGGAAGGGTCTGGGCCAGCCCCAGCCATACAAGGCAAGACCCT
Source organism: Scytalopus superciliaris (assembly GCA_013400415.1). Lineage (NCBI taxonomy): Eukaryota > Metazoa > Chordata > Aves > Passeriformes > Rhinocryptidae > Scytalopus > Scytalopus superciliaris. The sequence continues at coordinate 198,266 of VXBX01003859.1, read as the reverse complement.
TCAAAACTGGGAACACAGAGCAGGTATATACAAAATAAGGAAATGGTACCCTGCTGCAGGCAGGGACCAATCGGGGATGGGTTACAGGCCATGAGGGATGGAAAATTCCAGCAGGGACACAAAGTGTCACACAGCAGTGAAATAAAGAAAAAACATGTAACATTACAAAATCTTCAAACAGGACAGAACTCCCAATTCACAGGCTGTCCCCAGGCATATTAACAGTCTATGGAACAGCAAAGTGCAACATCCATCACAGGTCTGTGTCCCTGAGGGAGCTTCTCCATTTCTGATAGTCATCTCCTCCAACACTTTAAGGTCCCTTCCAACTCAAGCCATTCTCTGATTCTCTGATTCTGTGATCTTTCTATCTGGAAGTCATGCATTTTCTTAGTGGCAAATAAAAGTGACAAATTCCACCTCTGACCTTGTGTTCTGACATACTTTTGCCTTTCCACAAGGCCAGTATCTCTCTCCTTCCTTTTTTGGATGATTCTGCCCCTTTCTTGGTGTTCAACATAAAGCATTTAAAAGTCTGGCCTTCCTTGGATTAATATATCATGGAATTCTAGCAATAATTGAGTAAGAGGTGCCATAGAGATGGATTCATACTCATCTTTTTACTGATTTGAGATGGTCTATATTTTTTCCTTAACAACATAACTGATTACTTTCCTCCAGTGACATAGACATGACAGAAGTTTCCCAAGTGCCACCATCTTCAAACTCAGCTACAGAAATGCGTTTGAAGGTCTGTGGTGGACCACTAGTAATTTAACCATAGCTTAATAGCTGGTTAGTAGCCAGCCAGGTATAATTAACACAACATTAGCACTGAGCTTCACAATATTTTTTAGAGCCATTTTTACAAAGAAGACTGACACTTTGAGTCACACATCCTTCTCAGAGTTATTGACTCTGTTTCTCCAATTAATTTAAATTTGCTGATAGTAATTGCTTTAGTAAAGTTTTATATGCTAAATCTGGAAATGCAAAACCTCAAGTGAACTTAAGGTTGCAAGCTTAAGTCTTAGTTTTTACTTATGCTTTAGTGGACACATTTAAAGATGAGAGGACTTTAAGGATGCCAGAATTTCAGAAGCTGAGTTCAGACTCCATAACTTTAAAATGAGTTGTATAAAAGGGTATCTCAGCTTTAATCTGCAAAAAGAACATTTCCATGGTTTTGTCAGAAACTATGAGAGAATGACCTATTTAGAGCTTCAAAACAACAGAAAACAAATTTAAAGGATTTCGAGTTGCTGGGGGCTTTTCTGTTGAAGTTTGGGGACTCGATTAATTATATTTGAATGCCAGCTAGGGCTGGTAGTACCAGAGCTTGGCTGAGGCAACATCTCCTTTGGAGGCACATGTGTTTGTTTTGGTGTGGTAGAATTCTTGCTTAGTTTTTTTTCAGTGTGTGATTTTGAGATGGCTGCCACTGTCTTAGAAAACATAGTTTGCAAAGTGAAAAATAAGAAAGTTTTCACTGGTTGTGAATGGTACTATAAAGATTGCTTTCCAGCAATTTAAAATTGAGTTTGTTGGTCAGAGAGTGACAGATATTCCATTACTGACTGACAAAATTAGGTGATTCTATTTAATATATCGGAATTTTCCCTTCATTTATAATGTAATTATAGGGTACCAAGGCATCAGAAAACATGCATAATATGAAAAGCACTTATTTTGGCTGGTAATGTATTAATTTAACAGGCATTTTTTCCTGTTTCTTCATTCAATGATTCATCTTCCTTGGTGAAAAACTTTCTATTTTAGTGTTACTGAAGATGATTCTACTCTACCAGGAGTGTCAGGAGTAAATAGCTTTGGCTGATGTGGAAAATACATCACTGGCAAAGAATTCTAAGCAGAGGTGTTGATAAATATGTCACTATTTGGCCTTCTTTCCAACACCTGTCCAGAGATTAAGTAGAATGTAGTTTGTGTTTTGTCACTTACACTACATATGACTTTGGCCTTCAAGTGTAACTCAGTAACCTTAAAATACACAGAAGATAAACACTAAATACCAGGCTATCAACAATTAATTCCTAAATGGACTATGAGATGACAGGATGCCAATATGATAATCAAGTCATCACTAAGGCTGGTTATTTTATTTCCAAAGTAACAACTGGATGTAATTAAAGCTGTGATTTTCTCTTCTGTCATGTCTAGTCAATTTTTTAGGTCTCAGTTGAGTAATAGTGCTTCTCACACCTCATCTCCTAGGTAGCTATTAGAAGTTTGCCACTTTGAATTGCCAGATGTTCCTGTCATCAGCCTGACCTTTCAAATAAATTGAAACTGAAAGCTGTCTCTTGTGATTTCTTCATTTTCCTGTACAGTAGAAACAAGAGAGAGTGATGAGTGGTTTATGGGTCAGAACATATGAAGGCTATCAATTTACGACTACCACTTTAATTTGAAATTTGCAGCTTGTCCTGGAGTTGTTTGATTTGCCTTAATAATTTCCCCAAACTATGCATAGATAAACCTAAATTCTGCTCCATCTCAGACTTGGTAGGCAGGCCTAATTTTCTAATTCAGGAATCCATCCCAAGACCCTTTGTTGGTTGTCAGAGCTCTTCATAGTGTCAGAAAAAGGAGGTAAGTGTGCTCCAGTCAGCAGCCCAACTTACTGCTCCTATTACAAATTGTTTTGAACCATCCATCTTTGCATTAAAAGCTTTTATCAGCTTGGAATAGGCTGTCCATAGTGGAATCACAATCCCTGGAAACATTCAAAAGGCATTTGGACATGGCTCTTGGGGATATAGTTTAGCAGTGAAAACAGTGGTTCTGGTTTAACAGTTGGGACTCAATGACCTTAGAGGGCTTTTCCAACCTTAATAATGATTCCATGATTCTGAGTTGTATAGAAGTGACTGAGATTAACACTGAACCCAATCTCTTGTTTAGATGAGTGTAGATAAGGTTAAGAAAAAAAAAATCAGTGACAACCTGAATGTTAATTTATGTTATCCAGAGGTTCCCTGTCTCCCACTCCCTGTTCTTCTCCCTACAATCTACTCACCTTTTATATATGGGTAACTGCCACATATATATGTGTGCATATATAAGTATACATATATAGAGATATGTACACATATACAGGCATATATATTTATGTGCATATATAAATGGCTATTTCCACATTTCTAGTGGATGGTGTCCCTGCCAATGGCAGGGATTTTGGCACTATGTGATCTTTAAGATCTTTCCAACCCAAGTCATTCTGTGATTCCATGATTCCGCTTATGAACAGTGTGTCTAGGTCCTCTGAAAACAGCAAAAAGGCTTTCTTTAACTATAATATGTGTTTGGTCAGTTTTCATATGCAATGCTTTCATTTTTCTATATAAAGAAATGTTTCATTTTAAATATCCTGATTCAACAACATTTTCGAGGGTTGTGCACACCAAGCTGACACATTTTATTGCTTTTCAGGGGAATTATTGTGATCATGTTACAAGATCCTATTTCTTGCCTAGTACTGAATAAATTAGCAGCTTTGGTTCATTAGACACTCTGGTGGTTCAGTTCTGCTTTCTCCATACTCCAGATTGTACCTGTCAGATATGTTAATACTGCACGTTAACTGGGAGGTGTTACTTCACTGTAAATTACAATCAATGGAGCTCTAGCAGCAGAACATGGGCTCTCAAGTATTTTAAAATATAGTTGTAAAAGAATAACTTTAATTGCTTGGAAGCATAAAATAGGTCTGAAAAATTATCTGGAAAAGAGGAATTTTAAAGAATACTTAATTTGTGACACCAATACTGGATTTTGGAGTTTAGTTTTAAGAAGTCAGCTTATCTCGTGGAGTAGCATAGACCTGGAGTGGACATTGCCCAGAAATTTGGCTGGCCTCCATAACTGTCAGAAATCTTGTAATGTTTTTAGAGGAAGTTACAAGAAAACAGATATTGCCTGCTTTTAGTTACATGGCTTCACCCTTTTTTCAAACTGCTTAATGCACATACAGACACACTCACAGCCATTTTGATTATAGAAGATTTACTGATAGAAAAAGCACTTCCATTGAAAGGTATTACAAACTTTTAGACATCATATTAAGTTTAAGCATCTTATAGACTACAACAGATACACTGGACTTGGGGATAAACCCATGTAATACGGCTCTTAATACAGAAATGATAATAAAAAGATAGATGTGGTTCTCAAAATAGCAAAATACCCATGATTTTTCTATTCTTATTTTCTGATACAGAAAAAAAATAATGAAAATATTTGTAATTCAGCAGATAACTTAGGAGAAATCACTTCAAAAGATAATTAAATTCTTCCAGATAATGTGTTTTAATAGCCCCAGGAGTCAGCATATGATTTTCTGTATTCTTAATTCTAAAATTAAGTATAAGGTAAAGAGGTGTTTGCATCTTAATTTTACTGCAATATGCAGGCATATGCTTTATTTAGCCCAGTAAGTACAAAGTCACATAAAACTATTCTCTTCCTGGAAGAACAAAGTAATCTTAGGAATTACGTTTTTAGGTTAAAAATGCTCTTGTTTTTTCTTGAAATGAAAATGAGAAAAAGGTAGTAGGCTTATGATGAAATACTTGTGAGGGATGGAGTCCAAGATGTTCATTTAGATCCACCACCATTTCTCTGCACTGACACTTCTGATAGATTTTTTACTAGTGAAATCTGCATAGCAGCAGTAGGTTACTTTGTGTGACATTCCTGCAACTAGGTATATAGCAAATATAGCCATAGAGACAAACACCGAGCATGGTTTCTGTCCTTGAATTACAGGTCTGGAAGAACTGACAAATATCAAAACACTTTAAAACAGGTATGTATATGCGATATAGAGTTAAAGGGATGTTTTATATCCTGGCACTTCATGTTGGACTGGTAATTGTGATTATTTGCATGCTCAAAGTCTTGAATGTTCACAGACTGACAGCTTGAAAAGTTCCTTTTAAAAGATCAGGACTGGCACCAACATTCAACATAAACATTTCAAAAAATATTCACATATTCATGTCTGTGCTGAAGAAATTAACAAGTTGCTTGTCATCTCTTTGCAAGAGTTTCTGTACCTGTGTGACAGCACCTATGTTCCTTCCATAAAAAGAACAAACAAGGATATCTTGTTTTTTTTGTATCAATGGGCAAAGGGTGACTTGAGAGGGTGTTCAAACAGAGCAATGTTGAGATGCAGAGAAGTAACTCCTCAAGGAACATAGTGGACAAAAGAGAAGCTTTGGACTTTATAGAAGACAGCAGATATTTTGTTGTGTGTAAGATTTTATTATTTTCTTTGCTCACTGTAGTATTTATTTAGTATCTGATTACTGCCTTCAGAGAACCTAGCATATTGTGTGCAAATAAGAGTACGTGTCACTCTTTAATAAATATATAGAGATATAAAAAGTGCTCAAGATTGCAAAATTGAACATTTTGATTGCCTCAGAAAGGGATCTCCATGAAACCTCATAAACCATGAAAAGTAAACAGTCAGCTTTCCTGGCATCCACTGTCCTTTTCCCCAGACAAAGACACTTCTTTCGAGTATGTAATCTTCAGTGCTTAACTGGCTTCAGATCTGCTAAATTCCTACCATCAGCAAACATATTGCTTTTCTTTCTGTAGTGGCTACTGCCAGATTGACAACTTTTTTTTTTTTTTCTCACAGACATGTGCTATTCCGGCTAGTTTCTGCAATTATTTTAATTTTTTTTGGCACCTGCAAACTCCTGACTGTCAGTCTCATCCTTTCTTAGGATATATATTTTACAGTTGAATTAGTATATGGTTAACTGACAATTTCATTATTGTTTCCTTTCTGATTTCAAGTCAGCATTATCGGTCTTGGGAATTTTCTTCAAAAGTATTCAAAACATGTGATTGTAATTTTAAATGAGGTCTTTGAACATCTCCAGGTTATCATCTTCTCTTAGGATGATGGTGTACAGATAAAACACAGATGAATATAGATAGTCATGTGATTTAGTGTATAGTATTCCTATGTTGCCATTACTGCTTTTGTAGCTATTTGATTTTAATCCTGACTCTTAATCCTCACTTTATCTGACTTCTTATTATTACTATTTGATGCTTTCCATGCATAACCACTTAAGGAAAAATGTCCTTAAAAAGAAAACCAAGTACTCTGCACAAGTGTGAGAATGTTAATACAAGCATTGCTACATCTTTGTAAAAATGAAAATACAAGAAATATCTTTTCTTACCCACATTCTCATTTGCAAAGAAACAGGGACATATCATTTACTGCCAACGTCTATTACCAACTAGTTGCAACCTTCACAATATGCTAGGGACAAACTAGACAGCTGGGGAAAAGGAATTAAAATAGATGTTTTCCTGCTCTCTGTGTTCAGCTGCTGCTGAGGCTGATACAATTGGTAGTGCTGCTGGTGGCTGTTTTTGTTGATGAAGCAACACGACTTCTTCCACTGTGCTTTTTCTGAGATTTACATGCATACCTTTGACCATCTCCGTGCTGGTATGAGCTCACCTGGACTGCTGCAAGTCCCATTCCTGAGGGGCAGGAGGCAGCTTGCATCTTGTCCTCCTCTCTCCTGCATGCCCTGCACCCCTTGTGCCACCACACAAACCACAGCATCAGCAAGGGCTGAACATTCAACAACATGTGATAAGGAGGTGCCATGTGTGATGGGGGACAGTTATGATGGCTACACAAATGCTAAGCTCTTTTCCCCCATCTTCCTCCCCTCCTGTGCTTTCCATACTCCTCTTAATTACCAGTCACAGGATTGACTGTGTAGTTTAAAACCACTAAAAATGACAGAAAATATAATTCCTGTACATTGAACATGATGCTAAATTCTGGACTAACATTTTTGAGACAGCACTTCATGGCAAAACTTCCATCATTGATATTGTGTCCCTATTTCTAGCACTACAACTCACTGCCTAACAGATGCTGACACCTGTGGGGATCTTTGTGGTTATGAAACCAGTCACTACAGCAATACAGATTTCTCCAATGTTTTACACTAAGACAATATTGAAGAGGAGCTTTCACACCTGAAAAGGGAGGAATATAAATCGCCTCTGGTAAAGAGGGATTAGTCTACACATTTTAAAGGAGAGGGCTGCAGCACAGCATAAAAAAACACCTCTGCATGGGTCTGTCATAGGAACTGTCACTCACTGTCAGTTACAGTTATTTTCAGGGTTATACAAGTGTTGATCCTGAAAATACATTATGAGAAGTAAAGGTGTCAACAGGTTCTTGTGCTTGGCCCTAGATACCACATGGACTTGTGCTGGCTATTTCCTCACTCCAAGTACTGATGTTTGCTTATATTTATATGCTCAGTAAGACATAAGAGAAGCCAGGTCCGAAAAAGGAAAAGGTCATGACTGTCTACTTCAGAAATGTTCCTGCAGTTAATTCAGCTCTCCTTCCTTGTTACCAAAGAGTGCTGGAATTCTCTTTGTCATGCTTTAGCTGTTCAGAGATGCTAAACAGTGAGACTGTCTGTATGATCCAAAATACAGCGAAGAGATTCAATGGTTCTTGAGATTGCTGTAACTACTGTAACTTGTCACATCCTTAAAGATTTTATCATGGTTTTTTTTGCAATTTCTATGCTTATTTTTCCAATTGGCTGGAATCATCCTAATGTCTAAAGGCTCAGTCAGGATTAGGTTTGTAATGTGTTGTACATTCTATACAGGCACAGAATAATCTGTGTATCTGACTGTTTACATGATCCTAATGCCTCTTCCTGGAGACTGAATTCCTGACCTGAAGCACTTTCTTCCTAAAAGTAAATATAAAATTCTAACTTTCATCTAAATAAATGAAAAATCCCAGGTATTCTAATGCCAAACAGCTAAGTTTCAGAATTTGGAAACTGTCAGATTGTATTGTATGTCTTCAAAATACCAGATGTCCATTTTGTTTGTATGTTCTCCGTTACCTACTTTGTTTCCAGAACAAAGGTTTTAATTTGGTTTCATTGGTTTTTTGCTTTGTTTTGTTTTGTTTTTATCTTTAACATTGCAGATCATGTAAGATCTTACTTTTATGTTCTCAGCATAGCAACTATTGAATTAAGATCAAAGACCTATTTGTAGGATGTATGGAATGTCCTCCTATTCTAATAGGCCAAGGAGAGGTATTCAGAGAAATGGAAGTACAGAGGAGGGGACTGTGATGGTGTCATACTTGCTGCAGAGGGATCTATAGGTCTCAAATCCTCTTAGGTGTTTGATCAGGGTGGAGGATAAAACCATCTTAAAGTGAGCTTTATGGTGGCTGTCATCTCAAATTAAAATGAAGAGATGGTATCTTGAAACTTTAAAGCATTAGAAAAAGTCATGCTGTCACCAAGGCATAGTGGCGTAGGATAGACAGGAGCTGATGGAGAACATTGTGATCTAATAATTTGGTATCATGATTTGTAAAAGAAGCAGGACATTTCCTACAGGCACAAATTTCAATTTGAAATTCTATTCTGTTACTTGCCTTTATGTGAAGTGCTGGTATAGGACATGATTTTGCAACTTTCAGAGCATATCCCAAGCAAGAGAAGGTGCAGGTGGATGTTGCTGGAACCCCAAGGGGTGGAGAAAGTTCCTTACAGAGATCAGCTGAATTTCAGAATGCTATTTGACAAGCAGCATCATCCCTTTCAATGGGATGCTTAAGAGTGACTCACTTGGAAATGCAGTATCAAATATTTTTATTTTTTTAGAATCACTTAGTATTTTAAATTATTGGATCTTCATGAGCTCCTATGGACATCATTCCACCATGTTATTTAAAAATGGCAAACTAAATTACCATGAAGCTCATTTATTTGCAGTTTTTCCAAAAGCAAATCAGCTTCATGTATTTTTAATTTAATTATATTATTTTATTCTTTGTTTTTCTTACATACACAGCTATGATTTATTGCCTTTCCTCTTAGAAATAAAGAAGCATTTCCTTGATCATATTTAAGTCTCATTTATCAATAAAACATAAATATGTTCTTGACATTTTTATTTTATTTTTAGTGGGTTATAGTTTATAGCTATTTTAATTTATTCTTCTTGATATTTGTCATCCTTCTTCATCAACAGGGTTTCACAGTGAATTTCAGAGTCTTTGTTGTCTATAGTTCTTAATGTGTTTGATTTTTCACATTTGTTATCGGTTTAATTTCTTTTTTTGCTTCTCAAATGTTTTATAGGCACTATACCAATGCTGATCCTGTATTTGTGTTGGCTTAGACATTCCATGTAATTTAAAATCCCATTGATAGATCTCTGGGAGGAGACTGCCTTGGGCTTTCACATCCAAGAAATGTAATCCATACTGCATTTCTGCAGGTTTACTATCTCAATGATGTATGGCATCTGACAGAAGTTCTTTGAAGACTCTCTAAGAAATTTCTTGGATTTGGATACATGACGTAATTATAGTTTTGATTCACATGTGTGTCAGCATGTTTTCTTTTCATTCCACCTCCACTAGCTCAGATGTCTTACCTGAAGCTATCATCCATTGCTTAATTCAGAATCAGTCCGTAACTGTGCAGGGTCACTTCAAGGTCCATACTCAGCCTGGATTTTTCAAAAGTGTGAGAGAGCAAAATGCACTGTTCAGAGAAGCTGGCTGAAGCTGAGAATCTTTTATTTTCTCGGAATCCCTAAGTCTTGTAGAATCTAGGATTATCTAGCTGTTTCTTTTGCTTGATACATTATAGTTAAACAACAAAAAGTGAATTTTTACTAAGTTATGCTCCTGGCTTGTTTTGAGCCATTTTCCATCTAGCAAACACAATCTCCATTATCAAGCACTTGAAATGTGGGTTTCTTGCGTGTTCAGTGTTACATCCAGCACACCACAGTGCCCCCACAAGTGCATGCATAAGGCTGAAATGCCTAAAACCTACTGCCAGTCCAAAGCTTTGCATTTTAAAATATTTTGGATACTTAAACTTCAGAAGTCTATGAGAAAAGCTGAAAACTGCTGCCTCTGAAAATGAGACATTTAACTTCAGATTTGTATAATTGACCTTTAGTAGACAATAAATCTTAAATTTTGTTAGAAGATTATATAAATGTGATGTTGAATAGTTCATTCTTATTTTTTAAAGTTTATTGACTGCTGTTTTCTCTGTTCACTCTGCTGTGATCCAGTCTCAGTTTTCTTGCAGAATAAGAGTTAAAATTGTTTGGATCACAAGAAAAAGCTCCATAAAACACAAAGTCATCAGATTAGCAAATGCATTTCTAGTTTAGGATTTCCTAAAATAAGAACAACATTAATTATACTCTTTCACCTCATTCTTCCTGATAGTTCCCATTAAATTTTCTCTTACTGTAAATAATTTTCACAGAAGTATATAAAGGGGATCATGCAATGGGGATCTCTTTCCCTAGTTTTGAAGGTGTTTTAGATAGCGTTGCAGCCCAGGAGCAGTTCTTGGGACTACATCTTTAATAGTGAATAAAATGCTGCCAGATAATGCTCCCAGACACTGAAAATCCGTCACCCATACCACTAAATTTGTAAAGTAGTCTCCAGAACAGTCACAGCCATGACAAACAAGTTCCAGGCATAATTTAGGACTAGGCACAGGCCAGGAACTATTCTCAGTGGGCAGTTTGGATATGGCCAACCATATTTTGAAGGGAAACAGAATTTAGTATGGGCAAGGGTTATTCCGTGCCAAGTACCAAGATATACTAGAGGCTGTTTCTAATAAAAACCAGACTTTTTCCCAACATGTACTTTTTATTGCTATTTTAGAGATATTAATATTTTGTAAATGCTCCTTCTGTTCCCTGATATCTAATCTATGATCTGTGCTCTGTTATGACGCTGCAACTGCCTGCAAGTCAACAAATAAAGAGCACACATTCTTACATGCAGGCCGGCTAACTGCAAGCTGGTGTTACAGCAGTCACAGGGCCCAAAATGTGTCTCATGCTTAGAGAAACAGCTAAAGAAATGAGAAGAAAGACAGAAGGTATCCACTTTTCTGTAGATATAAAGGAGCCCAATAAATCTGTGAGAATTAATATCTGAACTTTCACCTGATGCAGTTTTATTTCTGATGCAGAGTTGGGAAGTGGAGAGTATTTATAACCGTGGAATACTACATGAGCACATTGTATTTTTACTCTGACTTTCTAAATGAGAACAGCCCTAAGTCAGTATGCATTGTTCTTTGAAAAATGTTGCTAGCAACCTTCATGACTTTCTAAGAAACCAGCATTTTCTTGATGATACTTTGGCTAGATGGCTGATTGACCAGCAAAATTCTACTCATGACATTACTGTATTGTAAATATTTCAAGGTCAAAACAACTTGAATGAATCTTTTGAACAGTAAAGCTACTATTTCACACAATATATAATTTCTATTTAAAATATCAAATTAGTAAATCAATACTAAGGATATAATACTTAATCTTATATTTAGAAATTTTATGCTGAAGACTGAGATTCAACAGAATCTTAAAGCTATGCCATTTCAGTTGCAAAAGCATTGGCACTATAAAGTTTTGCATTTCATGTTCAGCTTTCATTTAGTAATGCACAACATTTATTTTGAACTAGTTTTGACTGCAAAATTATTTACAGCACCTCTGTAAACCTGCAGGCTTCTCCTGGACCACTGCTGGCAAACTATTTTATGATTTGAAAGCTTTGATTGTAAAACGTCAAGAACACAATCTTAGATTGTCTGGCATTACCCACAGTAATGTCTCAGGTAACATATTTGGAATAGCATCAATATAAATAATCCGTGAATAAAAAACTGTATATGCTCATGTTTGCTTCATAAACATCTATAAAAATTGGAAGCACTATCTTTTTAAGAGAAAGGGGCAGTTGTGTTGCATGAGTGTTGTGGTTTAGGAATGTTATTCCCCAATTTAGTACTCCCACTAAAAAGAAACCACAAGCAGCTCCCCTACCCCCTCCAAGGGGAGACACAGGGAGAGATCACAGGCGGAGATAAGAAAAATTTACTGAAAACAGCCATGAGATAAGAAAATGAAGAGTAGTAGCAAGAATACTAATAACAACAGTGCACAAAGGAGAGGGTGATTTACAAGCAGAATGCTCACCAAGCCGAGACAATTAACAGTGGTGGATGCCTGCCACACTTACTCCCCCAACTGGAACAGGACTCCATGCCTTCCCAGAGGGGAGAGAGAGTGCCTTATCCTCACTCCTGGTAATGGTGTAATCTGATACTGAATAACACAATGTTTTGGCCACACCCTCTCCCACTGGGCCAGAACCAGGACAGGGGGGCATGCGACAGAGATCTTCATCTGTAGCCAGAACTCAAATTGCACATTCACTTCGAATCTGTAATGGCTGTTGAGAAAGCAGAGAACCTGAGCAAGAGCAAACAGTGTAGTCCTTTGTGGTCTGTGACATTACCGTTATTTCTGTTCCATGTCTGATTACTAGTCTTGATTATTTTTTCTAAATCTGATACTCAAATAGGTGGTGACTAAAGGAGTAAATCATTAAATATTTAATGGTAAATAAAGGCAAAGTTGAGACATTGCTCATGATATGGCACAAAGGAATCATGAGAACAAGGTATTAAGTTTATGGTACTGGCTAGGATTCATACCAAAGCTGAAATTTTTCTACAGGTTATTTTCTACTCATCATATTATAACAGTGATTTATGCACTACCACTGTCACCCATGTCTCTCTTACTTCCATCAGCAGAGCTGCTGCTGACACCAGGTCAAGCACATGGGTCACTGTTCTTGCGTGTCACAATGTAAGACTCCTGTGGTCAGTAATCAGAAATAACATTTATAACACAAGCCATTTCTGCTTCAATAATCATGTTCCTGCCAACAGCTCTCATCTGAGAAAGACATAAAAAATATTATCATTTGACAACAGGTCACATTTCACCTTACTAGAAAGGGAAATCTTCCTGATAAAGAGAAACAAGTGACATGGCAGATTGCCAGGGATTTATCCTTAAGGTAATGAGGAAATTGAATTCTTAACAGACATTTAGAAATTAGTAATAAATGGGTAAGCTGGGAGGTGAACAGTCAGAACACTTTACTTCACACTTCCCATAAGCCTGCAGAGGTAAGTACCATAGACCTGTTCCAGAGCTGATTGCTGAATTACTGACCAGGAAAGGGAGAAATAAATAACTAAATGATGCCTGTATATAGGTGCCTACACTGCCGAAATGACATGTTGCCCCCACATGAGTGAATGGAAACCCAATAACCAAACATAAAATGGAAAAAAAACCAAAACCAACTGAAAAATCCAATCCAAGCAGAAAATAATAAACAAAAGCCCTCAGTGTTCTGGAATGTTAAGTGTGGGTCATCAAGAGAATCTGAAACCTGGAATTCTGCTAAAAAGGGGAATCAATGTTGGAGTTAAGTTTCAAGACAACATAGTGAGAAGCTGCTGATAAAGTAATGGTTTGGTCCTCTGTTCACCAAAAGTGGGACAGAATAATTTTGGGAGACTCATAGCAATGAAAATATTCTCCTCATCTTCTTGACTATCCAGCAGCAGATTTGGTTTAACGGACCTGACAAAGAAAGTACCATTCAAATGGATTAGCAATATATACAGAACACTGAATATTTACACAAAACTTTTTAATCTTAGCCATGGTTGTCTGTCCCCTTATCACAGGCTAGATGATTCATGTTTCAAATTGGAAGAGTTTTGCTTACATGGGCCATGTGTCAGAGTATCTGTGTTCAACAGTAGAGGACATTGCTGACATTTCATGGTGCTCAACACAAAGGATTCCTGATTCTGGATGTATGAGGCATCACAGTGAGAGCATTGCTGTCTACTGTTGGTGCTGCCTTTTGCTACCCTTCCATTTTTCCTTGCACAATGGACTTTAATTTAATTTAATCTTTATTTTTTAATTGCACAGAACCACTCTTTCTCAACTCTTCTGGTTTCACATGGGTACTGAACATGAAGAAAGGAAAGCAAATATCTCTCCTCTTCTATCTCCCAGCAAATATTTGTCTTTGTTTCTACTGCTGTGGGCAGTACAAGGAAAGTAGTTTGTGGCTTTTTCTGGCTGTGCAATGCAAACACTAGCTCCAGGTCAGTGAGAGATCATTACTGCATTATTCCCTGAGAGATTTCTTCAGGCATAACTTTCTAATAAGCTCATATGTGTACACCTGGAAGTAAAATTATTTTTACGTACTAGTTATTTCTGTTCTATTTCTATATGTCATTATTTCTAACACTCATATTTGAATGACAAGAGACCAGTTTTAGGTAAATGTCCTAAATATATCCTTAAATATTATTTCATGGAATGAAACAGACTTTTTTATTGTCTGGCTATAATGCAAAGGAATCAGAAAGTTTTAAATGGTTACCTTATTGAAAACACACTTAGAAAGAGAAAACAAATGGGTTTTGACTGTTGACAGCCAAATGATTCAGAAATTTTACTTTAACACAAGATTGTATTCAGAACACAGAGATAATTTCATTCTTCTAGGGCTGGAAAGTAGTTGAGCACCTAATAAAAAGTTTCTGTGAAATTGGCCAGGTTTCAGGTAGTTTCACCCTGTGATAGCACAAAATTCCGAAAAAAATTATCTAACTTTAACAAATAGAAACTAAAGCAGTATTCAGTAGTCCTTGTGTATTATGCAGCATTTTCTCAGTTTTAATTTCTTAATTTCATTAAATTGACATTGTCTGAATACAACATAAAAAAGAATACTTAATCCAATGAAGATACCATAGTATATATGAGTAATTTTATTGCCATACAAACATAAAAATGAAAACAAGTTGTCTTTCCTTGTTTCTAGATATTCTGTTGTGCCTTTGTATTTATTTTCAGTAGGAATGACAGGGTCTTTGCTAACTTTTTTTTTTTTTTTTGATTCCTTCTCTAGTAATTTTTCCCAGTACAGACTAGTCTACACCTTCATTCTTTCTCTTATGCCATATCAATTTCTCCTTTTGACTTTTATAAGTCAATACACAACCGTGCATTTAAAAACACATTGAGATGTCCTAGCTCTATTTGTAGTTACTTTCAAGATTCTATACATTTATTGCAATAATGTTTCAGTGTGGACTCAAGGTTGCTCCTAAGTTCTTCAGTGGTCTGAATCTTTCCCATGTCAGAAATATTATTTTCTAATTCTGATTGACAAGAGATTCTTTTACATCCTGATAAACAGTAACTTGTATTCAAGTATATATATATATATTTTGTTCCTTCCACTCTTGACCAACCAAAACATCTAGGACCCCAGTAATTCTGCTGCTTAGAAGAGCTTGGTGCATAAAAGTATGCACAGGGGAGTAAGAGTTGCTCTCTTACATGCTGTAGAAGGGATGTAGGTGTAAACTATAACTGTGAGAATTTTTAAATAGGAAAGAGGTGGTTTGCAAGAGAGCCAAATACAATAAATGTTGAGGCACAAAATGTCAAGGTACAAAATTTATGTAATGGAAAAAGGTATTTTGAAGATATTATGGCTGAAGCCTTTGTGGGAAAGACATAGACAGTTTTGTCCTCCAAACTTCTCAGAGGAAATCCTGACAAATATTTCAAATGAATGTTTTAAGATAGTCTGCAGCTATTCCCCAAAGTCTTATATAAGCCTTATTAGGTTAGGTAAAGAATGAAGACCTATTCAACTCTTGCCAGTTATCATCTTAGTATAATTGATTCAGTGTGCAAACCAAGTTCATATCTCATCTTATCAATAACTGAAGTTAACTCCAAGCTGTTTGCCCTTTCAAGTGTCTCAAACACACAATCATTTAATAGCTCCTGCAACAGCTATCCATAAATGCAGGTTTTCTCCTTAATAATAGAGATTACTGAAAAAGACACCATTGAACAGAAAGTGAATTTTTAAGGCATGTCAACTTGCAATTGTATGGAAAGAAGAAAAGAACTGACACAGCAGTTGCAATTTTTTCAAAAGTAGATCCAGTGTTGTCTTGAAAGAAAAGGTCGATATATATTTGTTATTTACAAATCATTTAATATTGGGTTATTCATTTAATATCATAATACCCTTAAGAGGAAATTCATAACTTCAGTTGCTGAAGTTGTTTATTATACATGGTAGCTGGGAAGAACAAAGCTTTAAAATGATAAATACATATTTAGAATTCTGCTTACAAATATATACATTTTTGTTAGAAATATTAGAACTGTAAAATGTCACCTTTGTATATGGGAAGAGAAGTGCAGTAACAGACATTTTATATACTCTTTTTCCTGTTCTCATGATGTGTGATTTGGCTAATGTTTACTATTTTGAAGGAATTTTCAGGTATCTTTTGAGATGAATCTGGAATAAACTCTATTTTGGTTTTTAGATGAGAACAGGACTAAACAATATTTTTTTTCTACTATATGACAGTCCATATCAATTTGTTTTTAGGCTTTTATCCAAACTATTTTCAGGACTTTATGTAACAGAAAAATCACTAGTAATAATGCTTCTATTACTAAATCTTGTGCTATGTACTTTTCTGAGTTTTATTTGTTTTATTTAATTATTTATTTCTAGCCTCCTCCTTTCTGCAAATCTCAGTATTCTGTCCTCTCTTAGAGTTCAGAACTGTTATGCAGAGCAATAAATATCTATTCTGGTCAGCATGCAATAGAGATGAGCTCAATGCGATGAACTTCAGTTCCACAAAGAAGTGATAAAACTACTACTCACTTCAGATGAACCAAACCTTGGGCAATATGTCCTTTTCTTGCATGAAACTCTGTTCAGTATGTTTAAGATCTGTGTCACAGACGCCTGTCTTTAACAGTTGAAGGTGCTTGAGAAGAATGTATTTGGTGGTCAAGAAGCTGGGTTGCTCCCATTTAAATCAAGTAGTTCCTTGATAACAGAACCCCTGTAAGCATCACTTAATTGTATATAACACAGATCAGTGACAGGATGTTACGACTTTGCATTTTAACCTACAGTAGTTTCTGGAAACCAGACTTGTTCATTTTCAGATGCAATCCAAGTGATCAGGGCTCAGCCCCAGGATGTGTCACAAACTACATCTGTGATATCAAGCAGTTCATTCTTTCAGCTCAGCTCTCAAGCTATAAATGTCATCAATAAAGATATTTCCATCTATTTTCTGTCCAGCCTCCTTCCTCTTAAGTCTGAAAGTTGGTGGGGCTTACTTGGTTTTCGGTTGTTTGGGTTTTGGGGGTTTGCTTGTTTATTTGCTCGGTTGGGGTTTTTTGTTTGTTTGTTTAAAATCTATTCCTCATCTTACTTAGGAAAATTGTAAAGAATAATATTGCACTGTTGTAGACTGATGTCTCTCTATGCCATTTACTCCATAATGTTAAAATCAACGTGAATATTTTGTTAGGTTTTCCTTTGGCATGCTATTCTTCCTAAGGTTTAAAACTCAGTTTATCACTCAGACAAGCTGTGGTTCAAGGATCCACACTCCTAGCCTGTATCATTAAGAAAGCCCAGGATAGTATAGGGGTTTTTTTTCCAATAAAAGGTCACAATACATTTTTATTCTTCAGTTAATAAAAACACAGATATATAAAAATATACATTCCCATTTCACAAAACTCCCATGAACAGTGATCGTCACATAAGAACAATGAAATTCTGCACAGCACTCTATGTGCTCGTCTCCCAGGTTCTATGTACATAACATTTCTGGAATGACATATAGTAAAGCACACTGGTTGACATTTTCCATCTTGTACAGCTGAATTGAATTCCGTGCAAACATTCAGGAAGTCTGCAAGCCAAGTCTTGCTGACTTAAACATTGCACATCTTTGAAAATTTTGGACATTATTCATAGAAGGTAAGCAGTAAGGAATGCAAGATGAGAGAGAAAGAAACTAACAGCTTTATGATAGAAACATTGGATGCTTAACAAAGCATCTCCTAATCACCAATTTCAGATGTAGACAAGTCTGCCCAGAGGATCAATGGTTTTCATACAGAAATTTCTGTCTGCCAATGGCTAGAATTCCCCAGGTGTGCTTAAATTTGGAAATAGGGATCTAGTAATTGTTCATGCTTTGAATAAAGATATTACTTGGTAATAAAATCTTTATAAACATCACTTAATCACCTATAAAATAGGCCAATGACCTAATGCTGTAATTTACATTTTAAATTTAAAAATTTGACCAAAAGGTAGTTTTTTATTTAACATATGTTTAGCTTGGGTGGGCAGATGGGGTCCAGTCTTGTTAAACCAAAAATACTATACCTTTGGGTTTACTCAATAGCAAGAAAAGCAGAGCAGAGTATTAAAGTACTGATTGATGACAGTATTTGACATGAACTCATGCAATATAACTACTACTTCTACCTCGGGACTGAGCTCCTCTGCAAAGGGATGTGTAAAGGCATTATATGAGTGAAGCTATAAATTGAGCATGAAAATGGTGCATTGATTTTGCATTGGCTACCTGCACATGAGTGAAAGTTTAACAGACCCACGTGGGCTTTAATTAGTACCCGCTAGTTCCATGTTACATTAATGAATGGATGTAGCAAAGTGATGGTGGAGAGCAATTTCCTTCTCAGCTGTTCAGACACACTCCTGAGGTGTTCCTGTCACTTCCTTGCGTCTCCCACTGTCTAAACAAGAGGTTCTTGTCTTAACTTCTGTGCCTCCTGTACCTAAAGTCAAAACACAAGGTGACACTGACTAAAATTCCACTTCTGAATTAAAAAAAAACCAAAAAACCAAACAAACACTTGCAATAATATTTTTCTTTTAGTTAGGTTGAACTATTTAAAGCCAGTTTCTTATCGCTCATAAGCCAAATTCCTGTTTTATTTCTGTTGTTGCAAGGTTAGACACGAGTTGGTCTTTTGTCAGCAAAATGGAAAAATATAATTCTGTCATTATAATTAAGTGGAAGAAACAGTCTGGCAAAGTGGTAACACTTTTACCAAAGCTTCCTTTCAGCCTCTCCATTTCCCTCTTTCCCAGAAGATCAAAGCTAAAACTCTCCTTGTCTCTGGTTGTCATTGCTGTTGCTGCTGCTGCTGCTGTTGTTGTTATTTTTATTATCATTATTATTATAATTATTTTGGGTGGAAGGAAGTGAATAATAAAAGAAAGATTTGTTGTATTAAATGTCTGAGCACCTGAAACACTGACTGTAGACAGAGACAAGTTCAAATGCCTTTCATGTTTCCAGAGTTTTAATTCTGAAAGGAAGGACACATAATCTGCAGTTAAACAGGGAATTTCCCCAGCATTGAAAGATGTGTATGTTAGGGAATATGCAAGACCTGTTTAAGAACTTCCATTTCTCACATGTCGGGTGCATTTAGTATCAAACATAAGTGTTCTACCAAGGAAGATGTGGATCTTTCCATCCATAGACAGTATAGACAGATATGTAATATTTCCTTTGGAAGAACATCTTAAAATATTTCATTACAGAAAAATGGGAACTGAATTTTTCAAAAATACTTTACTGGAGCTTCATAAACTCTCAAGCTGCAGGGCTCCACTAGAGTAAGGCAGCTTTGGGTATATTCACAACTTCAGCCTGCAAAGTTGTGGCAAAAGCGGATTTTCAAGTCTACCTTCATAGTCCAGTGGAATTGCTATACATTCCTTTTCCAATACACATTTTATCACAGGAATGTCTTCAGCTGGAAATATAAGAATAATTTAGAGAAAGTCAAGTACACCCCGGTCATCTTCTTCATGGCCAGAAAGTCATCCTCCCAGATTTTAATATTCTTAAAATAGATACAACTTTACAAATAAATTCTCTTGCTTCCATGTTTTTGTCTTTCTCTCTTGTTTCCTATATATCAGAAAAGTGCCTGACATAAATAGACTTCCTGTGTATTTTGAAGGAATATTATCCACTATCAACTTAGCAACAGCAGAGAAAACAATTATGTTTTATAACCTTTTATAAGCCAGTTACAATGGCTGCATTTTCATGTTGGAGTTCACAGTCTGAAGCAGCAGAATTTTTTGTGAAGTACTGGCTCAATCCTGACACTTTTTTAAAAATACTTAATATTAAATTCACTTACTCCTTTGCATGACAGTAGCATCTGGAGAGTTTTTTCTGTTTGTTAAGTAGCTAGGATGACTAGTTTTCCACTTCTGGAAAATGTTACTTTCAGGGAGGTAAAGGATTTACAATTAGGGAATGAAAAAAGCCAAAAATTACAGTACTATGAGCATGACATCTCTGTCTGAGAGTCTTAATTGCCAGACACAGAAATACTGGCTCACAGACCACATCAAAACAAATGTGAAAATATCATTAAATATAAGTTTGGAAACCTCATTTTCCTGTATAATGTTGTATGATTTTACCAGTCTGACAATGTGAGGATGTCACGAAGTGTAAGCAGAACTTGCTAGAGTAGGAACAGGTGGCCTCAAATTCAACAGAAAAATAAGAATTCAGCTGTCTAACTAAATCTGTGTAAATTTAAAAAATGCTAAGGGAAAGAAGAAATAATTGAAAAGAAAATGCAATAAAAATCTGTCTGCTGAATGTTTAGTGTCTGGCCCTGGATCCAGGCCCACTAGGACATGCCCTCTTGTAGGCTGGGACATGCAGCAGTAAGGTCCTTATCTGCTCTCTGGAATGTTTCTGGATTTTATCCAACCAGTTTTAATACCAAATTTGTAAAAAAATACAAGAAATCTCAAGCCATCCATTTCTGAAAAATATATCTTTTCATTAAACATGAAGTTGCTAGCCCTGGGCAAATGGGAATATAAATGTCCAAATGGAAACCAATGCTCTGTGCTGCAGCAACATGGGATACTGCAAACCTGACAGTTTCAGTGCAGTTGTACAAAAACCCACAGTAGCTATTTAGGAAACAAAACCAAACCAAACAAAATAATAGAAGCAAATGCTAAAGTTGCTTTAGAGGCGTAGTACTTAAAAGTTAAAGTGAAAAGAGGAATGTTATGTAAATTTCTCCACTGTCCCACAAAAAAGAGTCCACCTGCTGCTACAGATATATTCTGCCAGAGCAATGTAGAAGTCTTTAGCGAAATAAAATCCTAAAATAAATTTCTCCTCCCTCCCTCAAATGGGTAGGGTTTCTTGCTCTCTTAGGACTTGGGTCACCTTGTTATCTGTGGGAAAGATACACTTCAGACATGGGAGCTAAGTAAAACTCACCCACCTTAAGCAGAGCATGGAGGCCACCTCAGACATGGACATCTCAGATGGCAACTCAGTATAGTTGCTTCAGCAAATAAACTGTGCCTTTACAGAGGGAAGCAGATGCTGAGGAAGAACCTCGGGCACCCATATGTGGGTATCTGTGTATCTGCTATGTAAGTCAGAATTGTAGTCTGTGGGCATCCAGTCAGTAGAGTCAGCAGTGAGAAGAAAGTGAGCTGATCACCCGGGGCTTTTTGATTCTCAGTGTCTTGAATTGCCCAGGACTCTTTTTGCTTGATCCCCACTGATCTGTAGCAATCACCTGTCTCTTGTGGAAGTGCTTCTGTGTAAACACTTGAAGATGACATCCCTTTATTCTATACAGAAACTACCCTTCTTTTCAGACCCCATGGGATTTCTTTACTGTTGTCGTTTGTGCAAACTTCAAAGACTTCTGTGTAGCCCTGTAGCTGGTGAGATTCTCAGCAATGGGCTGCTTTCAACTTTACACTTGCCAAGACAGAGTGAGGACAGTGGTGCCAGATTTGAAGGCAAAAAGATCTGACTTTTCAATGGTACAATTCTTCTACTGTACATGTAGTTAAAGGGCCCCACTGCTGTCATGTTGTAGACAGTGGATTAGCTAATGAGACTGTCTGTGATAGCTAAGAGCTGGTTCTCAACACTTGGCTAGCTTTATGGTCTACATGCAATAAATGCTCACACTAATTCCACCATACTTTCCCAGAATACAGGCAACCACAAATTACAAATGTAATCTCTAATTTTATGCGATCCTGAGGGACATGGGGAGTGGAAAGAAGGGGAGATGACTCCGAGGAGCGGTATTTGAAGGTGCAAGGCAAAGAGAGATTTATTCAAACTGGTACACAACTTAAATAGGGTTGGGAGACTGGGCTCTGACCCTGGGAGCACCCCAGGAAGGTTCTGGGTAAGGGTCCGGGCCGGCCTTTGCAATATAAGGCAAGACCCTCCAAAACTGGGAACACAGAGGCAGGTGTATACCACATAAGGAAATGGTACCCTGCTGCAAGCAGGGACCAATCCGGGGTGGGTTACAGGCCATGAGGGATGGAAAATTCCAGCAGGGACACACAGTGAAACAAAGAAAAAACATGTAACATTACAAAATCTTGAAACTAAGTAAAGTTCTCAGATTATAAACAGTTCTGTGGCATCAAAGCACAGTTTCCAGGGTTCAGGCATTCACAAATCTGCATTGCTGAAGCTGCTCTTCCACTGTGGGAGGTGTCTCTTCCAACAATTTCATTATTTGTTAATAAAATATTGTTAAACAGTTCACCTCCTTTTTCTGGACAATGACTTTCAGAAGCTGAAAATGCAATGAAAAATTCAAATTAGAGGTTGAAAATTAGTTATAATCATGAGATCAGGGCTGAACTGGATAATCTGAATCATTTGCTTACAGATCAGTTAATAATTTTCACACACTTTTCATTGAAAAAAACCATCTTGTGTCTGCACAGGCTGGTTCAATAATTCTGCTGTCATGAGTACAATTATAAAATAAACACAAGAGACTAAAGGAGAGAGTAAGGGCATGAATTTGCCAGCTGGAAGCCTTAACACAATGATATTTGATGACCTCAGGAGCCATTCAGTACAACTGAACCGTGTCTATACTTGGCAATATATTCACAATAAATGTAATTAACTGCTCGTCTCTGAACTTTGGGACTATATGGAACTGCTCTGTCTATGAAGATTAGATGTTCAGTTATGCCTTTGCATATGTGAGGTCTGTATTACTCTCTGGCTAGTGTGTAGGCTCCAGTATATTTTAAAAATGTTTTGCGTATTTTATTATCAAGATTTTAGCTTGTTCGGCTATTGCGGTGACATTCCCTTTCTCCACCCCTTCTCTTTTTTCTTCTTGTTCTTCTGACTTTTTTATGCACACGCTTTTCATCACACATAATTCTTTCATGGTTTTTTTAAATATTTGTGGGTTGGGGTTTTGGTTTTTTTAATTTATATATTCTGAGGTAATTTGGATGCACTTTGATATCAGTGACTGTACAAAATACTGTCCAGACCCTCTAGACAACAGTTCTTTTTCAAGTTATCTTTGGATTAAGGCATTTTCAAAGCAGAAATTAGGTGACAGACAAAAGGAACAGGAAAATAAATCTTTCCACATGTAATCCACTTCCAACTGTTGTAAAATATGCACAAAATATTCCCTAAAACAATACTGAAGATCAAGCTAACAAAGTCAATTTTCCTTCAGGTGTTGGATATGTCTCTGTTAGGAAGCAGAGCAAACTGATAGAAATGGTTTTGCATACACAGGGAAAACAGTCTTTGAGTAATCTGGTCTAGTGAGAGGTGTTCCTGCCCACAGCAGGAGGGGTGAAACTAGGTGATCTTTAAGGTCCCTTCCAACCCAAGCCATTCTATTATTCTATGATATACTATTATATACCTGTGTATGTATACAAACCCAGGATATTTTAGAAAAAGAAGCAGTCTACATCTAGTCATTGGCCTTTGCAGTATAAATATATGTAAAAATCCATCAGTATATTACTGAAGGCTTTCAATTAAAGTTCTGTCAAACTTTACATTTACATTTAGAGGGAATTTTAATTTATGGTGCAATTCAAAGTTGCCTTCATACCCAGGCACTACCTCCGTCCCATAAGAAGTGAAACAACTCTTATTATATTTCACTTAAGTACAGAAACTACTTATTTTATTTTAACTTCCCAAATAGCAAAATGAATTTTAATATAGCAATTTTCTATGCAAGGAATAAGTCTAGGAGGGGATTGAGGTGTCTCTCTCATGAAGCACAACAGCATATAAACCACAGTCTCACTTAGACCTGAGTTCATCTCACCAGCTGCATGGCCTTAACTGCATGTCCCAAACAGGCATCAAGCAGATCCACATGACTTTATTTAACTGGTGAGAAGATGGAGGTCACCTCTAGAGACCAATTTAGATGTTGTGTGGGCTGCAAGTGCAAATCCACATGGTTTGTGACTGAGGGGACTGATGAAGTGAACTGCTCCTGCATTTGTACTAGCCACAACTTTCCCAGGGCTGATGCTCTCCAGTTTCAGTAAATTGCATTGTTGTAACCAAAATGAAACATGGTGAAGAAATGAGTTATCATTGTTGGCGGTGAGTCAGAGAAGACCGGATGCTATCCTGAAGCCAGTGGGACATAGTAGCAAACATTTCTTGCAAACCCTAAAATATAAGAACATTATCAGTCATAAATCATCTACATTTGCACTTTGTCAGCTAAATATCTACAAAGTAGGTCACACAAACCCAAGTAAAATCCAGAATCATCAATTATCAAGCTAGTATCCCACTGATTTGTTTCTAAAACTTGTCCCCAAGAGTTTACTGAATTTGAGATGTTTATAGTCATCTCTTTTTTTTTTCAATTTAATAAAAGAATTTCCCAGAACTTTTGACTTCCATCTTTGTCATGGCAAAATAGTTCTCCAAGGTTATTTTCAACTTCAACTGAATATAAACTACTAATGGTAGGATGAGTTAGGGTCTTTATTTTAGAGCTAGATATATAAAAAAAAAAAAAATTCATTTTTTAGAGCTTTTCTACTCTCTGATGCCTTACTATTAATAAAGATGTTAGTATTCAGCCTCCTTTCATCCGCCTAAATGGAAGGCGTGAGTCACATAGCTCACCCAACCTCCAGCTCCTACTCAAAAACAATGTACTCTCCTGTAGGGCCTGTCTTTTCACCTGTGACACTTTGTTCAGCTATCTTAGGATGTCTCACCAAGAGACTTTGTTTGGGAAACTGCATTAAATCATTCATTATAAATTCATAGCATCAGGGAAAGGAAGTAAGACATGTTTGTTCTAGGAATCTTTTTTGATTGATCTTAAGATAACTCCTGAGAATCCGCCTTTTTAACTGAGGTTTCATTTTTCTATGGTGATGTCTCTTGTAAGACCAAGCAGCTATTGAGAACCACAGCCTTGATGAGGGTTTGTTTTCTACAGTGTGTAGCAGCAGGAAGACAACTGGTTGCTTTTATCAGAGGACTAATAAAGCAAAGTAGTAGAGAGAAGACACTCAGGTGCGAGAAAAATTACAGTGACGATGTGACTGATTATGATTAGATTTATTGCTAATATAGTATCTAAATATTGTCAGTGCAGCATATAATACAAGCAAGTCTAATGGATTATAATATAAGTAGATTTGACTAGAAATATACAAGTTTACAGTCTTTGGCCTTACATAATGCACAATTAACAAAGCAAAAAATATCTATGTAAATACTCTGGGATTTTATCTCCATATATGACTGGATCTTAGCGCTTTTACTCACCTGTCCAAGAAGTGAGTGCTCCCTGTTTTCAGACGGGACATAGCTGCAGATGTCCCTGCTGGGAGCCAATCACCCCTCAAGCTGCCAGCAACCTCTGGAAACCAGTTTGCCCAGTTGGTCCTGCCTCCAGCAGAGCTTTACACACCTCTTCAGGCCTGTGTGTACCAAAATCAATCCAATCCTCACAGCTTCCCCATATCTGGAATGCATTCATTACGTAAGCATCCACAGAGTTCCTCCTGCAATTCCCACTTGGTATTCTCATCTCAGGACAAATCATATTGCACCTTAGAGAGCAAAAAGGGAGAGGGTGTGTGTGTGTGTGGAGGCAGGACACTCCCAGAGACCTGATTGTCTTTCTTTGCTGTCACAAAGACCTGATTTGCAAGGCACTGAGGATTAGGACAGTCTTTAGAATTTGTCCTAAACTTACCAACATATGACTTGTTTAAAAATGGCCAACCATGAGATGCACATTTTACCATGGAATCTGCATGCAGTTTTATATACCGCAGGTATTGAAGCATTTTGGTATTGGGACTGACTTCAGTTGTTTTAATTTCTTTTAGTAGAATGTGGAATCTTTAAATCAGATCCCAGATGTAAGCTGTCCTTTCAAGTTAGTGTAACTCTGGTGATGTCAATGGAGCTGCCCCAACTCCTGTATCATGCTGACCCAGTTCTCACAAATGAGGTTACTGGTGATTGTCTCTGTGTCCCAGGCTATTTTCAGCTACTGCATTACATTTTTTCTAAATATAATTTTTTATATCAGGGTTTTTAAAATGAATGCATTTTTACAAATATTAAAAAACCTTCAAAACTAATTATGTCCAGAATGTTTAGAGTTGCTGTCTGGTCAGTGTCAGTCATCTGCTTATGTTGAATTGGACATGGCAGGTGTCTTGCTGGTTCTCTATTACTCCATTATAGCCTTTTGTTAGAAAGAAATCTTTTGTTAGAAAGTACATGAAAAATCTGGAGATGATACTACAATATAGTAATATTGTATAAAGGATGACTATATAGTTTAATTAAAAATATATGTTAGTTTTTCTAGTGACACTTTATTCTTTTTATATTCTGTCTGCATTTTTGGTAAGGGTACAAATTGGTTCTTCTAAATCTATTCTTATAACTTTGTCCATTTGTACTCGAGTGTCCAAAAGTTATTTGGCTCTTGTGTCAGTTGAACATCTAATGATGAGGGTATTCTCAAGACACTTATGTTCTTCCAGCTATGTCAGCCAACAAGCACATAGGTCAGCCAGAGAGCTGTTTGAGGATATACACAGAAAAAAACAAAAAGTGAAAATGGAGAAAAAATTAAACACAAAGAACATCATGGACCATATGCCTTCCAGTTAAAGGAAGAACCTCCTATGTGAAAGAAAAAAGCAAAGCTTTAAGTTTAAAAATAATTATGCTTTCTCTTGTGAGACCGCTTTCATAGCAACAAATCTAAAAAAGAGCTGTTGGGACATCAGATTAAAATGGTTTCTTCGCCAAAGTAGTGGTCACCTCAACCAGTTCAAGCAATTATCCCAGTTTAGCCAGTGGCTCCAAGGCAAGAGAGAGATCGGTTTAAACACTATTACGTACACCAGCTTGCCTAAAACTCTCGCTGCTTCAGTGTTGAGAGAGATTTAAAGGAAATAAAAACCAAAAGAGGCCTTCTTCAGTATGTTGGTTATTGTCTTGCCAAATTAGCCATCTGTGTACAGAGCCCGTCTCTGTGTCACTTGTGGCCTTTCCTTGGCTGCTGCTCAGAGAGTTTAGGAACTGTTTGTTGTTTAATAGAGCCCTCAGAGATTACTCTTGGAGAGTGTTATTTGTGTAAACCAGAATACACTGACTGAAAATTCTTTTCCAAAGCCTTGAAATAGGAGCAACTGGATGCAATCTTCCCCTACTAAATATTCACTGGGAAACAGCAAACTGAATTTGAGGTCTACACCCCCAAATTTTTGTTTCCCATTCAGCAATTTGCCTCACTCAGGGACACTGCCTGATGTATACACAAAGACTTCTCAAGTGAATCAATGCTGTCATCACAATATGAAGGTTACTCACTGTCTTGCAGAATTAGGTCAATGTTAGAGCAAATTTCTGCGTCAAACATAGTAGCTCTGGCAACTTAACAAGAATTTGTGTTTGAGACATGGCATGGACATACATATAAACATGAGTATTTACAATTGCTATATATTTGTCTGCAAGTTTTTCCTTTTTGTATATGTAAGATAAAAATTGTATAGAGTGAGGAAAAAACTGTTTGAGCTGAAAATAAACATGCTGATGATTTATCTTTGGAATAAAATTTTTAAATAATTGTGATTTTCAAAATGCAAATCCTCAAAAATTAAAACCTGAAATGCTTTCCCAAAAGTCACTGTGAAGTTTTCTTAATTTTCTCCTTCTTTGACTGAATTTATTATCCCAGAATTATCTTGAAACTAAGGAATCACTTCCATCTTTCAAATTTAATATTTATAATAAGCAACTTTGTGCTGACTAAAAACTTAAATGCCAGCATTGCTAATTTGCATCTACTGAATCAATAGAAGAGGTTTTTTGGCTTTATGTCTTACTGTAAAAAAATAAATGCAGACAAACTATTGCTATTACATTAATATTTATATTTATATGATTAATTTAATTACTGAAATCTTATTAATACTTGCCACTTTAGCAAGCTGACATCTAGAGAAAGAGCTACATCTTCTCATCTACAATAGGACACAGCTGCAGAGCTAGTCCTGAGCAAATCAGGTGGGGGATTGAAACTTGGATAAGTGCTTTAATTACTCAGTTATACTCACCTCCAAGTGTCTGTGGTCCTACTCCAGTACCACAGAGGCAGTCCAGTGTCCAAAATAGAGATTTTCAATTGTTTCTCCCTGTGAAGGTGCCAGTAGGATTCCTATGAGTCAAACTTGCAGTCCTGAGCCTTACCCTTTGTGATTCATCCCTTTAGGCTGTCATAAGTTGTCCTAAAGTTATGGTAAATAGTCATAGTGAGTTTAGGATGAGTGAGGGGGCAGATAATCCGTTGAGTAAAATGATCAGAGTTGTTGTAAGGAATCAGACTACTGGATGAAGGTAAGTTTTTGTGTTCTTTATCTGTTTGTTTTGCAAGGCATTGGAATATACATGTAATGAAGCATGACAGCAGAAGCATTGGCAAAAGAATTTAAACTTCTAAAATTAGTCAAAATTGTGAATCAAAGAACATTCAATAGATCAGCTTTGTCTGAGCTCACATACTAGGACATGATTTGTTACTTAGATATAATTTGGGGGGGGGAGGGGTGGTAATTTTAGCAGAAATTAAATACTCACAGGTAACCATCAATATTTAGTATTATTTTTTAGTGACATTCAAAAACATATCCATCCAAGGCATGGTCTAGACATCTTTAATTGAATAATTTCCATCAAGTGAATTTAAGCAATCAAATTTCAAAAGTAAATCCTCTAAGTATGTCTAAATGAGGTTGGATTTTCCAATCTTATTTTCATTCTCAAACACTCATCTGATCACTCTCAAATATCTCCAAAACACACTTCGGTCACAGCCTTATCTTTTAATGTAAATCCAAGATATACTGCAGTATCTGGCAGGACTTTGTGAGGCTGTTTGATTCTCAATTTAATTCATAATACTTCATAATTCTGCAATTTTTTGCTGATCCATTCTTTTTCTAAAATACACTGCATGAAATACTAATTTTAATTATTTGACCCAGCCTGAGTCTTGGAAAATGTTCAGCTGAAGCTACCAGAACACCACAGAACGCACTGGAAAAAGAAAACTTTCTTCCCCATAAATGTCAGTAAAGGCATTTCAGAATAACAAAACAAACATGATTTAAGTATTCTGGGGTCTTATTTGTTCATATCTTTCAAAAGATTCCTCAGTTGCTCTATTTGTGAAAATATACTGAAACCACTGGGAAAATAGGCATAAATGCCTTCGGAGGCCATGGAACAGATGGAGTGATGTTGGATCAAAGGGATACAAACACTTTCCCTAATTTCTCACCAGCTGAGACTCTCATTTTCAATGGACTTTCATCTTTTGGGCAGGATATTTTCTTCTTGTTCTTGCTGTTCGGGGACACACAGGATGGGTCCTAGTCCATTTTTACTAATGTAGACATAGCTGTAAAATCCAGGATTTAATATCTAGGTGGTGAGGACTGGATGTGACAGCAGCTGGAAAACCAAGCAAGGTGAAGGAGTGAGGAACCTGAGTGCCCAAGGACACTGCAGCTGAAGGTCCAACAGCTTTTCAGGAAGCAAATAAACATGAAGCTGGTGAAATTACAGCTTCTGAGAAGTAACGGAAACTGGAGTAGTTAGAGTGAGGTGCTCTTTTGTTCCTTCCTCTCTTTTTCTCACTGAATCTTGTGGCCCATTTGGGGAAGAGGGTATGAAAGTTGGAAAGGAATCTATTTGAGCTATAGGTTATTTGGCCAACAGCCACTTTCAATGCTCAAGCATCACTGAGAAATTTAAAATGGCAACTGCAACTTGAAATCTGTCATCAAAAGCCATCCCTGAGCCTCTATGTCCTCATCATTGCTATCTATTTTGCAGTCTACAGGCAGAAACCTTAACATGGACACAATAGTCCTGTTGGTGGCAAATGCTGAATAAACACAATCCTCTGCCAAGTTAATAATTTCCAGTTTTCTTACTTCATGGGACACACCTCCTTTCAGCACCAGCAGTTCCTGTTGTCTCACTGGCACAAGCAAGCTCTTTGTGCCATCTCAAGCTCATTTTCCCACGTGTCTCTTAGGTGGGACTCCCAGGAGAGTTAAAACAAATATCTTGTTCACATAGATCTCAGCAGAAACCCTGAATTAGACCATACCTCTGTGGCTTCAGTGCAGTATAAATATATTCTAATGATTTATCTTGTATTTGCTTTTCCATTTCACATAAATAAAGAACATTTGGGAAGCACACTCTCTCAATGTTAATATAAAATCCAGACGTCCATTTTGCCAGCCCACTGCCATATACTAGATGCTTGAATATTCTAATTTTCTGCCCAATGGTGTGTTATTTAAGGGAAAAACATGTGTGTGCATGAGGCTGTATGCAGCACTGCAGCTGCTACAGCACCAGCTTCAACATATGCACAGATGAATGATTTCAAGTCTCAAGAATAAAAAAATAACCAGCCATTTGCATTACTGCTTCATGGAACTGCAGACGCATCAACTTATAATATGCAAACAGGTGGTTATACATGAATATGCTACTGTTATTTATCTTTAACCACCTGCATGTGGATTTACTTTCATGTTTCATGAATCACTGCTGCACTGAAATAAAGAAGTGTAGTCTTTGCAAGCCTTGTCTTTTCTGCCGGTCATCTCCGGGCCTTGGGGCAACTCGTGTTGTTGCACAAGTTTGCAACAGGATTAAAGTTTCATCAGAGTGGCATATAGCCTACATTAGGCCATTCCAAGCAAGAATCAATTTGCTCTAAGCCTCCTGTACTGCTATTAAGTTGTACATTTTATGAGGAAATTATTACTGATTTTTCATGCAATGGTGGGGTTCTGATGACTTTTTCTTGGAGAAGCTAATGCTGTTGATGGTTCAAACAACAATTTTCCTGTTGGGTAGAAATGAAAGCTATTTACCATGTAGTTTCTGAATGATTCATTCTCAAGGGTGCTGGCTGCACAGTAGCCACCAAGACCAGTGCCAGTAAGTGCTACTTCTCTGCTGACTTAGAGTTACCAACTATAGCAACTTAAAATTAACTTTACATGACAGTTGTATAAGGAGACTGTCCTGACATGCTGTTCTTGACACAAAAACGTGACCTGCACACAGAGTGTGCTAAGGAAACGCTGAGTACTACAGTCAAATATTCCTCCATTCCATTTATTTGGAATTGATGCTGAAGCAACATGATCTTGGTCTCAGAGAAAATATTTATTCAGCAGTACACCATATGAGGAAAGTTATGCAGTATCTTATAACTTAAGATACATTGTCAACATTGCCAAATTCTGATCTTAGATATGTGTAGAAAAACTCATATTCCATCAACTGAATTAGTCAAAACTAATTGGTAGAACAGACAGTAGTCTTTAGCTCATTGGTGTCAAATAGGTTTGCACTATATATCTGAAGAGAGGAATGAATTTGCAAATACAGGGCCAAATTGAAGATTTCCCACTGATTTTTCTGGGCTTTGCTTCACACTGTAAAGTAATTTCAGGGTCAAATGACATGTACTTAGCAAAGACTGTGTAATGGAGAATACATCCATTGTTCTAACCAGCATTTTTCAAAAGTAGTTACTAATTTTTTGGTTTTGTCACATTAAAAATTCTTCCTGAAAGCGTTTTGCCCAAGTGCTACCTAACTATAAAGCTATATCTGCTCCAGTTAAGCCAGTACTGTTATGCTGGATTTAAGTCAGTGCTAGTGAGTGCAGATTATGCCTTAAAAAAGCTACGCAAACAGGTAAAAGAGGCAGGATTTTTCTCTTTTCTTTAGAGATGGAGTTGAAATTTGAAAAAGCAAGTACCTTTCAGTAAAATTTTTGTTAAAAGTTTTCCAGAATCTATCTGAAATAACTTAAAAGAAGAGATTATAAATTTTATTTCCAATAGAATGAAAAATATTGTTACAGACTTTTTTTTCCTGCTTTGCAAACTTTTATTTAAATCTCTGATTAAGACCATTTGAAAAAAAAATCTGCCCTGTGACTGGATCTGCACTATTTTTAGTGCATATGCAAGAGTGGGAGAAAGCCATATTAGAGAAGTATAGAGCTTACCTTGTTATCTAATCAGGTCATTGTTCAACAGTAGTCAGAAAAGAATCAAATGTTGGAAAGGAACAGAAAAGAAAACAAAACAAGAATGATAAACCTTCTGCCACTGTACAATGGTATGAGGCTCTTATATCTTGAATTCTGACTGCATTTATGTTGCCTCTATTAAAAAGATAATGCAATAGCGGCTGAAAGAGGAGGAGGAGAAGGTCAAAAAGAGGAGGACAAGAAGAATGATTAAAGGTTTGGAGAAGTTTCTATACAAGAAATGAAGCAAGAGATAAAGGAAGGAAGATAAAGTTCATTAAAATAATAGGTGGTGTAGAGGCTGATTGCTGCATTTGTCTTTCCTGCACAAGATGATGGAAAAACATCTGTATCCAGGAGCTCTGGAAATATTAAAAATTCAAATGGCTTAAAATACATAATTTGAAAAATTATTTGGAGAATCCTACAGTCATTCAACAAAAGATACTGCCTCTGAACAGAGAGGTTCCTGATCAATATTCATAGAAATCATCCCTACATTCTGGACGTGCTTTTACCCCTTTTCTTTGACTTCAGCTGCTGCGTAGGGGTTCCTCTATGGAAAATGGAATACAGGAAGGAGTTTGATTTTGCCTGATACTGGTTTTCCTCTGTTCTTGTTTGGAAACTGCCATCCAATTGAAGTCAGGGCCTGCAAATATCAGTTGTCCAGAGGGAGAAGTGCTGCAGTCTTCACAAGAAATGACACGAAGTGCTAGACCACCACTGTAGTGTCAGTTTAGTTTAAAATGAAAAGTTAAAAGCACAAAAGAAAGACAAGAATAAAATAACACAGAAGGCTTGATAAGACAGGCATAGAAATCTTTTTTTAAAAGATGGTATTTTAAAGGATAAAACTTTATCTCCTCATTTTTCAGTCCCTGTAACATGACTAGGCAGTACATGTGGGATTATTGAATGTTTTACTCATAATTCACTGAGCAATAACGCCATGTCCCAAGTTTGCAATGTTTGCTGATCTCAGGAAAGATTATTTCTTGTAAAGATTGTCTGTGCAATGTTTTGGTCAGTGTGGCTGGATACTCCTTTCTGTGCTGAGAGCACATGAACCACAAGCAAGGTACCACCCACAGCTGCTTATAAATGCCTTTTAGCAAAACTCATCTTTTGGAGGTCTTTGATTGTGCCCTCAGTGTGCTGAGCAGGACAGCTGCCATCACTTGAGGGGAAATTCATATGGGATTTAAATTGCTGTGGGCTTCCAGCTCTTAGTTTCCTTTTCCCAGCTGAGACTTTAAGTCTCTGTCCCTTGCTGGGGTGACTTTCAGAGGCCTGGAGGCTGCTTCAGCTCCAGTAGGACTACGTGAAATAGTGCTGTGCATCACCTGGGGCAATATGTGTGAGCAATGCATCTGCTTGAAACAGAACAGCTGCCAACCTGTCAGGTGTGACCCCCTTCTAATATCTGATTGTCCACACACCTCAACAAACAACTTTGAAAAGCATTAGTTGAGATACATTGGCAAAAACAATCACACAGTTTTTCCAGCTATAGAGATTCAAAGTACTATGCATTATTGCAGCATGATTTTTGAGACAATTAAGAACGAACAACTCACATTTATTTTTATACTATTTCTGAAGTTTTCAAGCATAGTTGAATTAGTCCTTTCATATTCTAGTGTAACAGTACTTGTGTCAATGTGATATCTATTCAGCAAAATTGTTCTCTCAATTTTGATGAAAAAACAGTGGTTAGTGAACTTTTCTCATCCCTTCATTGGTTATAAACTCAGTATAAATTTAGCCTTTTGACTCCAATTAGAGCCTTGAGATTTCTTGGGAACAGATGACATATTTACAACTCAATATGTTTGTCTCATCCATCTGTTCTCTGCTGGCAGGTTGTAAGTTATTAGGGCACATGTTGCCTTTTCTATATCTTTGTATGCAGAGAAAAGAACTGCATGGGTATGGTTTCCTGCTCTAATTGGTATTTAGGTTCTTCTGTTGTTTGAAAGTTATACAGTAGTAATACATGGATGGCTTTATGATCTTCTCAAATCACACTTATTTCTGTCTCACTGAGGGTCATCTCAGCCAAGAGTCATAGTAAAAAGGCAACAAGTACTTCAGGCTGAAGCAATGTCAGACATAAAGTATTGGGCTCAGAAAACTGGCAGGTCCCAACCAGTTATAAAAGTGGGAGAATGTAAAGAACCTGATTAGACATGAAATGCATTTAGTGACAGTGACATCTTCAGTAAAAGATTTAGTGGGAAAATAAATTGTTCAACTTGTGCAGCTAATTCCAATCTCAAACTCAATCCCTATAGGAATAGCCATAAAGCCAAAAAATATATCTTTTTAATCAAAACAAAATTTGTTTCAGTATAACGTATGTCACTTTGAACTGCTGTAGCTTATGTGAACTCTCTGCTGGAATCAATTTTCTTTGAGAATTCTCCATTTATCAAGTTTCTTTTACAAACTACAGTTACATGACACTCTGGTGGTGTGGACAGTCAAGTTTGAAGGCAAGCCTGAGGGAACAGCAAAGGTGTAGAATGATTGTGCTGTAAATGCTGCTCTGACTGCAAAAGGCTGAGAAGGCTGAAATAGAAATGCAGGTTTTATGGAAATAAAACAGAAAAGTTAAAGAATGTATTAACCACCATAGGAAAGATTATTAAAGAGTCAAGGGATGGTATTGACAAGGCATCAAGCCAAACAATAGTTATCCATAGCTGATAAGGAAAGAGGGGTTAGAAATTGGAGAAGCTTAAGTGGTTATTTTTATGATTTTACTTAGTACATACAAGATCTCCAAGGACTGGGCCATGGTTAACATAACCCCATTATTAAAAAAGTGTTCTAGGGATTTATGTAGAAATTGTATATCAATGCATTTAGCCTCATATGGGACAAAAGTGTTTCATGAGATCAAACAAAGATACTCTTGGAAAAACTGACAGCCTGAGAACAGCCACATGTTCTCAGGAAGTGGAGATCATGCTTGAGCTGGTTGGAATTCCTGGAGGATATTATTACTGCAGAGGTGCGGGTTGATTTGCTAGAGTAGCAAACAAAAAACACAGAATTTGCACTGTGGTTATTCAGATATTTTGATCATATAAACATCCTAGAACTTTAAACTGTTGAGGATTAATGTTCTTTGCTTCAAGGACAAGTGAAACTGATTAAAGAAATTGAAGTTGTTTCTTTAGAAAGTCTAAAGAAACTAAAGTCTAAAGACTTTTAGAAGTCTTCTGGAGTAATACTTTTTAGACCATTATCAGATTTAAACTTTGCATTTAGGATTCCTTGGATATTATAAGATTGGACAAAATGAAAAAAAAATATTCTCATTTCTGCCTTATTAAGACCAAGAGAAGCTCAAAAGAAACAGGAAGCAAAAAGTACTTGAAAAGGTTTTAGAGTTTCTCTAAATTGTAGTCTGTCAGCTGGAAGAGCCAGCAGAGCGCTGTGTGTCTCTAGTCCACTACAGTAAATGGAAATTTAATTTGGTTTGCTTAGTTTGTGAACATGTGCAATACTTAGTACAGGCTTAGCAATTCTTTGCAATGCTCCTGTGCAAGTATGTTTAAGGCTAGAATCACTTCGAGACTAATGATTTTGGTTTTGGTTTAGTGCACCAAATTACAGCAGACCTACTGGGATCAACTTATTTCTTTTTGACTGTCAATGGAGAAAAATATTCAGGAAATATTATTAGATGAGCACACAGAGAATATTGAATTTACTGTTCCAGGAAGAATTTCTTCAGGAACTGTAAACTTTGCAACTTGGATGACTGTTGAGGTTTCATGATCACCGTAAAATTCCCAGATTGCATGGATTAGACAGAAGAGTCAGTTAGCAAAATGAACAGCTGTCAAATGAAAGCTTTCCAACAGATCTTAAGAAAAGAGCTTTAACAATCAAATCAGATCAAGCATAAATTATTTTGAATGACATGGGATTGCAATAAATCAAAGAAATAGCTAAATTCTGAAAATAAATATATTCCAAGTTATTCTATAAAGTTCAAGAACCCTTTATATATTGGAAATACTAGAGATTGTTACTCTAGGAGTGACAAGTACATGCAATGGGAAGACTTTAACTTGTACATGCAAAAAATGTCATGTTTGAAATGAAGAAAAACCAAAAAGCTAAGAATTCTACAAATAATTATTGACTCTTCAATATTTATTTTAATCTCCTGCAATGAAGTCTCTACTCATAACTGGAAATGAAAGCTGCTGTTATCATTTAAAGAAAGTGGGACAGCAGGTCATAAAATCTCCCTTGCCTTTATATAAAAAAATTAAAATTTGTGTTATAGCCTGAAACAAAAGAGGAAAAATTAAGATTTTTTTCCTTCTTCTCTAACTGTTATCAAGACATGGTCAGGAAAATCAATCCTATCTCTTCCTCCCAAACTTTTGGACTTCTTTGAATGAATTGTCTCCCACACATCTCTGTCAAATGACTACTAGTTTTACCAGGGAAAACAAGTGACTACGAGAGGCAAGGAGCATTTTTGCTCTCTTCTTTGATGGTGCAGACTGGGTTTGGTATGTGCCAACAGTGCCAGATGGGAGGAGCGCTGTCCCTAAGGCCTTGGTGAAGGTTTCAGATGAATGTGCAGAAGCTGTGGAAGTTTTCCTACTCAGCATCAGCCTTAGTGTTAGTTGTGAAATCTCACTGATGATCACTCTCCCTGAAGAAGACACAAAATCTAGAGGTACACTCCTATGTTCAATATCTATTTTGTTAAGTTTTAGAGTTGAAATTGTGACTGCTGATGATTCTTATTTCCAATTGAGTCACTGAAATGTTCCCCATATTTTTGATTTAGCATAGACTTGTTTTTTGGCCTGGGATATGTGGAAATAGCTACGCTTGTTAGAAGTAGATGTTAGTCCAAATGGAATTGAAAACAGATTTCTGAGACAAGGAGTCTAAAGTAACAAATTATTGACACATTTCATTACTTCTACTGCAGTCTGAAATATTGGACAAATCACCAATATAAATTCACAGTTTAGACAACTTTTGGAACAACGAGAGGCCATAAATTCTTTATGGTCAAGCATGATATCTAATCACTCAAATAACACTGCTTTCCTTAAAACTGCAGATGTCAGTTTTGGATTAGATTTTATATTAGGGTTCTTTTGATGAGCAAAATTTGGATTACTTCTTTTGTTATATGAATTATCCTGTGTTACAATCTGACATCTATTGCTATGGGGTGGGAATCTACAGAAAACTTGGCTTCAGTCATACTGCTTTAATGGTTTAATTGTTATTTAGAGCAGAAAATGTCAATGTCGACAGATCAAAGCCTTCTGAAAACTAAAATGAATTCCTTGGATACTCTAGAGGTTTGCATCCACATTGGATCATATTATCTACAATTCTTGCAATAATAATTTTATGCCTGTCTATAAACACAGAGCAGATGCAGGTTTCCCCTTTTCTTAATGTCCTTGTGTATCCAGCACCAGGAGAGGCTGGCTTAGCTGTACAGTCCATTTACATAACTTTTGATGCCCAGCAGATTTCCTGCTGTTTTATTAACTCATTCAAGAGCTGATCTTATATTTGACCAAAACCAGTGAGAAATTCATTGTACTATCTAGCCAGCACCTAATTGTGAAAAAATTTGTTTCCGTGTGGGCTGCTTGATTAAAGGCGTGTTTGGAATCAAGCCAGAGGCAAAAGCAAAAAGAGATGTACAGCAATAAAGACTTCTTACACCACCTGGAAGTGGAAGAGAATTCCTGCTACTTCTTATAGTTTGCCATGTCATTTTGTGAGCCTCAGAGTGAAGAATAGGAAGTTGACTGCCAGTTTATAAGCTTGTGTAAGTTTTGATTGCCTTCAAGTTATGTGTTATTTTTGGAGGCACTTGAGAAAAACTGTTTTTTCCTTTAGATTATACTGAAAAAGCTACATAATCAAAAAGCACTCAATTTTGCCATTAAATTCTGTACTTTGATCACAGTAAGGAATAGTTCCTTTCCTCAGCTTATCGATTCTTCCTTGACACAATTTTGCTTCTAGAAGAACTGGACTAGTTGCTGTGCTTGTATTACAGAACAACTAAATAGGAATACACTTTCAGACATTTAATCATGTTCTTATATTGCCTGAAATATAGAGGGAAGGAGCAGGAATTACAAATTTTTGCACAATTTTATTTTCAGAAAACCAATAATTATTGTTTCTTATTTATATTTAATTGTTGATTACCTTGGTGAAATTTAGAAGTGGAAAGAGAGTGGGTTATAAAAAAGGCAGAATTCTTCCACCATCATACCAAAATATGTGGACTTTTCATTGGAAACCCAAACTCTTCATTATGAGGTTTTCATTTGAACCACAAATATTTCTAAAAGGAAATCCCTCTTCCCTGAATATTCCTTTTGAATAGCAAATGTGTGAAAAAACATGTTTTGTAAGGTATGTCAGCATATTTTTGATGCTTGGTTGTAGTGCAAAGACTTTTTTAGTTAATTTTTTTTTTAAAAAAACAGCTCAGTTAATGACATCATTAATCTTTTCAACTTGGAATCTTTACAAAAAATGTAGAATTAAGTGTCAGATACATAAATACTTTATAAGGTAATATATTTCATTATATAATAGAAATTTTTATATAAAATTGGCCATGTGAATTATGAAAATACAAATTTCATCAAAAGAAGTATTTTGGAGAAAACTAATCAATGTAGGTGATTAATATTCCAGGTATTAACATAAACCAAACTGAACAATAGAGCTGCCATAGCAAGGAATAAAGGGGATGAAAGAATACTTTTCAGAGCTTGGTACAAGTATTCATCATCATCATCATCATCATCATCATGGCTAGGCTTCGCGAACGAAGATTTGAGAAGGGCTCTACCCACGTTTGCTACAAGCGCGCTGGTGGCTAAAAAGGCCAATGTGTGATAGGCAAGTCCGGTCGCAAAAGGCACAGTGGAAAGTCTCCACAGGCTGTATTGGCAAGGCACAGTTCTTTCTGTGCTTTTTTCTTCCAGACTGATCCTGCGTGCGCTCTCAAAGGAAGCAGCAGCGTTATAGATGGTGTGCCTCCATGCCTCCCGATTGGAGGCCAGAGCGGACCATTGATGGTGGTCAATATGGCTAAGGCTGAGGTGTTGTTTGAGGGAGTCCTTGTATCTCTTCTTCGGGGCTCCTCTCTTGCGGCAGCCGGTGGCAAGCTCACCATAGAGCACAATCTTAGGGAGGCGGTGATCCTCCATCCTGGAGACGTGCCCTGCCCAGCGCAGCTGCGTTCTCAGCAGCATGGCCTCAATGCTGGTGACCTCTGCCTGCTCCAGAACAGACACATTAGTCACGTAGTCTGTCCAGTGGATGTTTAGTATTGTCCGGAGGCAGCGCTGATGGAAGCGCTCGAGGAGTCGCAGGTGGTGACGATAGATAACCCAGGATTCAGAGCCATAAAGAAGAGTGGACAGTACAATGGCTTTGTAGACCTTGATCTTTGTACTTTTCTTCAGGTGTTTATTGCGCCAGACTCTTCTATGGAGTTTTCCAAAAGCTCTGTATGCCTTTGCTAACCTGTTATCTATCTCTTTGTCAATTTTACCATCTGAGGAAATGATGCTTCCCAGAGAGGTGAACTGCTAGACTGACTTAAGTTCTGATTCGCCTATGGTGATGTGGGGATGGTGAAAGACTTCCTGAGGTGCAGGTTGATAGAGGACTTCTGTCTTCTTCAAGCTGACTTCCAGCCCAAAAAGCTCAGCGGCCTCTGCAAAGCAGGATGTTAAGCGCTGCAGAGCTGCTTCTGTGTGAGCAACGAGGGCGGCATCGTCAGCAAAGAGCAGCTCATGGACAAGGTGATTGAGGGTCTTGGTGTGGGCCTTCAGTCGCCTAAGGTTGAATAGGCTTCCATCAGTACGGTATCGGATGTAGATGCCACTGTCTTCTTCGAGGTCTGCCATGGCCCTTTGGAGCATCATACTGAAGAAAACTGTGAATAAGGTTGGTGCGAGAACACAGCCTTGTTTCACACCGACAAGTATTCATATGAACATAAAAAATAGCCATGGATTCTGCAGACAAACTATTCTTTTCACTGAAATTATTTCCAATACCAGTTACTAAAGATGGAAGAAATAGCATACAAGTTTCAACTGAGGTATGTGAATCAGTTTCTATTTTATGTCCTACTTTATGTATATACAATGAGTATTGCCCAACCAATAAAGAATCAGTTCACAAAAGTTTGATTCCTGTTTTTTCTGTAAGTAATATGCTGCCCAGATTAAAATAAGAAATGCAGCCTGACACAGTGAAATGGGCTTCTGCTGGTATGAGTTCTGACACTAAAGAATTAAAGAAAGCTAATTGCTATTGCTCTATTTTATCCAACTTAAAGGGAAATAGTTTTTGAAGAGTTATGAACAAAAAATAAGGTTAACAGCTCAGGGATGAAGCAGTTAAGAAATTATGTAGGTTAGAATTATTTTACATTTTCTCTTGAGAGAGAGCTTGTATATTCTGTCACATGTATTTTCTGTACACAGAGACATGCATGGGAAATACGTTTGCATGCAGGAGACTGCGGCCTGAATATGTTATTACTTATTTTAGGCCACCCACAAATAGTTGAAGTAACTGTTCACTACCAGCAATGATTCAGTTAGCCTTTGATTAAACACAGGAATTTAAACTATGAAAAGGTCTGAAACCTGACACAGTCCTTTGACACCTTGATGTCTGTCATTAAAGATAATCCTGTATTAGGTACTGATTTCTGAAAATAAAATTAAACTACTTTGGTTTTCAATGTTAACCCTTCCATATTGCAAATGTAACCCTGCTGTGTTAGGAGACTTCCTGAATTACTGTTTCTCCTTTTAAGTCCCTGTGTTTGCAAAGGAGCTGTGCGGGAGCACAGGGGACAGCAAACACAAACTGGGCAGCTCCATCACCAGCAAATGAAGTGACTCTCTGAGTTATAGTAAAGAGTGGACCACAAAACCATCCAGGACTTCAGTCTGATCATGCTCCATTTTTCCTTTACTTTTTCACACTTTATACAAGAGTGAGACATTGAATCAGAATGACAGACAACATGCTGGTTGTAGGTTTTCTTCTTTTTAAAAATCTTTTCTTTGTCTGAGCATCAGCAATGCCATGTCATTATTTTTAACTTCATCTCTGTGGAGATTGTGCTCCACCTTTTGCCACTGTTCCTAGTAGGTTGTGTGATGATTTCAGAGGCCTGCACCCTCAGATATACTTTTACCCCTATTTAAGTACTACATTTTTTCTCTTCTTCCTCAACTGTGTTTATCCAAGTTCCTAAGAAAATCTCACTGGGAATCTTCCAATATTTCCTCAGCCTGCTGTTCTTTTCCTCTGTGTAACATTAAATGTTGGCAAGCAGTGACAGGTTCTCATTTTGCAGCAGTTGTGTCTCACCTGGATATACAAGTAAAAATAAGAAGTCTAAAAGAAAATTTTAAAAAAGTACAACTCAGCAGCAGATTTCCACTGGAAAATAATGTGTGGTGATCCAAAGTTCATAGCCTGTGAAGTATGAGAAAATCTTTGGATTTATACTGTTCTTGAGAAACTGCCCATCAGTTTTTTGGTTAGGTCATGCACTGCAGCTGAGCTGGAATAAGCAGGGTTCTGGCTGAGAATAGTCCAGGCCCTGGTTGTTCTGTAGAGACAGAGAGACAGCTCTTACACCCCCAGTCAGCAGCAATGCTACTGGTGAGCAGGACACCACCCTACAAAAGGCCTGATGTTGGGAGTATGGCCATAGTCCAACCTGAGCAAAGCAAACCCTGGCCAACAACAGAAGACTTGAAAGAACACTGCTCAGGCTCGACAGGTG
Organism: Scytalopus superciliaris; assembly: GCA_013400415.1. Taxonomy (NCBI): domain Eukaryota; kingdom Metazoa; phylum Chordata; class Aves; order Passeriformes; family Rhinocryptidae; genus Scytalopus; species Scytalopus superciliaris. The sequence goes on along the minus strand of VXBX01003859.1, from coordinate 156,058 downwards.
ACAGTGCCTTTCTCAGCCCTGTCCAAGCCACCCAGGTGCCCCTGGATGCTGGATTGCCCACCAAGCACCCAGGTAACCACTACATAACTTTTAGAGAGAGAATTTTTCCTTTTTCTTTTTCCCAGCAGAAGATTTTCAGTCTGCCTTGTCAACCTGTACTCTTTTGGCAGTGCACATAGGATGTTGGTAGCCCCCAGCTACTCACAGCAAACAGAAAAAGGAAAATAAAATTATTTGTGTTGTTTTCTTTTAGTTCCATGATGTATGAAACCAGCAAAAGATGACTTGGTCCTTTACAAGTCTTAGAGTGGCACCTACTTAATTGTCCCAGTAGTGCAGCTACAGTTTTCCAAAACTAAAGCTTATCTTGCATGTCTCTCTCTAGCTAAATTTCTGGTTGCTCCTCACAGGTATGACATGTATATATAGGAACAGTAAAAAAAGTTCCAAAATTATTAGTTGCAACAGGGCTGTTGAAAGTTTCAGTATGAATGGTGCCATTTTAGGACCATGACCATATTAATGTTTTAAAGCAGATCTAATGAAGCTTCAGCTTAAAGGTGACCAATGCAAACAAGGAATGACAGCAAGAATTGAAAAGTTTGCCTCAGGGAGGTGGCCTTTATGGAAGAAGGAAGGCAAAATCTTGCCCTTGGCAGTGAAGCTCATTCTACAGTACCAAAGAGGACATTTCACTTTGGCAGGGTCCTGCTGCCTGCCTGTGGGAGCTACTTTTTGTGCAACCACTGCTCCTGATAACAATGTGCAGAGCACAAACTGGAGAGAAATACTTCAGGATGCATAGAGTAACCTGGTATTTCCTGGTGGAATACTGAGCTTATCCCTTCCATAACACTAATCTTATAACTCTCTCACTGAGCACTAAAGATTTCTTTTACAAATTAGATCTGTTTGATAACCAGTTCAGTGTTTTGACATGCTTGGTGTGTTGCTGCTCAGTTTAATACGGTGATTTGCAGTGCCAGCAAGAGGATCAGACAGGTGCATGCATAAATGAAGTTTCTCTAAGTTGCTATTGATAATGCAGGAATCTCACAGACTCCAAAATCCTTGTTTTCCTTGCCTTGCTAGTTTGTGCAAAAGCCTCATTGAGTGCTGTTTCCAACAAAGTGAATGTAGAAAGAAAAAACGCCAATTAGTATTTCCTGACTTAATATTTGTGAAGAAAGGAGACATTTTGGTTTTGTTTTGTTTTTATTTACATTATGTTCCAGATAAAAGGCCACAAATTCAGGATCCATTTCAATAGATGCTGAAACTGCCCTAAAATTCTAGGAGCTAAAGACATCAAGAGATACAGTGTTAAAACCTGAAGAAAATGTATAGACGGGGACAGTTTAGTCCCTATTGAAGCAGTTTGACTGTTCATGCAATCACAAGTGTTAGTACTTTGTAAAGTTTTATTATCTAGCTTCCCTTGTCTTTAGTAGGGGTAGGACCATAATTTTCTCCTATTCACCAGGTGTGACATGCTCTGAAAGTGCTGGTTCCTGGATATACTCTTAAAAGGACAGACAATTGGAAAATATTCCATTTAAGAAATCTGTGGCAGTAAATACAAAACTGGGTTCTCTGCAATTGGGTGGCACTGAGGTTTTTTTATAAGTTAACAAGCTGATGTGTAGAACCACGTCTGCAAAACTTTTGTCTCTAACTCGTGAGTGGAAATGTCTATCTAGACACAAGCATGTGAAATAATAATGCTGATTTGGCTCCTTCAGGGTATGTAATAGTGATCCTGAGAAGGGTTGTTTGTATTAGCATGGGATGTGGGGGATGTGGTGGGTGTGGTGTCTGAGCTCCTTCATGGCCAGAGCTTTGTCTGACCCAAAGAAGATGGGAGGAAGGACATTGGTCCAATTTTCACCATTGGCCTCCCAGCTACCAGATCATGTGCAGGGTGGCTCAGAACTGAATCAGAGACCCAGAGCACAGCTGACATTCAAAATGCTGTTTTTCCTCTGGCACCTATTCAGTAAACCTGCCTTTTTACCAGCCCAGGTTCTGAGGCTGAAATCTTCACTGCTTGTGTCATACAGTGCCAGTGGCATACATCCTCCATGTTGTGCCGGTGGCACCATGCAAACCTGCCCATGGAGCCGGAGCCCCTCCTGGGCAGCCGTGAAACAGCTGTTTGTCTGTCATGCTTGTGTCCAGTGGGTAACCAAATTGCCTCTGCTTTTGTTTCATCTGCATTCATTTTTATTTGTTCAGATCTGTGAAGTCGGCTGATTTTGAAACTCAAAGTAGACAAAGGGGCACGAACAACTGGGTTTCCCCAGCTTTCTAAATATTGATTTATTTCTGGTTTCTGTAAGAAATGACATGGAATCCTGCTAATATCTAAGGTTATCTGTGGCCTTGTGACCTGTAAATCACAACCTCAGTGAGACTCTGGTTTGAACGCTGGAAAGTGAAAGGTCAGAGAAACATGATAGCTTATGTATGGCAACAGGATTAGCATTTTGGGCTGCTCTGAAGACATTAATTTGGACCATCCTATGACAAATATCACTCAGGTTCACTTAAGGGTAAAAAAAAGAATTCTTGAACTCTTGAAAAGACACAGTATTTTTTGTATTGCTGAGTATGGTTCCAGAGTAAATAAAGGCACTGAAATGAGCTGATTAGTTGGGGAGTTGAAAATATAAAATTATAAGGATATATTTTGATTTCCCAATGAATTATTCCTCATGAGTAAAAAAAACCCCATTGCAGTGTGATTCTTGGCCCATGAGATAAAACCTGTGAGAAAGCAATTAAAGACATTCAGGATAATGCATTATGCATAAGTTAGTTAGATTCAGATTCAAAGAAGAAATTGAATTTTTGCTTTTACAACTGGTGAGCATTTGTCTTGAAGACTCTTTTAATGTAGACTTTTTTCAAGAATAGTTCAGTTCCCATCTTGAACTATAGACTTCTTTTCTTTGCTTCTTCCTTAGGCATCCTGATGTGTGTACTCTGTATGCATGTATCTGGTCTAGTCAAAATATAGTAAATGCAACATGAATTTTCAGAATGCTTTTGTGTAGTTCCCCTTTCTCCATCACCTGTGGTTTTTTTAGTAACTTTTTACTCCATAAACATAATTATTTTCCCTAGGAAAGGTCTAAACTGCTATAAACTCAGTGTATTGTTAATCCATTTGGGATAAACCAAAACCAGTGGGAGTTTAGTACTTTTAAAACTGAAAGCATGTACCTAAATAAAGACTTCATTTTGACCATCTATGCTGGATATCCTGACCATTTTTATTAGTCCCTTCAGTTTCCTTTTCTTGGGTCTCTCACTGCATGTTTAGTTGATTCTGGCCATGAATTCATCTTTGGAAAAGCTTCTTTTTGAACTACAGGTGGCAGCAGACAGCAGAAACTTCAGCAATAAGGGTTCTTCTGCATCTCCGAGTGAGCAGAGATGTTAAGATAGCTTCCTTGTTCTAGGATGAAGGTTCTTTACTGTTTTTTCCACACATCCAGTGGCTACTTAAACTATATGTTTTATGTGTTTATAGTATACCTATTTGCAATGAAAATACAAGCATTTCTGATTTTTTTTTCCTCTGATACTTACCTGTAAGTAAAATCTTAACTTGAATAGGTTAGTCACCTTATAAATCTCTTCGATTTCCAGCATTATCCGTTGACTTGCATTCATCTATTTTAGATTAGTTCAAACTGAGGCAGTCCTTCTGATCTAGTCTCTGGGCTGTGGCACAGCTCACAGTGGCTGGAAAGGAGATTCAGGAGTTGCTGCTGTCAAGTGTATTTGCACAAGTCACACAACCAAAAAGAACCTGTGAGAGAGCTGTTGGTTCCTGCCTAAATCTCTTCATAAACCCATAGTCACTGTCAGAGATGTAAATTTTCTATCTTTGCATTTTACACTGTTTTGAGTAAAACTGCTCCTGCTTATAAACTTATTTTTGCAAAATTAAGTCCAATGTATTTGTTATTGTCTATTCCCAAAGCCCTGAAAACTCCAAATGAATGCCAAATTTCTTGTAACATGTTAAAAGCAAGGGGCAATAGACACACTACTTGTTTAGACAACTCTGTCTCCTCCTGTAGCAAAACTAGCATTGGTTTCTTATTCTAATAGATAGAATACAGTAGTGGAAAAAGCCTCTGGTTAATGTGGCTGTACATCTTAAAAAATTTTTACATGTATTTATTTGCATCATCTTTGTCTTGTATCCAGAAAGTCCAAAAAGTTCAATACTTTCACTCCAGAGGAGCTGCTTTACAGTGTGCACTGGAGGGAGGTGAACAGAGACATAACCCCCATAGAAAGTGCTGTCATGGTGACTGCTGGGCCATGCTTCTCTCCATTTTTGGGACTGGGAGATAGGCCAGGAGAAATAGGTAGGAGGGAAGCAGGAGGGCTTGATGACACCTCCAGTACCTGGATGAAGGTAAGATAGCCCTGGCATGGTTTGCAGCAAGGAAGATTTGGGCAGCTGTAGGTCAGGGTACAGGGATGGGCCAGAATTTGTGGGACCAAGGACCTGCACTGATGTTGCTCAGAGGAGTTCCAGATTTCCTGGAAAGTCTGAATGAAACCCATCAGAAAGGACAGTATTGGTGCCTGGCAGTGTGATACTCCACATGAAAACAAAGCAGAAGATGGCGACAAGAACCACTGCAATAGTTCAGAATTTTGCCCTGGGGGTTTTGCAAAACAAACAGCACTGAGTGAACCTATTAAAACGAGATTAAATTATCATCTCTGGTGGATGAAAGATGAACTCCAACCAGAAGTGTTTAAATTTAAAAAAAAAAAAAAACAAAAACAAACAAAAAAGTTAAAACATATATGCAGGAGTTCTGTTCCATTACTCAAAAGAAAACACACCAGTGGTTCTACAATGCAGCTAAATGAGTTCAGGTCTGAGATATGTAGTTTCCTTTAGGGCAGACAATCATTCTAAACATAAGCATCAGAGGGCTGCAAAAGGATGGAGATGCACACCTTTTAGTGAAAGAGTAAATATTATCCCAAGCTGCTTTATCTACTGGTGGATTTGTGTCTCATGCTAAAAGCATGAACTGTTTCTCAGGCAGTGTGTTACCAAAAATTCCTCTAAGAAGGGACTACTCTTTAAGTATTGCTTTAGATTTTACCAGATGACTGTGGACCTCCATTGCATTGTAAATAATAAATAAATGCAGAAAGTAAAAAGGCGACACTATCTCTTTTAGGCTTTGGAAAATTAATCGGATACTAATAATAAATATGCTAACAGATTCCTCTGCTAAATTCCTCTTCATTTTACTTCTTTTCCACTGCTTTCATCTTTGTTATTTATCCATATTCTTTTTGTCAGACTGACTGTCTTCTTTTGCTGACTTTGCCTTCAGCTTTCTAATCTACTTCCTTTGCATTCTTAGCTGTCTTGTTCTATAATACTCATTTCCTCACTGTTTCTCAACTCTTTCTTACTCATTTCAGTGTATCAAGATTCTCCATTTTTCCTTGCTTTATTTCAGATTTTCTCCCCCTCTCTTTCCTACTGTGCTGGAGAATCTGTCTATGAGTTACTCTTCTGGGGTTCTTTCAGGGTTGACCTGGCAAAGCATCAATTTCCTGTTTAAGTGTGTGCCTATGTGTCTGTTTTTCTGTCTGTGGTCTTGCAGAGCAAACAGCAAGTGTCAAGAAGTGTTCCTTCCCCATGGTTTGGTGGGGGACTGACTTTGCACTCCCCAAAGGTGATGCTGTTGTGAACAAAAGTAGCTGCAGACCTTCTGATAAGTGTGGTGCTTGCTTCCTGAGACTCCTTCCAGGCAGCAGAAGGCAAACACTGCCAGAAGTTTAAAAGGAGGAATAGGAGCACTACTAAAGTGTGAGAAAGGTGAGAAGTATAATGAGAGAAAGGAAATTTATGGTAACTTTTCAGTGCTCAAGATTTTCTCTACCAAAACACAGAACTGGTGTCTAGGCCTTCACGTACTTTAATATATTATTTGGGGGTCATATTTACAGTATATAAACCTTTTTTAGTGCTCTTTAATTGAACTCACTGTTTCAGAAAACTGCACAGACTATTTATAAAGAGAAAAAGGTCTGCTTAAAATAGAAATTTTAGCTAGTGGAAGAATGAAGGTCCTGATTTCACAGGATTTTGGATGAGCATAAGTTCTATTTCATCCCAGTACTTAAAATTCACACAACAGAATGCAACATTTTCTAAAGGAATTTTTCCATTTTTACAGGATTTGAGCCACAGCTAAATTGACTTAACCATAAACAGCATGTCGTCCCAAAGATTCATACTAAAAGTTTCCCTGAGCAAAAATCTTAAAAACACACAGAAAAACAAACTCCTCAAAGCATAAAAAGCAAACAATACCCACAGATATCTGCTCACACAAGCAAGAGCCAGGAAGAGTGGGCTTGGTCATTCCTAGAGAAGAAGGGGATTCCCATACTGTGTGACTGTTGTGGCACAGTAAAGATGGAACTGTTGTCTCACAGGTAATCCCCTCTCAAGGTTTTCCTGTCCATCTTTTCCCTCTCTACTTTACAGTTCCATATCCCTGTCTTCTCTCATTCCTGCTCTTGCTCCTTAGCATCTGCACTTTTAATTTATTCCATTTTTAATACTTTTTGGATTTTTTATTTTTTGATTTTTTTCATCTGAGCTGAGATTACATTTCCTTTAGATAAAATTTGGAAAAGGTCATTTTAATGGGCTGGGTCAAGTTTTCCTCACACACAGATTTGAGTGTGTACTTGTGTCTGTGTGCACACCCCAGGTCTGAGGCAGGCAACAGCAGTATCATCAGCTGTATTCAGGGGTTACTGCCTCTCTCTTCAAGCTGTCTAGCTCCTGTAAAAGCTGGTGGGGAATGCCTTTTGGTACAACTGCAGCACAGCCTGATTGTAAATTATTCTTCATCCTGCCTAGAGCTAAGCTTTTGTTGTGATTGCTGTTTCATTTTTTTTTTCCTTAAATGAGAAGGGAATGCTGTGCCAATGCCAAGCAACATTATTTGAGGCATGGTCAAAGCTGCAGTTTAAGCTGCAAGTTCTTTTAAGAAACTGTGTCTTGGGAACCTCTTGTACAGATGACTATAAATGTAGATGACTTACCTACTTAAGAGGCCACTACTGGATGTTAGGGCACTTAGAAAAGTGTGCAGTTAAATTACATCTCCAGCCTCAGAAGAGAATAAAAATTAAGGATCTATATGCTATGGAAAACACATCTATTGGTTTGTAAAAATTTTATGTATTCTTGTTTTATAAATCAGGAAATTATCTGTGAAGGATAGAGTCACTGTTGCCACTGACCAATGAAGTTTTAGTATCTTTCAAGGCAAGCAACATTTTGATATAATAGATATATAACATTGTAATATAAATCAACTCCTGAAAGACCATTTCTATGAATAGCAACTCTTCAATTCATGCAATACATATATATGCAATACATATATATTCAGCTTAAGGAGCAAAATGTGCTTTTATGTATGTAGTTCCTTACAACATTTGTGTTGATTTGAAAAGCTACGTTGCTCTGAATGAACACAATGAACAAGTACAATTAAGCAAAAATTCCAGAGAAAATGAGGATAAATCGACTACAAAGAGATGTTAAAGCCAATCACTGTAGTGTTAAAAGACATACAAATGGAGCAAGAGGCATTTCTTGCTAAGATATCAATGAAGATTTGTCACTGCCATGCAACATGATTGAATGGATGAGAGAAAAGCACATCACAATGCAAGGAAAACATCACACTTCAATTTGTATTTTGCCTGTGGAATTAGAGAAATCTTTTATCAATCTTTTATCAGCTTTGATAGAGAGTTGTCTGATTTGAACTTAAAATAAGAAATATAGCCCCATGATTTATAAAAGGAAAATGAATGAAAAAATACTGAAATATGGATTTGAAAGGTTAGAAATAATAATCACTGGACAAACTCTAATTACAGTTGCTCCTTTTCTAGGCGTTGTCTAAATTTATTAATATTTCTTACAAGGAGAGATGGTGGCTTTTAAAGTGTTAGCAGCCTGTAACAGAAAGTTACATTTGAAGCAAAGCAAATCATAGACTTGGCAAGTTTTTAAATGTTTTATTATAAAGGATAGGAAACAAAATCCACAATTTTTTTTCAAAACTCAGATAAATAAACAGTAAATATCATGCTTTTAATTTTAAATGTGTTTTGCCTGCAAAAATGGCATTCTTAAGCTGGAGACCTGCAAAAATATATCTTCTGAGAATATGGTGGAAGACAGACCACATATTTTGCACATAAATGAAGACCTTTTAAAAAAAATACTGGAAATTGGGATAAAACAGCTCTGTGAGAAAGTGCTGAGTGAAGAGTAGTTTGGTAACTTATTCAGCAGAAAACTTCAAATTAACCCTTTAGTCAAGATTATTTCAAATATATATATAAATATATACAACTACACAAAAAAAAATCTTCCCACATGAAAACCAAAAACCATCAAATTGTCAAATTGTAGTAAAAGTAGAAAACCCCATGGGGCTTAGTGATCTTTAAGAAGGGATGTTTTAAAAAATCCAAATATTTTTTTCTATATTCCGTAAAAATAAACTACTAAGAAAAGGGGAAAAGAAAGGTGAAAAAATAAGGAAAAAAACCTCAGTTACTCTGCTATCATCACGCTTTAAAAAAGAATCAGATATTTGTTGTGCATGATCTTGGAAACAGTTAAATGAATGAAACAAAGCAAAAAACAGACAAGCAAACCTCACCACATGCAGATTTTGCATGTCATGTTGGTCCCAATTTCATTCATGAGAACATTACTTTTGATTTCAGTGGGAACAGGGTAAACTTTTTCATTTCATATCTAGCAGAAGTAGAATGACTGCAAGTTTCTTTCCCAAATGGACTTTATTCACAAAGACTGTAAATAGATTTGTCTCTGTACCCTCACAGGGCACCCAGCTACTCTGTTTGTTACTAAAAGAATCTTATCTTTTCCAATAGTCCCACACTTCTGCAGCATTTTATTAGAACAAAATTACTTGTTAGCAACCTGTAAGCAGTCATCTAAAGTTCTTTTAATATTTATATCCTTTGGAGGCTTTTCACCCTTTGCATAGGGTCAAGGCTGCCTGTACAAATTAAATGACTGTTACAGGAAATATAAACATACTATTTACAAGTTCACAATTCTTTATTTTTTATACAGTTCTGATGAGTATTTTTTTATATTTGTAGCCTAAGCGCTGTGTAGAACTGGCATGCTTCTGATATTCACAAAAAAAAAAATGTAATAAAAAAGCAAAATAAGTAAGGATAAATTGCACACATGCAAGGATACTGTAAAATTAATCCATTGCTTAAGCTATGCATTTATGTAATTTTTAAATACCCTAACAGTTTGCCTTCCTGTGTACTTTTGATGGAAAAATTCCATGCAAAATCCCATATTTTCTTTAGGATAATATTTCACATTCTTTAAACCTTTCATTAATTATTCTACATGACATTCAGACTGCCTTTATTGAAAGAAAGGAAAAACCTCAAAACACAACTACTTTTGTTATCACACTATAAATCCTAGCTCAAGGATTATGCCAATTATCTGATTTACCTCTACAGAGCAACTGAAGAATTTATACTTATTATCCTTATCGTTATTCATACGTTTGACTCAGTTTATTTATGAGAAACATGTCCTTAAAGGATTTAATGAAAAATAATATTCCCACAAATAATTTGACTCTGGGATTAACATAAATCCATTCACTATTCAAATTCAGTTCATATAAGAAAAACAATGTTCAGAGTGGTCACCTTGAGTGCTTGAAGATGAGTTTTAATAAAGGTGTCTCTGTAATCTGTTTTCATGGGTATAATGTTGGCGTTTCACTGCTGAATAACATTCTGTTCAATAGACCATGGCTGATGTGTTTCAGTTCGTCAAATTCTGGTGCTGAATTTAAGAAAAAAAACCCTAAACAAAAACAAAATACAAAAAAAAACATCCACTGGCAAGCACCAAGTTAGGGCCGAATAGCCAAATCCAGTTCTTTGGAAAACCTTTTCAGCCACCTTCTTCTAAAACAACCCTCTTCCAGTCATCAAAACATGGGATGACTCTTGGGGAGTATTTGCAGGTTATTGAGTGATAACAAAGCGACTTTGCATCATCCTTACATGTTGCTTTCAAGAAGCCCTTCTCCTTTTACCTTCATATTGTGATAGTGTTGCTGTTGAGGGCAGTGCCATCCTGGCTTGCTCTGGGATCCGCTGTTGAATGTCTTTAAAAGTCCAAGGGCCGGATCATCATAGTGGTGGAGCGCAAGGAGTAGCTGGGGCCTTTGAAGTAATGCCACTTGATGCCATTGAGCTTTCCATGGTTTTGTCCAGCTGTGTAGAACATCCCATTGAGGTTTGAGGGGCCGCAGGCATCAAACCACCACCCTGAAACCATTAAGACAAAAAATTAAACTGCAACTGCACTAAGGATTTTTATATTACATTTATTTTATAGGTTTAGTTGATTATCAATTTCTGGTAAATATCTAATAAATAGTTCTGGTTTGGTATGTGTGTTATTTTCATATTTTCCTGTTTTTGCTCTTTTGTGCTATTCTTTAGTCATCAGTGCTGAAGAATATAAAACCAGTGACAGCAATTACATGCCAATTAATTCTAGTTTTATATGTACTATGTGAAGTAAAAGCAAGAACATCAAAGATAAATAAACTGTTTTGCATATTTAGACAGTACTTCAGTTTTCATTTAAACGTCAGAAAAAAAGACTGTAATTCAAAAGTATTTTGCATAACTTCACTTGTTATTTTGAGTATAAACATGATTTAATTTTATTTACCAGTCTTTTTCTGTTGCTTTAACTGTGATTGTTCAACTTCTCAGTTGCTTTTGCTCCCAGGTCAGATCTTTTTAGCAACTGGATTATGAGAATGGTGTTGCTGCCCCATTATAGTAACTACAATGTTGTAGTAATAGATAATTAGCATTCAAAATAGTGTACAAGGAGAGAGGTAGACTCTTTCTTACTTACGGTAAGTTTATAAATAGGACCCAGCAAAAGAATGGAAGGACTAAGTGAAGAAGACAATCATAACACTGTAGTTTGCTGACCGTCAGAATACCAGTGTGCATGAGTAGATGATACAGCTGATTACCCAAGTGTGCATATATGATGGTGAGAGTGTGGCCCACTTCAATCAAGGTATAGTCATTGCATGCACAGTCTGGGCCAGAACAATGACATTCAATCCTTAATCTTATGATTTTAAATGTGAAAACCTATATTAAATCTTGAGTCTGATAATCTTGATCTTGAAAAGTACCAGATGCTCCTTATTTACCCATGTACAAGTAGACAAAAATTCCTAGCTACCTGACTGACAACAAAAATATATCAAAACTGTTACTGATTTTCAAAGATAGGCTTAGAAAATTGCCACCTGCCTTTTCTGCCCCTCTAGCCTTCCTGCTTACTACTCATTAAGCCTTTGAACTCTGTGAAATTGCATATATTTTATTCTACTGGAAAGTCAAGGCAAGAAATGTCGTGCCCAGATGTTTGTGATTCTAGTTCACTGTTCCAGTAGCTACATTGAAGACTGTTCTGAAAAGTGAAGACAAATTTAGGGAAAAAAATCCCATAACTTTGCTTTAGGAGGGCAAACCAGCAATCTGATCTATAGAATGGCCCTGTGAACAGTTGCTTTGGCATAACTGAAGGAGTAGTAAACTCAGAAGTGGGGATAAAACAGAAGTGTAACAGCTCTGGAACATTTGTAAGACTGCATGTAGAAAATTTAAATTTGCTAGAAGTCCAGGTTTAGTTTCAAAGTGTATGCAAAAAAAGGCATCTCACCTTCAGACTTCTCCAGGTGAAGTATGCATATACCAGCTGAGAAAATGAAGTCGGTGGTGAAAAAAGTGTGAATCCTCAGATCTATTTTAAACTGTTGCTTTAAGATGAAATTAATCAGTGAACTCTCTTGTCTCTCTCTCTCCAAGATATTTTCTTGCTAAGGTGAATTTTAGATTGTCATGGGAGCTATAGTTTAAAGAAGAACTCCAAAAACATGAAACTTGGCAACACCAAGATTACAGAGCACAAACTGACAAAGATAAACTAGGTGACATGCTGACTCTACAGAAAGTAATGGGAGCTTTGCTGGATATCTTGATGGGAATAGAATTTTCTCTCCAACACCTTTCAGAGCATCTATGTAAAAAGATACTTAGCTCAGATTGAGAAAGGCAGAATGAATTCCCAGACTGCAAAGAGCCAATATTCCCAGCGTCAAAAATGTATTAACCTCAGTGTCTAGGAGCTCTATTTGTCATAAAGATTTCTGTTCAGGTTGGGGTTTTTTTTTTCATAATAAGACCTTTAGATTTGTGAATATTTAGCACAGGTTTTATGTGTCTTTCCATGCAATATGATTGTACTGAGCATTTGTGTCATATGTAGAGGCAAGTAAGATCATCGAGATCAGGCAGTGACTTTTGCTTTTGGTGGTTAAATGCTACTTTATTTTAAAAATGTTATTTCAGCTGCACATCACAGCACTGTAATCTCCTCAGACCCCCTGTAAACCTTTTTCCAAAAGTACTGGTAGTTGAAAACTGATCATCCAGTGAGTGCCTACTGAATTCTGCAGGTGTCACTGTGGAATAGAATGCAGAACTTTAAATTTTCATTTGTATTTCCCACTCTGACTTCTGGAAATGATATTAAACTGTGAGAACCTCCCTTTAGACAATATGTACAGTCCTAGGGAATCATCCCATTCCATCACTGGTTAGCATTGTATCTACCTGTAAGGAATGCATTATATGAAAGTATTTTAAACGATGTCTTATTACTACTGATATGATATGATATTGATCATGTTTATCCTTCACGTCCAGTGCTTGCTCTGTCCTTTGTATTAAGATCCATCTAATTTATGTTTATAGTCTTGTATTTCCTAAAGTTTTGGAAAATACCTAGAGTTTGGGTTTTTTTCAGAAGTAACACTTCATAATGAAATCCCGAGGGAAGAATTTATGCCAGATAAATTCTGACAATCTTCTATTTTGGTACAGTTGACCTCCCTTTGATTATAATGTTATACTTATGGGGGCAATAACCAAAGAAAGGCAAAGCTGTACAGCTGATGTTTTACTGTAACCGTAGTATAATCTTGTAGAAACTTAAGACGAAGTTAAACAGAGAAATCCTAATCCTCATTTCTCAGAGCTGGAACCCAGATGCAGCTGGGTTCTGTTTATGGTGTTGGGATGAAGAGATGACAAGCTGAGTTAGTTACCATTTCATCTTAAAGGAAAAGCAATAGATGCATAAATGGCCTTTTTGTGGTGAAGGTTGTCAATGATGCCTTACAAAATCTACGTAGAAAAATGGAACGAGCTGAAGAAACGCAGAGTTTTATAAAACATTTTTGAGGATTTGCTCAAATCTCTCATCATAGATTTCTTCTAAATAAACACTTTTTTTGAAGTGTGTTTTAATCACTATATGGGTTTTTTTAAGTTGTTTCCTAATACTAAAGCAAAACTTTGGGTTTACTTTCTCATTGTCTCATTGGGGGTTTTTTGTTTGGTTGGTTTCTGTTTGTTTGGTTTTGTTTTTGTTTTTTGGGGAATTTGTTAAATTTCATGTCAGCTCTTTTCACTAAACAAATATATTTTGAATGCTTAAGCCACCTATCCCAGGTAGTTGAGCTCCACTGATCTGCTTGTACTAAATCTTTGGCCAAATATGAATGTATATTGGAATAATTTCCACAAATTCTTGCAAAAAAAACCTAATAAAGGAGCATTGCTCTTTCATAATGGTTTTCTGAAGTGGTAAGTATAATTTTTGCGTCATACAATCGTTGACAAAAGCAACATAAAAAAGGCTTTTATATGCCAAAGCTAGCAGTTTTCTTTTTTAACTTGTATAAATTGTAATTAAGCATAGAGACATGTAAAATTCTTTGTTAGCAACCTGATGCTCATCAGTTCACGAGTACACCATAAACCCTGCATGCACTGGGAACATGGTCACTCAGCTTTGATGACAGGTTCTTATTGTCTTTTACATACTAAAAGAATAGGTGTCTAAACACTGCATATTTGATGGCAGACCCTTTCTTCACACATCTCTTTATTCTTCCTCCTGAGTAAAGTGAATGTCTCCAAATGCAGTAAGACCAATACAGGTCATTCAATAAGATCCAAAGTATGTTTGAATTGTACATTTGTATGGATTTATGGTATAAATGGATCCTGTGAAAACCCAATATTTTTTCTATCCCTTGGGTTTGACCATACAATTTAGTGAATTTGGCAACAAAGCCAATAAACAACTGCTAATGCAAAAAAAAAAATTGAAACAGTCCTCAATGATCAAAAGACACAGCAATTTCTTTTAGGAAAGATTTCAATGTTTCTGACATTCTGTACTTTAAAAAAGTTAGATGGTAATTTTTAGGATCTGCTTGACTTTGCGTTGGTAATTTCTCAGTTTAGAGGATTGGGTGAAGTTCTGGATGACACTTCAAGCTACTTGTGAAGCCATGGGACAGACTCTAAAAGAGTGAATGTAAGAGTAAGGATTTAGGGTTGTTTAGTGCAGAATTCAAAAGACAGATTGCCAGCAATACCAAATTAATACAAAAACCTTTCAAAGGAATGCAAAAGAATGGTCTATGCCTTCCAATGGGTGAGGATAGGACAAGATGGAACACATTTAAATTATCAGAGAATCAGATAGTCAAAGTGCAAAGCTTTCTTATGTTATGTAGACAAATTCAGTAACAGATTTTATTAAGAGAATGGATATCACCAGAAATATTGAAGGCAAACAGAGAGAGAAATAAATAGAGAAGAGTCTGTCTTGGAAAGGGACTAAATGACTTCTGGACGTCATTTCTAGGCCTATATTCTTTTATTCCTTAGAGTATTGGATTGATCAGACTACCACTAAGACTTGACAGTCTGAAGATTAAATCAGAATTTAGCTGTCAGGATATAAGATGAAAAGGCATTAGCTTTTTATATCAACTAGATAGTGTAACCCTTTTTATAAGGACTGTTTTATGAGGTAAAAATAACATGAAACTTGCAGACTGGTGACTATGTTCTGATCTTCTAAATATATCACAAGTTAGTCACTTCCTGGAGGTTTCCTGGCACTGCATTATGGTTGTCCATACTTAATCCTGATAGACACAACAATGTAGTAATGCTTTTGTTAAAAGTGCTGAGTAGTCATATATGTAATGAAATATTTCTAATTCTTCTAGCATAAACCAAATAATATTCTAATAACTTCTTATTTGTATGGTGATTATACTTTTTCATAAAAATGTTTGGCAATATAATTACTTCATGAGTGGCATTTTCCAACTATCTTCTTTATGAAAGCAATTAAATGCATGAAACCAAAAAACTGGTTCTTTCCTATGTAAGTAGATGGATACCCAGGGATTCAAGTTGGATACTTTAAAGTGTGCTGAGTTGCTACTTTCAAATATTTTGTTCCAAAGAAAAGATACGAAAAACTGTTGTTTTTGTAACTGAAGTGTATGGGCAGATTTCTATATTCAGCCAAGAACTTTCCTCCAAGTCATGACAAGAGTCTTCCATACACTTCTTGCCAGAGATTCATAAAATTTGTCACTTGGAGAAAAAGCAGTGAAACCATGTACAATGATTGCAACACTACTGGGGAGTCATTGAGCAGTCTCTGATTTAATAGATGAGAAATTCATTTAAAAATACCTTGAGATTTAATAACACATGGGAATCACTAGCTTAGGAAGCCCCTAAGAATCAAAAGAAACTGGGAAAATACTCCAGGGAGATATAATTTATTTACATTGTTCTAATGTGCGTACTGACTTCTTTCAGAGACAGGGGACTGCAGTCGGAAGGACCAATGCTTCCAGTAAAATAGAACAAAAAGAAATTTATTTTAGTAATTCTATGCTGCTTCAAACATGGCAAGACATCTAAAAAGTCTTCCTGTCTCTCTGTCAAACTGTTTTAGGGATCAGAAGTTTAGCTTCTCACCTGAAGCAAGATAAATACCTGTGTGAACATCTCAGACTGCAGCCAATGCCAGACAAAGAAAATCACCTTAAAACTCTTTCACTATGAGCCAAGTTACCATAAGTTACTTTCCAGGGACTGAAAACAATTGCACAAGCAATGTGGGGCTCAGCTGACTGGTGGTATCCTGGCAAAATGGATGAGAATTTGGCCCATGAATCTGATCAAGAGATGTTTAGTGTTGTACTGGAAATCTATATGAAGTGTTTTGGACATCTAATTGTTGCCTCATTCTGGTGACAGTTTGATGCATTTTAAATGTTGTTTCTTGCAAAAAAGTTGTGTATGTAACTCACTGGGGTACTCTTTGAATAAGGCTTGAAATTATATGCAGATATATATACAATCCTTTGCTCAGTTTTCTGGCCTGAGATATTGAACCATTGAAGAAATTATTTGAATAAATGTGATTTAGCTTTTAAGTAAAACAAGCATTTTTAGTTCAAATTTTCCAAGATACAGAAAAGGAGCTAAAACATTCAAATACCTTGAAAGCTTACAGAGGCTAAGAATCCAGCCCGTGCATGTACTTTTGAAGCCATTCCCTAAAATTAACATTAAGATAAAGTCAAGTAGCATAGGACAGCTCTTGAAAAACACACACACAAAATGCTGTTTGTCCTTCTATATTATTCTACAAGTATTTAATTTCTCATTCTGGGGAAGAGGGAGGAGATAAAGGAGGAGAGAAAATAAGAGTTATGATGTAGACCAAATAAAACTGACAACTAGTAAGATCACAGAGAGAAATGTGTGTTTTCCTTACATTTTTATTTTCAGCCTTGACTGTAACCATATCACAGTCTTGAGCTTCAGCTTATCTCAGCCTTTATTCTTGACATAAATGTATTCAGTTCACCTCATAGAGATAACAGGCTCACCCAAACTGTCAAGATAGCTAGAAACCTGCCTGCAGATTTCATATCATTCATCATTAAAGAGCTCTCTGTGATGTTGCCAAAACTAACAGTCTGATATCTATTTTGCGGAAAAAAAGACCTTTTCCAAAACCTGTTATCATTGCTGTTTTTCTTAATTAGTCTTTGCCTGGTACAAAACTGAAATATGCAAAAAAAAATGTTTTGGTATTTAATTCAATTTCTGATATTTCACAAGGAATGAGAGAGTAATTTCAAGAAGCAAAGTATAACAGAGTGTTTGAGGAGAACTCTAGCTTGATTAAAATCTTTCTCCTTTTAAAGAACTGCATATTAGTGTGAAAGTTCGGGTTGGCTCTCTGCCAACAGCCAAACCTCACAAGAAAGATTCCCCCCTCCCTCTTCCGAAACGGCAAAAAGCAGCAAGAGAAAATTGAAGGAATATATATATATTTACATATATTAAATTTATATACTAGGCACAACAAGACAGGGACCCCCAAACCACCCCAATAAGGGATAAGGGGAAGGGAAAGGGGAGAGGGAGACAAAATAGGGAAAAAATAAGACAAAACAAATATATATACAATCTAAATTCAGAAATTAACTCAGTAAGTAACAAATGCAATAGTAAACTCAATACTTTCCTTAGAAAAGCAGATTCTTAACCTTCGCCACCGGCCCAGGCAAAACAACCCCCAGAGCAGGCCTTGCTGAACACAGATAAGCCAGGCCCAAACACCGGGAGCTCGTCAGCGTGCGAGCCCGAGAAGGAAAAGAAAGCAAAAAGAGAGCAAGAACACCTCCCCCTTCAGCTTATATACACCTGATTATGTAAAGAGATGGAATGGAATACTTCCTAGATCTTGACCCTGGTTACCAAGGAAGGCCTACAAAAAACAACCCATCACTCTCAGTGTTGTACAACCTGTCTCTGAAGGACTGTTTTCAAAAGAGTAGACTCATCTGTCTCCAAAGACTAGTTACATCATCTCTTACTCTCCAGTGATTTCCTATATTTGTGGTTTCCTTAGCCTTTGGTAATTCTCCCCTTCTGTATTTATTTCATTTGCTACCAGTATATTCTAATCTGTGGTTTTGCAGTGGATTTACAGGACTGCTGCAGCGATACATGTGAACCTTGTGGAACAGTTGTTCAACAGCAGACTGACCTTAGCAGGGCATTGACCTGCCATAGATGTCAGGGGAGGAAAATAAACAAACCACTCTTCTCCCAGAACTAAGTGTCTGGGAGAAGAGGTATTTCCAGGCAGCTCAGATACATGAATGAGTCTGCACTTCAGCACAGACACAACTCACACTCAGGATCTTCTGACTAGACTCTGACCTGCCCTGGAAGTAACACACTTTGATTTAGCATGGTCTCTAAAGGGAGAGGTCAACAATTTCAATTTAAATAAACTATTGACTTCTTATCCACTGTCTTCAGAACTATCTGATTTGCTTCTTTTTTTTTTTTAAATAGAAATAAAAAGGTAGTGTCTGATCACCTGTGTACTGGAAGAAGTTTCCCATGATGTCTTTTAATAAGATATCACTAGAGGAAGTTAGGGAAATTTGAAAAATTGGCTCTTTAAAGACTTTCCCAACTGGGTTATTTCCAATTGGCAAAAGAGAATAAAGAGCTAGGTTGTGCATTTGATATAAATTCTCATTGATGGGAACCTGTCTTCTCATAGCAGATGATAGCTTTAGAGGCTCATATATGCCTGAATATGACCTGAGCTGGAATTAATCAGAGTGCCAGTAACCACAAACAATACCGGTTTAACAGTCTGATCCAAAATACTGAAAAATTTACATGCTATGGGATTTTTTCCAGGAAAGTTAGAAATCACTAAGAGACAGTCTCCAAAGAAGATCAGACATGAAGATAAGAAAGAGCCCTTCTTGGTCATACAGTCAATGAACCAAAGAATCCCAATTTAAGCATTCTGCTCCAATGTGATATTCTAGAGATAAAAATGAACTTGCCTATATAGGGACTAGAGATAAGTACCATTTTCCAGAGAAAGTTCTCACTCCTAGGCTAGAGCTTTAGGTGTCTGTATGGGTGGATAATCTCAGATATTCCTTCTCTGCACTCGAGAGAACAAATATTAGTCATATACACTATACTTGCTGGCAGTCAGATTGAGGTGGTGGTTTAAACTGTCCCAGTGTACCTTGTCTTTGCTCCTCCCCACCTCGACCCTTCTTTCTTTCCTTCTGCATTTTTACTTAGCTCACTAAGGATATCAGGTTAAATCTTCCAGATTAAAGTAGATGGTTGCAGGTCTAGTTTTTCACAGGTGAGTGAATTAGTCACTACATTAACTGTGCATTTATGTGTCATGGTCATATAACACAGAATTTAAACATAATTATTTCAATAACAGAACCACACGCCTAAGGGAAATGGATAACCAACAAGTCTAGATGCTGACTGTTTTTAAACTTTACCTTCTAGTATCTAATTTGTTGCATTTTCTCTCTTCTGTTTCTGGTTGATTCTCCCACTTCTCACAAGCTTCTTCTCACCTTCTTACTTGTTTGGTTTCTTGTCTCTCATTTTTCCTTTCTTGTCTAAACAATTACACTGACTTATGCATTCCCCTTCAAAATTGTTGCAACAGCTTCACTGCAAAAGTATTCTGACTGCATCCCTTCCCCACTGATAGGAATCTTAAGGTATTTGCACTACCACAATATATGTATAGAAAAGAGTAGAAGTAATAATAATAATAATAAAATACATTTTCACTCAGAACTTACACATCCATGAATAAAACTTCATCTATTGTTGCTTTAGGAAGATAGAGTAGATTCTTATCAATGTACCACGTAGTTTCAGAGCTGTACTCACCTCCAGTCAACATGAGAGCACATTTACACATGCAGTTGTCATTATCAGCATCTTTTGTACTAAACTCAGCACCATGTAAGATCAGGCTACTCTGTTTTCCAGCAGTTCCACTGTGACCTTTCAAATAAAGTCTGAAACAGCAAGACAGAACAATCAGTTACACCAAAATAAAAAAGAAAAGAAGACATCCAGATCTTTTTCCACATCAGGTTTGCCTTCAGGAATCTCTTGTGTTTTGGTTCGATGTCTTTGATGTTTCAGGTCTAAAATAGGGACATTCAGGATTTTTCAGTGTATCTGTAGTAGTATATTGTCCTTGCCCCAAAAGAGAAACAAGCTCAAGGAATCTGAACTGGAAAATGCAGCAAAGTAGGGGGAGTGAGAGACAGAGGAGTGAGGAGAAATGCCCAGAGATCTGGAATACATTGACAGAATAATTGAGTACTTGAGAAGCTGGTCTCTTTACTGTGGCACAGAAACAACACTCCCAGTTAACAGCAGTTGTGTTATTAATCCCTGGGCTCAAAAGAGGATTTTAGCAGTCTCAGAATTTTTAATTCCACCGTTTAGAGCACAAGCCAGCAACCCAGTTCTGCCAAAGCTGTCTCTGAGTGATGAATGGAGAATAACTTAGAGTTCAAGCCACAAAAGTCTTCATAATTTGCAATGCTAAATATCGCATTTCTTAAGGAGCCTTGTCATCTAGTTGAAAACACAACCATGAGCTAAGAGTCTGAGCTCAGGTTCCAGCAGCCAAATGTGCCAGCTGCAGGGATGTTGAACGGAGTACCTCTGTTACAACAAGGAAACATGGGGTACCTGGGCACATCTGACCTGAGCTCACAATTGCAGTGACATGCACAAGAAAATGCTGAAGAGAGTGCTGAGAAAGGAGAGGAGAGGAGAGAAGGGGAGAGGTTAAAGACAATAGTTGCCCTTGCCTCTACTTAAGCAGTTCTGTGAAACAGACATCACTGGGAGATGGATGGTCCCAGAAAAAAACCCATGCTATTTCATGTAAATAGCTACCTACATTAGATATATAATCAGTATGTTCTTGGGTTTTTTTTTTTGTTTTGTTTTGGGGGGTGGGGTGGTGGAGGGGTTGCTTTGTTTTTTGTTTTGTTTTTTTTTCATAAAACATTCCTGGAAGAGAAAGATATCCTTTGCCATAATACAGGAAGGAGAGATAGGATCTCAGTAGAGAAAGATGAAGCTATAATCCTTACATCTCAGGAGCAAACCCTAGCCACTGGAGCAAGCAAGAGGGGAAGACACATCCCTCACCTGTCTCACTGAACCTCTGCAGGCAGGAGTAAATGAATCACACAGGTAACCAAGAGTATGATTTTGTATATACTGGAATAGACTTCTTCTCTGAAGAGATGGTGAGAAACATCAGTTCTGTTCCTTCTAGGGTTATTGAAGAGAGGAAAATATATCTTTTAAATATCGAATGTAAAATGCACAAGGAGTCATGAGAGAAGAAGCAGGACTTCAGTGTGTAAAGCAGGAGAGAGATCTTCTCTCTGTGATTTACAGCTGTGTTATCCCAGAAAATGCTTTCTCAACTTCTCCCACAGACACAGTGAATAGGGAGAATAGTTATGAGTCACTGACTGTTGCTGCCTCTTAGCTTGTTGTATTTTTATCCAATTACTTTGTATGAGTTAAAAGATAAATGCCTCTACCAGTTTCATTCATCCATTTGTTCAGATGGAAGACATACTTTGCTGCAAAGTGGTCGGTGTGTCAACAGAAGGAGTAGTGAAGGTCCCTAACCCATTCTAGCCTGCAGTTATAGTTAAGTCACCAGCCTTTTCCTGAGGTAGAGGAGTCTGTCTCCAAGACAGAGATTTAAATAAAACCCAGTTCTTCCACGGAACTCTAGGGCTGGAATTCTGCTTATGAGAGCAAAGGCACCATATCGCAGCTTTCCTTAATCAAGTGAATGTCTGCTGGTTTTTGTTGCTTTAGTTTTGGTGGGCTTTTTTTTTTTTTTTGTCTTGCATGCATCTGTGGGTGGATATTAGGTCCAAACAAAGCCAATTGATTAAACTTGTCATGGAAACTCATTACAGGAAAGCCTTTTCTGGATATCCAGTGAGATTACTGAGTTCTTTCAAAATGTGAAGGCACAGAACCAGCACTTGACACTCCAGAGAGTCTAAGATCTACACTTGCAGTATGACTTAAACTTCACCTAATTTTCAGCAAATTTCTTCCTGTGTGTCCCTTCGCCATCTTTAAAAATGGAGAGAGTAGATGCTAAGCTTGAATATTTTAAAATTAAAAAAAATATTAAGAAAAGAGAACTGTCAGGACTATCCTTCCAAAACAGTTACACTGCCTACCTTAATTTGGTTTTAATTTTGAATGTTGCCTTATTGAAACTGATGATTACATACCTTTGGACTTAACTCTTGGAGCAAATTTTGTATATAGATAATTATACACACATAAACCTATAGAAATTTTTAGATTAAATACAAGTACCATGTATAGTCAAATACTTTTGGATAGCACAAAAATAGATAAGGCAAAGAGTGAGCCTCAATAAAAGAGTGGGAAAATCCTTAGTAGCTTAACAAGAAACAATCTAAGAACAGGAATCCAGGAAAGCCATTACATTATGCTATTGCCCAATCATAGGAGAAATTAGCCTGTAATGACCATGTTGCTCTATCAAAGGATGCTTGTTTTAGACAAGATTAATCTAAGATCTGTTTTTGTTCATGTTCATTTCTTTGTTTCATATAAGTGAAAGGTTGGAATTGATCCCAATTTCATTCATTGGATTTTTGCCTTGTTTTGCAATCTGTGCCTATTTTTTTGTAAAACAAAATAAACTTCACTGAGGTTGTGTTGATAGAAAAATTACTTTGTCACATGATATCTATGATCTGATTTTAAATGGCCACACATCCTCAATATATGAACAACACCGAAGCTCACAGAAGTCTCATAAAGACAGTATAAAAAGCAAGTGCTGTTTATTTAAATAAGAAAGAAAAAGCCAGATCTTTTTATTAGCAATCAACACTATAAAAACCAATTAGTCCAATAAAAAAACCCCTGTACAATCTAAGAAAACATAAAAAAATAAAGAAATACACAATACTTGGTATTCAATGTTTTCCCCAAAGCAGTAGAGTATTAGGATTATTTACAAGCTCTTCACTTGCCCTGATATTTTACAAACATTCCACTCATCACAGATTTAGATCTTGCCAGTTATGTTTGACTTTCCCTCAACACCATTTGTCTAGTATATCTCCAGTGATTTTAAAAGGATAAAGCTTGGCTTAGCTCAGCTCTGAACTCTAGTAGGCTTATTGTACTGCAGCGGTGTGCAGATGAACCACAGGGTGAAACAGTAATTCTATTTCTTTGCACTTTTCTCCCTGAACTGGCACTGCCAAACAGGAAAAAATGACACTGCAAAGCTGGCACTGCTTTATACCAAAATCAGATCTCAATCAAAACCCAAAATTGGCCCTGAAGCAATCAGTTCTTCTTGTTCTGAGCTTCAGCTCAAGCCATGAGGGTCCAAACTACCCTGGCTTGAGATACCATCTGCATAACACTAGGGTAATTGATGAGCCTATCAGCTCCCAGGAGCAGTAGATATCTTAGCATTTGGACTCAGTTAATTTTTTAGTATTCTCACATTCAGATTGGTAGAATTGAACCTTTGAAGTAAACTGAATAATTACCAGGACATAATTTCCTTCCCTTAGAAAAGATGATAGCAATTCAGGGTTGAGTTCCTCTTGGAACTCTTTTCATGAAGGAGACAAAGGAAAGGAAGTTTAGAATAAAAAGCAACTCATTCCAGTTAAAATTAAAAACAAAACAAAACATTTTCAGGACTACATCTCCAATCTTTCCACTTGCTTACAGACAGGAAATTCTGAAGATCAAGGAAAGAAGGAGAAAGGCTGCTCAGATTTACAAAATAGGCAGGAAAAGTCAATTTGTGCTCATATAAACAAGAACAAGTCTATCTGAATGCAGTGGAATTAAAAAATAAACAAATAAGCAATAGCAAGTACATTTTGAGTAAATAGGAGTAAGAGAAATAGTGCATTTGTATATTAATTTTTGAGAACTTCTGATGACATCTTTATGAAATTCTAAAATGACTATAAGGAATAGAGGAGCTGATCATTCATTTAGAAACAACTTTCTTAGTCAACGTACTTAAGAAGAAACAGTGCATTTTAAAAAATACTGCAACTGTTACCTCTTATCTAGCATGGAGGTTAGAAATACCCTCTGCATTTTATTTTTGTGATATTATAGCAACGACAACTTGGGATTTCACTTCACAGATGGTGAGGAAAAACTCTCTTAAGCATGTTTTGGTTTTCACCATTCCTACTCCATGACACAACTTTACTATTTGAAGTCCCTGGAAACAAAAGTAAGGTATAATGTGTGAAGATAATAGATCCAAAATTATTACATAAACAGCTGCAGAGCAGCCTGAAAAAATTTTCAAATTTACACCAAAAATTTCTCCTTTTGAAGTGATTAGATGACCTGGAATTGTTTTAAATGTATACAGGTGTTTTCACACCATGTTTAAAGAGTTTAACAGACAAACATGGCATAATTGTAAATAAATTACAAAAAAACTTGAATAATTCTGCAACATGCAGCTATGAAAACTGCAACATACAGAATAAGATATAAAATACCCCTAAGAAATAAATACAATCATACATTCATGTGAAAAAGTTGTGTGCTAAACCTCACTAAGTGTAGGAAATAATTTCTGATGCAATGCTTACATATAGAGCATCTCTTTATAATTTCTAATTTTTTTTAACTAGAATTAGTAATATGTTTGTAAGGCTCCCAGAATTTTATGTTAGTTTTTTTTTTTCCTCTAGTTTCTTTTTTCTGTTAATCATTAGAGATCATTCAGTCCTTTATTTAAAGCCGACCCTTAATGAAACTGCTAAGAAGTCTTATACAGCTTTGTTGGTGAGTAATACTTATTTTGTCTGTAAACAAATAAAAAAATACAATGACTTACTGCAAACATTAACAATCATCATTAAGAGATTTAGACAACCATCTCAACTATCTCAGGGTGCACAGTCTTGAATATCTTATGAGTTAAGATACAATCTCATCATTGCCATAGTACTAAAAATTTGAGCAGAGATCTCCATGACTGGACTTCATGAACATGAGCAATGGCCTAATATTCTTAACCGTTAAACAGAGAGAAACAGAAATATTAAAGTAGGTTTTAAAGGATTCAGCATGATGAACGGAGAGGGACAACTTAAAGCTTGTCTTTGGTAAATACTGTGGAGAGATGTCTCCAAATTCCCACCTCTCTTTGGTTTCTCTCTGCAGGCTAACATATCCTCTCTCCCACCTGCTTATTGCATATGCCAGGAGGGCATCCCAAATTCTGATCCCCCCTCAAAGGAGGGCTTGTTAATTTTGATGAAAATGGTCATAGAATAACATGGGTGCATGGGGATCATGGCCAGAATTTCCTTTCCTGAACCTTTCCTCACTGAGTTTCCTTATTTTTCCTAACTTCAGTAAGAACAAAGGGCACCAGCATCTCAACCCTTCTTCTAACTGACCAACCAGCACTTATACCTGGTGTGTGGGAACACCTACACAGATAAGTGTGGACAAATATAAGCTCACCTTGACTGTCCTCCATGTCAGGAATGTGAAAGGCATCTGTGTTTTTAAAACCCATGTAACTGCCATTATTTTGTCCTCTAGTTTGGAAATGTTTGAGCGTGAGGAAAGTTTTAACTTGCCTTTTCCATCTGGTTCACACTTGCATGTAAATTTTAGATACCTTCAGTTTCTGAAATGAAATCCACTCCTAAAGGTGCTGAATTTGGTAGAGTTTTATGAATTATTGTTTTAGTCAAATAATTCCTTTTATAATGAAATTTAAATTTAGGAGATTAAGTCCCTTTATAAACCAAAGCCCAGTGGACTACAACCATTTAGGAGGACCTAGTATGAGATTATGCTCAGGATACTCTGAATTCCAGACATTAATTGTAATAATACTAAGTAAGAAACAAAAAAAAAAAAACCAAAAGAACCTAAAACACTCTCAACAACAGATAGCAGATTCATTTTAAGTCCAGGTGGGGTTTTTTTTGTTGTTGTTGTTTTCTTTTCTTTTCTTTTTCTCAAAAAGACTTTGCTTAATTAATTAGGAATCAAAACTCTTTTTTTATTAATTAATAAAACATAATGTCTGCATTAAATGTTAGCTCCCTATAAAGTTTCCCAATTAGTCTTTTCCTGAACATATTGCAAAATCACATGAAGTCTCCCAATAGTAACAGTTGTCCGTGAATAACAAAGCACCTCTGTAATAAAGACATCTTCCAAATATTTCATGATAGATAATGTGTTGTGAACAAGAGAAAAAAAAAAATCTAAATCACTCTAGAGAAAAACTGCTGTCGCTGAGGTTGAAACTAAAATGTCTGCCAAAATCCTGTTAAATGTGGAACTAACTATACTATGATAACTATCTGGGAATCCTGACCCTGGTATTCAACCGTTTCATCATTTACTATTCCCCACTAAAGGACAAAGGCAAACATCCCTTGTTTGTGCTAATTTTTAAAATCAGTGGAAAGACCATCTCCTTGTTGGAGATAGAGCATGAGCCATCTGCACTAGTCAGGGAGATCTCTGTGAGTTTGAACTGTGTAGAAGGCGTCATAGTTGGTACTTTTGTCCAGATTACAGCTAGATTGTCTGAACACTCATTTGGATATTTTTTCTTTGTTAGGAAATAAAACTTCTTCTTAAACATAACTTTTTTTGGTTTGTTTTTTTTTTTTTTTTGAAGGGGTAGGTGGAAATATTTAGATTTCATTAGGGCAGTGAGTACTCTCCTTATGAAAACAAACAAAATTGAATCAAACCCCAATTTTTTTATCATAAATCAAGATTAACTAACAAACAAGAATGTAACACCAGATAAGGTAAATAATCATTAGAAGTAAATTAAAAGCCACTCTAAAAGACTAGAAAATACTTTGGAGAAATTGAAGAAAATAAATAGGATGAAAGATGACAGAAACGTAGTCATCACTACTTACAAAATTTTGAACTGTTTCTAACTCATTTAACCAAGCTGTAAGAAAAACTTACCAGCTTTGTCTCTGCCTGTCTTTGAACAAGTGACTGATGTAACAGTACCAAACAGAAGAAAAAAGCAGTGTTACACTTGGTGTCTAACCATAAAAACCTAACAGTATTAAACTTTTCCTACTCATCTTTAGTCTATACTTTAGAAACAGTGTACATGGTAAATTCATAGACTATTTATTTAACTTTATTGCATTCCTAACAGAGTTTGCAACTGGAAACAGTAGGCACAATGGATCTGCAAACTGTTGAAAACCTGAATAATGCAGTAAGTATGTCTGACAACTTGAACAGATTTTTAATTTGGTACTTAATATTCTTGCTACCCACACATGAAAATAATTTCCTCCCACATTTCCTTTAGAAAAGTGTAAAACAAAATGACCTCTGTATTTCTCCTCTGCTGCTCTGTAGCAATGACTCACTTCTGCAATTATCAAGTCTGACATTACTGCAGCTCCTTGCCCATTCTCCCGTTGAGACAAGTGAAATGTGCCAGCCAAGAAAATATTAATTCAATATATCCAGAGTAAGAACACAAATCTTCTGATTTTAAAGATAAAATGTGGATCTATTTAGATACAATCAGTTTTCCTTTAGAACTGTTTCAGTGCAGCCTGTCTATGGCACAACAAATGATATATGGCAGACAAATACTTCCCTGCGACTGCACACTGTTAACAGAAAAACTTGTTTTTTCTCTAAGAACTCATACTAATTTTAGCTTGTGTTGGAACTGTACACCTGACAGGTCAAAGGAGAAAAATATGTTTATTTTTGGACAGAGAACAAGCAAACAAGCCAGCCACGAATAAGAAACACATCTACACATTACCACAAACTATACAATGGTCTAGTGAGCCTGGATGTTGTACTGAATGTGCATTTATTCAAATGGTACAGCAAATTTGCTTTTTCTATATTTAATTTCATTAATAATTGACTAAAGCACTGTACTCATTGGGAACAAGCATACCAAGTAGGGATAATTAAAAGACATCAGGATTTACTGTCAGAGGATTTTTCCTACCATAAGGCAAATGGCCTGTCATCCTGCTGTATGCAGACAAATGTTGCTTTGCCACAGTTTACAAAAAATATTTAAAAACATGTTTATTCTGGACAGTGTACAAGCAAACATATGCTTCTACTACTTGAAATGCATGCTACAGAAGCCACAGAAACAGTCACTGTGGCAGTGTGAGCTGCTAGGTTTGCAGCTGATGTCAGTAATATAGTGGTGATGGAGAGGAAACATACGGTAAAACTGGAGTTTACTGCTAACAGGGACAGAAACATATTTACGGCTACTATCACAATGATGTGTTGAACAGAAATAACTCCCTCTAATCTCTCACCAAACACAGCACAGAAGAGATACATTAATCTGCTACTACCATTTTCTGTTAAAACTCTTTTTCAACACAATGCTTATTAAAATAGTCACCCACTGATGTTTTTTCTCATGGAAATCTGAAATGAAACTTTCCAGTTATTAGATTTATTACATTTTTTTATCAAATGAAAGTTAAAATCCTGCTACCAAAAATAATTTCACTCTCTCACCAGTTATATAAATGCTAAGATTTCTTGTTGTTACAGAAACTACCACTTTTGTCCTGATTCATTGCTCTATAAAGCATTATATGTTAATTTACAAAGTACAGGGGCTGAATTAATTTCAAGCTTGAAATAACTAGAGATGACTGATGTTTTAGACAGACATATAAACACTGAATATATCCTAAATGATAATGCAAATTGTTTTGATATCACTGAAGATGGATGAGGTTCTTAAAAAATAAAATACAAAATTAGAACTTATCTGAACATTTGCACAGCACATAGGCAAAGCCAGGTCTAGAAAAATTTGGTTAGCTTAAAAGGTAACCTAAAATGAAAAAGTATTTCTCTTCCTACTCAAATGCACTTCCTGGGTTTGGCTGAAGGCAACAGCAGAAATGCCAAAATTGATTTTTAAGGGATTTTTCAGCACAGAACTACAGGGACTCTCCAGAGGAACTCATATTTTATAAGTTTTTAAGGCTAATAGAAGTAATCAGACCTTCTGCTGCTTATCTTTAATAAATTACTGAACGTTGTGATGTTTCTATAGCTTTATTTAAGTATCTGTTTTACAGACACTGAAGCTAGTGAAAAAGTTCCTTGAATATTGGTTGGAAAACTGATTAATCCTCTTTGAAAATCCAGTCAAAGAAACCCACACAAATCCAGTAAAATTTAACTTAATAACTTCTTCCAAAATATACTTGGAAGTTCCAAAAGTCTCATAAATATAGGTTGTTGAAGTCCATGCAGATATATTATAATAGTGGATTTCATAAATCCATGCTTTGGTTGTACTGAAGGTGACATTAATTACCCACTGTCATCCACATAGGTTATATATTATCCTAATTAACTGTTTTAGATAAAATGGAAAAGGAAAACTTCATGTATCAGCATGCTGTTTGTGCTTACTTTTACGCTGATGGCTACTGTAGAGATACTGGAGTCTTGTTACCATGCAGTGTCATTTAAAAATACCATCTACGTGCCACAGTGAAATATTTATCACGTTTCATTTAATTGAAAGTAATTAATCATAAGTTACAAATATTGTAGATAGACTTATGTTAAAAATTATATAAATCTTACTAAGTTGCTGTTTGGAAATTAATGTGTATAAAGAATATATAATTGATGTGGTTTGGGGGGAAAGATGCCAGGATTTTGATTTGGGTTTCTTGCGAGGCTTTTGTTGCTTTTCTTTTTCCTTTGTAAAGAGTGTGCTGGAATTATGACTGAAATTAGTTATATTTGTGCTCTAAGAAAGTTAAGTACCACAAGTCCATCTTTACTGTTGAATTGTATTATCTAAAACTTCAATATGCTGCATGTTACTGTTTTCAACTAGAAGCATAAATCTGTGAAGATTACATGTAAATGTGTAATTTCTTTTCCATTTACAGAGATACAAAAGAATATGTGTATATATACATGTCTAGTCCTTGAGGTTACATAGGTTTCATATTTGTTTCATTTTATTTTTATTTTTTTAAATTAACAAGAAACATAAGTAACTTTCAAAGTTGACATAGTTTTTTCTTTTACCTGGATACTGGACCCTCACTGTTTTCTTAATTGTGGAGGTTCAGTCAAAGGTTTATACAGTTCTGCAGAGAACTGCAGTCTACCTGAAACAAGTCACAATCCCAAGGACTCAGAGTACATTTCAGGGAAGAAGTTGATGTCACAATTTAATTGACATTGGCCCCTCATTAATACTAGACTACTTCCCTAAAGTTCCATGGACATGATAGCATCTCAGGTTGCAGACCAAGGCAGTGAGATAACTAAGCCTTAAGCACTCCTGCCCTGCAGGAGAAGCAGACCAAGAATAGTATGGAGTGCCACAAAATACTGAGTTTTCTATGCAAGCAAGTGGTAAGAATCAGATAAGTGAGGAGCAGAAAAGAGCAAAACTAGGCACCAGCATTGAGATGTTGTCTTTAGATTCCAAAGATTTAGATCAAAATGAGTCAATGTCCTTGAAATAATCTGTTCCAAAAATGTCACTGAGGCTGAAGTAAGGAATCGTACAAGGAGTCAGCACTTGTGATTCACTTTATGGAAATACTTGCATTTATACAAAGTGAAAATTAGAAGCTGTCCTTCTGTTCAACACTCATCCCTGCCTCACACAGGCTTATATTGCTAGAAGGTGTGTGTAGAATCTAAGGCTGCTGGCTAAAACAGCAATGAAAAGGCACACTATCTAACAGAATTCCTGACATGAAATATGAGTATTGAACTTTGTTTTTATCAAATTGAATGCCGAATGATGAGTAATGTAATCACCATTAAGAAATTATTTAAATATGGAATTGAACAAAATATCTAGATTGAACAACATTTTTCCTCCTGTTTCCCCTGGCACACTAGTTAATTGAAACTGTGTAAGATATCTTTCAAATATCATAGAATTATAGAACAGTTTAGGCTGGAAAAGACCTTTAAGATCTCATTCAATCATTAACCCAGCACTGCCTGGTCTACCACTAAACCATGTTCTAAGCACCACAGATACACATCTTTTGAATATCTCCAGGGATGATGACGCAACCACTTCCCCGGGCAGCCTGTTCCAAGGCTTGACAACCCTTTTCATGATGAAATTTTTCCTAATATCCAATCTAATACTCCCCTAGTGCAGCTTTTGGACATTTCCTCTTGTCACTTGTTACCTGGGAGAAGAGACCAACATCCACCTGGCTACATCCTCTTTTCAGGTAGTTGTAGAGACTGACAAGGTCTTCCCTGAGACTCCTTTTCTCCAGGCTAAACAACTTCAGCTGCCTCAGTCACTCCCCATGAGACTGGTGCTCCAGACTGTTCATCAGCTCCATTGCCATTCATTAGACATGCTGTAGCAATCTATGGGGTTTTTGTTGGTTTGTTTTGGGTTTTTATTTCTTGTGAAGAGTTTGAATGTAAGGAAATGAACCATTAATGACAAAAGTGGAAATAGCCTGCAATTAATTTTTCATCAATTTGGCTTGATTATTTATACTTTATTCTGTGCTAGCAGGGCAATCTTCTTTTACAATTTTGCTCCTTTGGGAATTTGCAGAGTCTGTTTTTGAATTTTTTCCAGTGTTAATGACCTAATGACCCTATCAAATCTTACTACACCATTACTATAATGTGAATGGAATGGAATGATTTTGCAGCTGCCAACAGACTACAATTCAAAGATATAGCTTAATGAATAACAGATTAAAATAAATATTTTGAGTTCTGCATGAGATTTTCAAGATTTATGTTGGGATTCCTGTCAAGAGATGTGTGCTTCCCGATGCATGAATCCCAGAGGAAAATGCATGGATGTTTTGGAGGATATTATTTTCAAAGTAAAACATTAATCAGGATTTTCATTCACTTACCTACGTTGGAACCTGTTCAGTCCTGATGAATAAGCCAGTTTACAGTTTATGAATTTCTACTAATTGGATTAAAGGTCTTTATCTGGTGGCTGCATACTCAGGCTCATGACATCAGTAAACAGCAAGGGATGTTGAGGAATCTCTTTGTGGAGATGACAGGAAATGCAGTAATTTTCAAATTGGAAACAATAGAAGGTAGTACTAATTACAATGTAATTGTCATGATCTCTTTCTGACCCTAATATTTTAAAATATTGTTTACATCTTGATGTCATCTTGAAGAGTGTGCAGTCATAATGAAACAAGAGTGATTTGACCCTTGGTGAGAGTTCTGGTGGCCCTGGCTCAACAAAGCATTTATTATGTGCTTAAAATAAAGCCATTTGCCTAAGTACATTGCTGAATGATGACCTAAGTATGCTTAAAAAGAATTAAAAATTAGAAGAGGGAAAAGAGTAGAAGTAAAAGGTGGAGAAGAGAAAGCCAAGGCCTCTCTTATTCATATAGTATAATTGATGCCAGCAATACTAGTTTTTTAGATTAAAGGTTTATGATATTGAAATGATATACACAAGCATGTCCCACCTTCAGCCTGAATAATATGCAACGGGTCTGGTTTGATCACTTTAGTCTTTGGTGGCTGTATTGTACAACATGATACACTTATCCTCTGCCCTTTGTCTCCATTATCACACAAAGGTTAAGCTCTCTTTATAAGGGCAAGTATCTAGGAAGAGGTAACAAATTTTGTAGGGGACTGATGCATAGAGAGTTTCTGTGAAATGTTTACAGCTGTTTGAAAAATAAATATTGGCTTCACTGTTTGCTTGGTTTTCTTAATGCAAAATTAAGTTTAAAAAATGCCAAAATGAGTTATGTGACACTAAGACCTTGGTAGAAAAATACAAACAGACTATTAAAACATATTTCAACTCCCTTGGCGTCATTTGTGGCCGATAAACAGTCATATATGAGTGAAAGGTTCACTGACTGTCACCCATTTATGATCCAACTTCTTCGCTGGTGCCACACTGACCAGGCTAACAGTGATCAGCATGTTTTACATGCTTTCCACCCCAGTAACAACCCAGGTCATGACCTCATAAGAGCTCTGATTCACAGTAAAGACTTCTTTGGTTCAAACGGCATAGAGATTGGTGCAAAGAGGTTTTATTTCAGTGCAACTGAATTATAATGCTGAATAAAACAAAACAAAATATAAACAGTGCGCATGCACTTGGTTCAAGTGTAGTGAGATGTTCCAGCAATGATTTAAAACCAAAAACACTTCAGCCTCTAGGATCTGATGGAACAGAAAACTAGAGACTGAACTTCGTATGGTACCAGACACTTGTTTTTCTTTTTCTAATTAGGTTTCCACTGTTATTGAGTAACTCCTTCTTGCAGAATTTGCAGACCTAATGAACAATAAAAACTACACTGCATCATTCTGTGCTCTCATGTTCAAAGTTGTTGCCTGTTTGTAGGTTTATGCAAATTAGTAGCTCTTTAGACATGGTGTATACCTCTGCTTTCTGGTCTAACTCATCTGCTTCATTGCTGTTGTGAACCAAATAATGAATAATATCACTTTTTATCATCATTACTTTAGAGAGAGACAGCAAAATCAAGTATGTTTCCATTTGACAGGATCCCTTCCCCACAACCAAAAAAAAAAAAAAAAAAAGAGAACACAAAACTAAAACAACAAGGTATTCTTAAAGACCGATGCATGTATGATCATCCATTTGCCAAATTCTCTCCAGGCCCCACAGGTACACTTTACTTTTTGACTCATGAAAGAAGTGAATGTAAAGAAAATACCACACCAGTTTGCTGGTATTATGCTGAAAATACAGTGAATCAGTGCAAAAAGTGTTCTCAGGATCAGGCTCTAGAAATCTTGCCAGTAGAGCTGTTAGTGATAAAAGGAGGGGGAAAATGCCCTGGGGTTGGTTGGCTGGGATGTTGGTAACAGACTTCAGAGACTTTTAACCGTGTACACACTAGATTAAATAAGGGTCACTCTAAGAATTTCTCCATGTTTTTTTCAGGCAGATGAAAGCTTGCTCTGTCAATTCTCTGAGCAGACATGAGCTCATTCTGCCCACACTCCATCCTGGCTAGAAGTTGTACTGTCACAGTAAGTGTGACACTGAACCTACTCATGGGCAGGATACGTTAGCTTGGCCTCGACTAGACAGGTCTACTAGCTTCTGTTTAGCTCAGAGAGTGGGCAGAGGATCAACAGCTATGGGGACACAGCACACATCTCTTTGTCACTGTGCAGAGGGAACCTACCAGTCCCATAATTCTTTGCTTCTGCATTGTGGAGCATTTAAGTTTCAATTTTTGGCTAATAGTGTAAATTATGGACATTTCAGAAAACTCTCCAATTAGCAATTTTTTTTAATATTATTTTTTTTTTAATCTGGAAATATTTTCACTCTTGCTAAATAAATTCATCATAATCTTGTAAACACTTAGTGATCAAGTTCACCCTGATGAAGATCTGCGTCACCCACAGGAAGAATATAATTTTTCTAACTGAAATCAGAGACACATCTCATTTTTTCTGTCCAAATGTCAGTCTTCTCTAGACTGGCACTTGGAAGTGTCAGTTTCTTCAGGTTTGATCAAGGTTATGATGTGAATAATGCCCATGTTAAATATTTTGAGCTGGACCTGAATTTGGATGTAGTCCAATGCTTTCCAAGTTTCACAGGTAGTAGTGAGGAGAATGATAAAATCAGAGAATATGCATGAAAGAAACTATTCCAATGCAGAAATATTTTGTAACTGTGAATTTTACTGAGAAACATTTTCCTCATTCTGCATTTTACTTTTACCTTAGTCTTTCAGTCTGTACACTTAGACTTAGAGATGCAGTATTCTGTCATCCTAAATTGTCAGCATGTAAGTGATGAGAAAGCATTAATGAAACTCTAAATGTTCACACAGTGGTGCTTTATCTGTTACTTTTGTCTGAATGTTCTACACATAATAGTTTTGACATAAAAAAATTATTCGTGGGTGGAAAATACCCGGAAGTGTTCCAGCTTCACAAGATCCTTTCCTTCAGGAACACCTTCATGTCAAAGCCCAGTGGAGAGGAAGAAACACTGTTACTGGATTCTGTGCTAAATTCTACACTAATACAAACATCAGTAGGTTTAAGCTCTTTGTAAATGCTTTGACAAAAGTTAAGGAAACTTAGCTCTTCTTGGTAAAAAGAGTTGGTAAAAGCAGGAGATCTTACCTTGGGACAGTGAAGTCCCTTCAGAACAGGTTTATAAAAATTCATTAAAAATACTTCTTTGACATTATTAATGCAAATATAGAGGTAGCATAAAGCAACAGAGCATTAAAACTGAACAACTCTGTGCAAGAAGACCAATAATGCAGATTAAAGATAATAAAAACAAGATGAGAGTAGTAATTTTAAATTGGAGAAGCAAAAATTGGCCAATACATTATTAAAGTCTGTGTAGCTTTCTCTTAGGAGCCACATCATGCTCTGTCTGTCCCTATTAACTGGGGCATAGCTGGTGAAATCTCCATTGACCTACAATATGTAACAAGATCACTATCAAGTTTTCATAATTTTTCTGCCAATACTTACATGCCTTAAGGAGTTCTCTCAGACTCGTGTGCCTGTGCAGTAGCCCTCAGGAAGGATTTCACTGGTTTTGTTTGTAATTATATTGTTAACACATAAATCAACTAATTTTTTTTTCTGTAGAGATCCTCTCAGGTAGTAAGTGGATGAGCTACTAGTGGCTATTACTCTTCACTTTTCATATAACAATTTACTGATCTGAGTCACTACCCACCATGCAGGAGTTGTGGGTTTTATTGACTCAGCAACAGAAAGGTTTAAAACCACAAAACTTCCTTCACAACAATGCCATAACCAGCAACATGTGTCCTGCAAAAAAAAAAGTTGTTCAAGATTCACTAAGCCTCAAAGGGAGTACAAACATAAGTCTGTAGCAGAAAATAACTCACTGCTTCATAACGTACTTGCATCATTTAATAAAAACCTATTTAATTCAAAATGAGATGTGGAGCAGGGAAGCTAACCTTAGAAATCTTAGAAATCCCTCTTCCACCTCATTGGAAAGTGACCTGGTCTCCTCATTCACTAAACAGGGAATTCTTTCTGTCACAGCTTCATTGACAAGCCTGTTCCCCTGCTTTCTCCTGGGAAGCAACGACTGTGGTCTGGATACCCTCTGGCAAATGAATGCATTAACCCTGGGTCTTTAATTTCTTTTCCGAGTAAGACAAGACATTGTCTCCTACCTTCAGGCTGTGGGCTGTGAATTGTCAGTGGATATAAATGGATGCCTTGCTATTTTCAGGATTTCCTAATGCTTAACTCTAGGCAGCCCTCTGCTCTGCATGTTGCCTGATTTGGCTTCTGTCTAAGGAGCTTATCTTTCCCCAGGCAAGCACAGAGAATCGAGTGTCTCAGATAGGGTCCTACGGTCTGTTCCTAGGGCTCAACAACTTTAATGTTAGCACTGAAAATCTTTATCTCACCTACCTGTAGGAAAACATGCCTGCCTTGTGATTAATCTCTTAAATTTGTTCAATCCAGGATGATGTTGTTACAAAATATTTTTTCATTGCCTCAAGTAATCAGTAGTTTGAATTTATGTTTATTTTATTGTAGATAAGTTTTATGGGAAAAGAAGATACTTTTGTTCTTGCTCATATGTTTTCCTTTACTTAAAAAATGAATCTAGGAGTCTGGAGCAGGAGATAATGACATGCCCACTATGTTCTGTAGTGATAACTGTGGTGGCACATATTGGAAAACAAGCTTCTCTCCAGATATGTGGTTGAAAAGTCCTAAAATGCCAAAGGAAAAAAAGTTTCTGGAGACAAAAGAGCATAGTCAAATTTAATTATTGAAAGCTTCTTAGCAATAGCATATAAAAAAACTCTGGAAGGTGGTTTCTGCTGGCAAAAGAAACTGAATATATGGAGAAGAATTATCCAGTTTCAATGAAGGAAATATATCAGTTTGGAGAAGGTAACTGAAAATTAACCAGCTGAGGGAAAAGGATAGAGAAAATCAAGACTGAAGATGTCAACAATTTGGAGATAGCTTGAAAGATCTGATGATGAAAATAGATCACAGCTATCTATCTACCTTTTATTGCTGAATAAGAGGATACACAAAAATGGTTAGGCCATTGTTACATCAGATAAATTCTGGGCATGACCTACACTAGAGGCTTTGCTTTGCTCCTTAACAACAAGGCTGCTGTACAACTGCAGTGTATACCTTGTAAAGCTTGTATACAAGTACTTTTCTAATCTCTGAAGAATTTCCTAGTGTTTGTGGAATACTTCAGTCGATTTCCCTCCATAACCTAGATAATGGTACATTAAGGAGTTCTAGCATTATTTGTGACCAAAATAAAATATTTTTAAACAGATATTGTCTGATAAATTTTATTATTTCTGAGCTGACCTTGAATATATGAATCATTTACAGTATCCAGTATCATAATGATATGAAATCATAGTACCACAGAACAGTTTGTGTTGGAAGGGACCTTTAAAGGCCATCTAGTCCAAGCCCCTCCTAGTGAGTAGAGACATCTGTGACTAGATCAGGTTACTCAGAGCACTGTCCCAGCTGACCCTGAATATTTCCAGGGATGTGGCATCTGCTACCCCTTTGAGCAACCTGTTCTGGTATTTCACCACCCTCATTGTAAAAAATTTCTTCCTTAAACCTAGTCTAAATCCATCCTCTTTCAATTTAAAACCACTATCTCTTGTCCTATGATACCATNTTGGAAGGGACCTTTAAAGGCCATCTAGTCCAAGCCCCTCCTAGTGAGTAGAGACATCTGTGACTAGATCAGGTTACTCAGAGCACTGTCCCAGTCCTTCTTATGAGACCCCTTTAAGTACTTTCTATGATTCCCTTTGTTGCTTCNTGACCCTGAATATTTCCAGGGATGTGGCATCTGCTACCCCTTTGAGCAACCTGTTCTGGTATTTCACCACCCTCATTGTAAAAAATTTCTTCCTTAAACCTAGTCTAAATCCATCCTCTTTCAATTTAAAACCACTATCTCTTGTCCTATGATACCATGCCCTACTAAAATCTCTGTCCCCATCCTTCTTATGAGACCCCTTTAAGTACTTTCTATGATTCCCTTTGTTGCTTCGGTCTCTGATTCTTACCTATAAGCTTTCAGGCCATTTGTGGCTGTTCTTCAGAAGCAATTATTCACAGTCTATCCCTTATTGATGTAAAGGACAATGCCTCCACCCCTCCTTCCCTGCCTGTCCCATCTGAACAGCCTATAGTCACTGACAGCCACACTCTAGTCAGGGGTTTCATCCCACCCAGTTTCAGTAATGGCAACTAGTTTTTAGCTTTCCAGCAGCATGGTGGCTTCCGGCTCCTCCTGTGTGTTGGCCATGCTGTGGTCATTGGTGTAGAGGTTGTCAGCTGTGTTATCTTCCTAGAGGAATAACCCTTAATTCTTCTGAGTAATTTCACTGGTGTTTCTCTCTTGGCTCCTGTTTACCTCAGGAGCCCCACACTCCTCTCGGTAAGACTTCAGCTGTACTACAGTGTAGCCAGCATGACTCACTGCATTTTCATTGTATCCCATAACAAAGAAGAAAACGCCCATTCCCACTTCAGGATAGTCATAGTTATTGTATACTGAACCAGAAATTAATTTTATGCAGTTAGAGGCGGGAAATTATTAGCTGTGGGTGGATAGTATATGTAGGGATTTCTGTGGATTATGCTGGTTTTTATTCATAAATTCCATAAGTATATTTACATCAACTTTCAGTCAGAGAAATTGTTATATTTTATTTTTGCTTACATTTGGAGATAGCGCATGGACTGCCAGTGAGTTTTAGTCACTGATATAATATAGCAATGCTGGCCTCAGTCCAGAAAAACCTTTGGTTAATGGGCATTGGATTGAATCCTTGCACTTCCAATATTTAGATTTCATGGAATATTACTGGGCTGACAGTGTTGTTAAATAAAATAAAATTCTTACAGTGAAATATTCATACATATATATATATATAAAATTACTTTTCCATGTTATCCATTTTATACCATTGTTTGGTGAAAAACACAAAATATAGTTTCAAATCATAGAAAATATGCATACCAGAGTTATCATTCTGTCTGTTAATAGGGTTTTACATGGATATTTCTTCTGAAATAGACTTGAAAATTGAATTTTAAGCTTCCAAAGAAAAGTTAATTACTATGGGCTTAAATTTTTGTATGATGTCTATGTTTTTAGTCATTATGTAGTTTTCATATTTGGCAAGAAAAGTATGGGAACAGGACTGGGTTTCGAGAGGATCAGTGGTTATTCTTTTTGTTTTGCTACAGATTTCCTATGTGTCCCCCAGTCTACTTTTTTTCCCTGTTTGAGAACAAACCCTTTGAAGGTTTACTGTGATACAAATAACACAGAAGTTAAGCAGATGGCCCAAAAAACTTACAAGTCAGGATGATTCCGTGTTTTAGCTAAGAAAATTAAGTGACACAAGAAGAAAATGTGTTATTTACAGCAAATACGTCATTGAAAAGCCTGGTTAGTGAATAACCACAGAAATATTTATAAATGAGATTTTGTACACTGAGGAAGTGGCCTGTTTATTTTAGGTCCTGTTTCTTAAACAGCAGTACTATGTGGAGCAAGTTTTTTAATTAATGGTACATAAAACCAGCTGCCCCCATAAAAGTTGTATTTTCAAATAATAATTACTTTATACCTATTGCAGCATTTTCTTACAACAATTTAAAAGACTGAGCAAACAAATATAGTTTTTCTGTATTTTGCACAAATATAAGTGAGATGATTTTTTTTTTTGCAATAAATTTCATCATTAGTTCAACAATGGTAATCAAAGTATTCAATAGCCTCCACTTAAAAAAAAAAAAAAAATCAAATATTAACATTACATCAAGACTTCTGGCACCAGGCTAGACTAGCTACCTAATTTGCCTAAGAAAAAAGACAGAAATAATACTATTGCTGAAACTAAATATACAAACTTTTAATCAAACAAGAGCTAAGAGTCCAATACTATTCTCAGTGAACTAAAAAATCTCTGCTACCAAGTCACATAATGTTTGGCAACTGTTAGTTTACATTGAACAACTGATTTGGTTTCCCAAAGCACAGGGTGGAGAGACACAGCATTTTGGAGGGCTTGGAAACTGTGCTACCTAAAGCCGTAGGAATCACAAGATCATGTTGGTAGTTTGAAATTATTTGAATAATTTCAATTCCTATCTCTCCTGTTTGCAATAAATTTCATTGTTGCCTTTGAGAACTCATACACCTGATTCTTCTCTGTATAACTTACTCTTCTGTAAACTTGTCTTTTGTGTGTTCTGGTAATAATGTATCTGTGCTCTCTTTCACTTTCTCATAAAATTTTGTAATCACTTTCTCATGCTGGTTCTGATATAAAGTGGTTTCTCCTTAATTTTAACTTTCAAAGGTTAGCCACCACCTTAAGTCCATTAACTCACAGATGAAGTTTAAGTTAAGATGTTATCTGTCCATCATTAGTTTTCACCTATACCTACAGCAATAACAAAGTTTTGCTCAGTTGAGCAGCACAGTCTCAGAATTTAACCATATTTCTCTCTGCATAGAACCAAGGTTAGTGAGCTATTGCAGCAATAGAAAACTTTTCTAAATCAAAGAATGACCAAATGCCAAAATAAATTGTCATATGGAGGTGAGTAATTATTAAATTTCCCTAAGGGTTTTGAGTACAAATAGCCAATTAAAAATTTTAATTCCACCATTCCCCATCCCATGCTATGCTTGGAAGTACTTCTCCTGCATCATGAGTAGCAAAACCAGATATATGTGCAGGATGAAATTATTACTGCTCAAAATTCAGCATCAGTATATCTGTTTTCATTAACTAATATGTACGATTATGAACTTTGGTGCCTGAAATCCCAACACATGGTTACTCTTTCTGTTTAATTCTGGAGGGTGCAAGGATACAAGTCAGAGCATCAGTGTGTCACAACTGTACAGCTCTTAAGAACATCAAACAATGTCAACAGACTATCAGGAGAGGGCTAGGCAAAGTCTACACAGGAAAAGAGGAGAGGTTGTGTGTCTTCTATGATTCCCTTTCAACTCATGTTTTCCTAGCACTATGAATAATTCCTAATTAAATTAAGAAACATTGCACTAAATGGGAGATCTGCAGGGTCTGGCTCTTCTTATGCTATGGAGATTTTCCTTGCTACAGTGTAAGATTGCAAAGAGAGTGACAGAGATATTTTCACCATATTTACAGACAGTCTCTGTGTAATCATCTTGTGCAGATAAGAAAACTATGGACGTTCTAAAAGAAATAAATCACTTAGATACTGTTATTGAAGCTTTCACACATGGTGCAACATTGATTTTCCTGTTTCAGTTATCATTCATCATTATACATTTACTGCTTCAGTATCCACTTTCTCATCTCAACCTTCTTCCTAGTCATCATCTGGGATAAATAGATTTTATTCTTCATTCCCAGCAAACCTTTTGGAGCTGTCTCATTTTGAAAGAGAAACAAGTATATTTGAACTTACATATGTTCAGCATTACTCTTTTTAATCATACATTGTGTAGGCTAATAAAAAGTAGTAAAGAGAATACAAACAGCCCAGAGAAAAAACAGAACCCTTCTGAAATCACCAACTGGGAGTTATCCAGACTGAACCGAACTTTGTGTAATGTTGGGGCTGGGTTTTGGAAAAATAGTATGAAAATTATTTTCCATGTTTTCTCAAGCAAATTTTATCTCTTCATGGTATTTTATTAATTTTTTAAAATTTATTTATTTTCTGTATTCAAATATGAAACCTGGTACCTTAAGTTTTTTCATGTCTTCCAAATGTACAAGGTAATGTCATAGCATAAATTAAAGATGTTCCACTTCTGGAGCTTTACCTCTCATTTCAATTCCCTTTCTCTATTGCAGATTACCTTGATCCACTGCCCAGACCAGCTTAAAAAATTGTCTCTTTACAGGTTATTATTACTTAGTGAACTTGTATTATTTGAAACTAATGCATGTCTATCAGCTTACAATTACTTATTTTTTGCTAACAGAAACAAGATTTAATATGGGTCATTATAAGAAAATACTAAAAGCTTCAAATAACAGCAACCAAAGTTTTGAAAAGGTATGCTATTCTGTGTTTGAGATATTGAAAGCAAACATGGCAACTGCCTGACAAATATGAAAGAAAGGCACTGAGAGTAGGAGTTTGGGAACTGTGGTTTTCAACTTCAGAGAAATCATTTAAATCCTTAATGGCAGCTCCTCAGATAAAGGGAAAATAGCATTCTCTGAAGGGTGGCCAGGTCTTAGGACTCAGTAATCAGGTTTTTATTCAGCCAGCCTTCTGGAGTTGCTTCTATCACAGATATTGATGCTGGCAAGCAAATTAAAGAGTTTTTATGTCATAGGATTCATTCTTGTAATAATGGATACACTTTCTTTATGCAGGAGCTAAACACTTACTGATTGCTTCTAAATGCAGCTTTTGCACTTCTACACCAAGCAGTACTTCCCCCTGAGAAGCCCCAGAGGACAGGGACAACTAGTCTGTGTCCAACCTGGGCAGAGCCCTGTCAGCAGAAAGAACAAATTGCTCTCACTTCCATTTCTCTGGAGGTTTGGGAGGAGGGAGGCAATCAGCATTTATGAGAATCATGTTACTTGAATTTAAAGATCTGAATACCAACCTAGTTTCACATGCTATGACTGGAATGTTTAAGTTTACAATATATTTGTTTCTCTCCTGAATGTTATGCTAACTGGGTGTGCTGTAATAAACAATTTGAGATATATTCCTGGGTTTAATTTTCTTTTTCCAGCATTGTACTGTCTGTTCAGATGAAGTACTTATTAAAAAAAAAAAAAAAAGCTACTTAGGTCATCCATATTTCTCATGTCTACAAGTTGGTTTTCTTGGGGGGTTGTTTTTTTGGGGGGTTTTGTTGTTTGTTTGGTTTGGTTTGGTTTGGTTTTTAATAAGCTGGTTTAATTTTCCTACAGTTTTATCTTGAAACAAAGTAGGGCAGAAAATATTACTGAAAAAAGTTTTGTGTTTTATTCCCTCACAGTAAGACCCAGTTTTCTGCTTTTCCTCTTTATTCATACTGAATTTTTAGTCTGGAAATATCAGATGATTTAACAGCATTTTTGGTCTTTTATTTCCATGTCAATTGTTTCAGCTTGATGCTTCTGAGGTAGAAATCTTTCAGGTTGTAATGGAGAGTACAAATATTTTTCTATTCAACCAGTTCTGATGGCAAAAGTTATATAACTTTTAGCAGCTCTACCAGCCAACATGACCCCTTGTAGGTTAGTTCTATCCTTCCATTGTTGCCATAAGCCTTAATATAGTTGTAGATTTTAATGTAATTTTACATAGTTTTATAGTCTTTTGCATTNGGGGGGTGGGCTAATTAGACATTGGATGTATTTTCTAGATAGGAAAATTAAGTAGAATCATAAATTTTTAGAATTCTGTGATCCTGGCGAGCGGTCCATGGATTGCTATAGCTAAACTCATAGTAAAGGATCTTTTCTCTGCCTTGCCCTGTCGTGGAAGTTTTCTTCCTAGGTATTTCAGGCAACACCATTACTGAGAAATCTTATTTCTGTTTTATTTTTACCCTTTTTATTCACTTTCTATGAAAATCAGTATCATATTATTGTCCTTTCTCATATTTAACAAGTGAACAATGAACAATATTTATCACTCAGCAGTGTCAAAAGAATTTCAATAGATTCTTACCTGTAATTCTGTTTTTCATTTCCTATGTGAAATCTGTCATACTGTGAATATGCCCGGTTTCCTTCCCAGTCCATTAATTCAATTCTTAGAGAATATTGTCTCTGACTCGTTATTGCAAAGATAAATTCATTTCCCAGCCAATGTTCACCTGATGGGCTACCAAAACCCTAGAAAAAAAGTTGGCAAAATAACTAGATGTAATTATTGTAATGGGTAGAACCTTTGCACAATAATAAAAACACCATTATGCTTTACCTATAGATTCTAATTATGGGTCATAGTTCCAATTTGACTGTCTCTAAAATGACTCTTCTAATGTGTAAGATGTAAGAACGTCATGTGGATCAACTGATATTTGAAAGGCCAGTTGAGGTTATCAGTTGAAAATAATTTTACAATTACATGATATTAATAGTATGATGTTGTA
The DNA here is from genome assembly GCA_013400415.1 of Scytalopus superciliaris. NCBI lineage: Eukaryota > Metazoa > Chordata > Aves > Passeriformes > Rhinocryptidae > Scytalopus > Scytalopus superciliaris. The sequence goes on along the minus strand of VXBX01003859.1, from coordinate 111,831 downwards.
TTTGCACATCTGTCAGTGTGACTACTGGACATAGTCATATTGTGTAATACATTTCATATGGCATTAAACCTAATTATCATTAACAAAAGTCAAACAGAATTCTTCTATACATTATAAAAGTTTTAAATGAGTTTAAATTAACCTAGATTATACACTGAATTCAAGCTAGCTTGGATGATAGCTCATGTCTTAATCTTTAAAGAAGAATGGACAAGACCTTTCCCATCAAGTGTCTGACACAGCTAAAGGACGAAGGCTTTTAGTTTAAGATCCTCTTCTGCATATAAAACCTGCTGGACAGGGGATCCTCAGCTGTAATATTTATTTACTTCATTTTTGGTCCACTGAAGCTCATATTGGCTAAGCTTTTGGTTACAACAAATTTCTTTTTTCTCTCCCTGATGAGGTGAAATAAGATAATAAATAATAATAAGTCTTCATGTTTTGAAAAACATTTAGGAGTGTTCCCATAGACTATCCTAAAGCAGAGGGGATGGGGGATGGTACTGTAACTTTATTTTCTAAAAATGAAAAATAAACAGCAGTAGAATATTACAGGTACCTAGCTCTCCTCACATTTCATATGATCTTATTTCCAGTTAGGCAAACTATATAATTTTCAAACATGGAAAAATAGCAATGAAAAAGAAAAGTATAAACAACTTTCAAAATTACCTGTATTTTTTTGCATCTTCCAGGTTTTTAAGTTGTTTAAATTTTAGTGAATATTTATTTAATGTCATTAATTTATTTACTATATATTAGAATTAATTTTCATTATAAACTGTTAGTTCGTACCTAAGAACTCCTAGCTCCATTTTTCATTTTGCTTTTTTTCCCCTCTTTAAACAGTAAAAATTATTTTCAACCATAATCTTTACTTGTGAAGATCTATTCCAATGTGTGTATTCTTATTCATATTTCTTAAGACAGGAAAAGTGGAACCAGAAATCTGCTGATTTGCTTACAATGATGTGCTAGGAGTGGTTCAGAAGACATTGTGAAAATTTCCTGCTCAAATTAAATGAAAGATTGGATTATTTCCAGAAAGCACATACTTTTAAAGGGGTTAAAATTAAGAGACCTCCTTGGGACTAGAGGTTAGATAATGACAAATGTGTCTGTGAGACACATTGGCAAGACATTGATCTTCTCTATATAATGCTTCAGTCACTCCTAACATGAGATAAGAACACTGAAAGTAGTGCCCTTTCTCTCTTTTTTCCTCCTTGCACTGCCCTGGCTCCAGGCCGGATTAGTTAGGTCTATGGAGGATGAAATCTTGCCTCCCCAGAGACCATGTGGTAGCACAGGTAATAGTCTGGTAACACCTAGGTATATCAGCTGCAAACTTCTAAAGAAACTTAATTTCAAAAGCTTTGAAACGTAAAAGTTTGACTGGACCAAAAATTAAAAAAAAAAAAAACTAAGGGATTTTTTTTTCTTCTGTTGTTTGCACAGGGAATTAAATTAGAAAGTACTTTACTCAGGAGTCATTTTTGTTTTCACTGCCCTGCCTAAGCAAATATTTGGTGATGCACACCAGAGGCTGAGGATATGCTACATTTGGCTGTGCTGAATGAAACCTGCATAAAATTTGTCTACACCTGGCATATCCTTCTGTAGTTATCACTGTTTTCTATATGTTCCTTTGATTCTTTCCATCTTCTTGCCTTGTCTCTCTACCCTATGACTGTCACACTTGGTGTCTCCTGTTCTATCGTCTTTGGCAGTCTCATACCACAGCAGTCAGTGGTTTGTCTCTGACATTTTTTTCACCACCGGTCACTGCCACACCTTTCAGATGAAGGCAAAATATGCTCTGCATTGACTACCTAACAGGAAGTTTGTCTCCCTAAAATGCAGACAGTAGAAGTGGAGCATAGTTGTTCATATATCAGTCAAAGTAAGTTTCTTTGCATTCTACATGGTTTTTGTTCACAGAAGATATAATATTATTATTGGTATCAGCTGTCTTTCTTTAAAAGAATATTTTCAGGAAATTATCTCTCCCTTTTTCCCACTGCTGGAAAGCTGAAGGGACTCCCCTTTGAACTGTGGCTCTGTTGAATTGCATATGTCTTATCTTATTTGGATTACAGCCTATTCAGGATGTAATACATGTGCCTTTTTTAACATTATGTGTTTCCTTATATATTCTATAGGAACTCCAGACACCATGTATAATTATTCTCAAATAATAATTCTTGTTCTTCACATTTACACTTCCATCTCCCTTTTCACACCTGTTATTATACTAAGATGAAAATCTATCACGAGGTGGCTTGCTCTCTTGACTAGCAGAAATGAACCTGCAGCAACAGGAAACAGAAAGAATATTAAAAAAAAATAAGAAAAGAAAAGAAAAGAAAAGAAAAGAAAAGAAAAGAAAAGAAAAGAAAAGAAAAGAAAAGAAAAGAAAAGAAAAGAAAAGAAAAGAAAAGAAAAGAAAAGAAAAGAAAAAAGAAAAGAAAAAAGAAAAATTCTGAGGAAAGCCACCACACTAGTTACCAAAATCTGAATCTTGCTATAAGGGGCTATAATGCTGAAACTCAGATCAGAAATGAAACTAAGGAAGTAAGTGGGATATAAAACATAGCTCTGAAGTTAGAGTGCTCCTAAGGAGAAGTAGTCTGCTTTATTAAACACCTAATATGGCTGGAAATAAGTAAACAAACAAACAGGCACTCAAAAGTTTCATAGATCTAAACCAGAGGGAAGCTGTACATTTATGTAAGCACAGAGTTGGCAAGAATTTCTTCAGGTATAATTTTATTATGCCAAGCTCAACTGTTCCCATCCTGTATTTAGTCTGCAGTTTACTGCCTGTGTTTGAGAGCTGCAGAAAGACTTGTGTGCATGCTGGTTTTTTCCAGATACTTTGGCTGACTTAATAACTATACAACTCTCCTTTCTTTTATCTTACACTGTGTCTACTACAAGAACACTACTACTTTGGTGGGATATGTAAGGTTTTGTGTGCAGAAAAGAACGACAATATTAGCCAAATAAAACCCTTGAAAAACATTATTTAATTTTGTGTTTCCATTCCCAACCCTCAGGCTGGCAGAGAAAGGAGTTGTGCCTGGTTCTTTTGATTTGCCTTCATGATCTTTAGCTTTCAAAGTACATTTTTGAATTTTATCTTCAAATACAAAATATTTTTTCTTTTCTCAGCCAGAAAACGTTTTTGTGCAATACTTTTTGAACACTTTTGAGGTTGGGTTAAAAATCACACAAACTTGAAGTTCAACAATGTTTCAGGAGAACTGGTGTCTGTGATGAGAGGCTGCTGGGAGAAAGGCTGAAACAGTTGCCTATTCCAACTGCCTATGAGCAGATGCAGAGTAGCCAGCCAAGTACAGATGCTGAGCATGTATTGCCTCAGAGGATCCTTAGACATCCGGGAGAGATTTGAGGGACATAAAGGGGGAACTCAAGCTTTTGCCACAGAGAATCTTAGGGATTCAAGAAATTATTGGTAATAGGAATAATAATGTATGTGACACAGGACAAAAGTCCACAGAAAAACAGAAGTCACTAATTTTTTTTGTTCATGAGAGAATTCAGTAATTGATCATTAATTAACATTCAGTAATGATAACTAAGCATTTTAGTTTATGCTATACCATTAGGTTTATACTGCTGCTCCAATCTGTGGGGCCCCAAGTGATAAGATGCCCACAGCCTGGCCTAAGACAATGCTTGTCAACTTCTGTGAAGAAGTTTTGTTTTGAGAATGTCTTAGGGCACAGAGTTAAATCTTAAAACCTGACTTAAAATTTGGTGATTGCAGAACCACATTTGTCATTAAATGTGTTTGCTTCCCAGTACACAAATACACTGTCAACACACTCACTGGTTTTTGCATTCATATTGTTATAGAAAATACTTGCAGAATTATTTGTGTTAAAGTTTTGTGCCTAAACTCAAGGAAGTACATGAGGTGATACAAGTCATCCTCAGCTATCAATCCACTAGGAAAAGGAACATCTGTATTTCATGAATGTGTTTGCAGTTAACTACATTTTAAGTCCCTCTGAAACCCAGTGGATCATAAGCACTGTTCCAAAATTGCTTTTTCAATTACTAAAAGATACTATTTTGCCATTATCTTACTATATCTTGTTCATTATATGTTTTCAAATAGAGAGATATGATTCTTTAGACTTTGCATTTCAGTCCAAAGATACTCAATTTTACTTTTCCCTAGAAATTTGCATAATATTTTGGGATGACTGGCAAATCAGAGATTTTAAGTTCCCAAAAGAGTGCTTAATGTAATAGGGAGAGGTCAGAAATATCCAAAAGTTCTCAGAATTTTCCTTCATTTTCCTCACTAGCACTCTATGGAAGCTGGGAGAATACAGTAGGGAGGCACACTTGCATTACTGTAATATGCTTCCTTTACTGTCCACTACTAGTCACAACCAGGATACAGAAATCTTTGCACTGACCTAACATAGAATAGTAAAATGTTTCATTTTATTATTCACAAAGTGAAAACATTTATATTTTTGCTGCTGAAAATTGCATTACGATCATACTTTGGCAATGATTGACCTGAAATAAGACATAAAAATCAGAAACAATTAGTAATTTTGGTTTTTATCCAGGCTTTTTTGTCGAGGAATAATAAGGTGATGTTTTGTACTACATTTAAAGTAGATTGTTCTTGTAGATGTGATAACATTTGTTTTCAGAGAGAAAAAAAAAGTGAACCTTACTGGCAATTTTAAACTCATTTATGTGCTAGGATGAAGCAAAGGTGTTTTCTGGTTCTTTATAAATATACAGCAAGTTCTGCAAACCCTGACATCTTGCCCAATTGTTACGCAAAAAAAAAAAAAGAAAAAAAAGTTTGTTATTTTTTTGTATGGATTACAGTGCTTCAAAGCAAGAATCTAAGACAAAAACATACAACTGTACAATATTTACTCTAGATGACATCAGCTTATTGCCAACTGCATGGTGATTACCAGAATCAAAGCTACTAAAGTAGTCATGAAAAACAAAGAAATAGAATTCAATACTGGTTTTAAAAATGCCCTTACAAAGTAGATACTTATTCAAAAATAATAAGTAGGGTGCAAAAGAATTTTATTAGCTTTGGCAAAATCTGTGATGGTATTCTGCTTGAGTCATGTTGCTCCAGATTCATTAAACAATTATCTTTCTTTATTCATTTTGCCTGATAATGCTCACAGGAAGCTTTGCCTTTTTATAGACAAAACAAAATTGAAACCAGAGACAGTCAGTATATCCTATGGGTTCATCTTATGTCAGACAATTCACTGAATAAAGCAGATAATAATTCAGGGGTTTACAGCAGCAATGACTTTACAGAAACCAGAAAGAATATTCAGACATCTTTGCCTTAGCTGAGATGGTGGAATGGATGTTAAGGAGATAATATCCAGAAAAAGTTTGTATACTTTTCTGTATACTTGTCTATTTTAATTTCCATCACACTGAATTATTAATAACATTATGTAAAATAGTTGTGGGCTATAGAAATTACTTCTATTTCCTCAGACAACAAATGCGTTCAATAATGTTAACTTAAAAGAATACGGAAAAGCAATGTTAAATATTCAGATTTTTATTTTTTTTTAGGAAATGTTAGCAAATATTTCTTGGTAGGCAAGTTTTAAAAATATTTTTAGATTGAAACCAGAGGTAGCTTCTCAAAACACTAAACAAAAACTAAGCTATTGTCAGATTAAATGAAGAGTTACATGTCTGTATCATCATTACATGTTGAGAAGTGTGTCTCAAAATCTTGACATAACCTGCAGGAATTCAGGCTGTCACACTTCATTTTAGACCAAATGTATTAATAGACATACAGAAATTAGATTCACTTTTTCCTTCTCAAACACTCGTACTGTATCAAAATTCCCAGTGAAGAAGGATCACAGTGACAGAATGCATGCTTGATGTGCAAACCTTGCACAAAGGTTACCTCCAGGTAGGCAATGGGCCCAAACCAGCTCAGTTTCCTATGTACATATCCTACGTATAAAACAACCAGTACATCTTTTTCAGGCCTGGATTTCAATCTAACTTCCTCACTATTTAACTGAAAATAGGAAAGTCTTTCTTATTGAGACCAATTACATTGAAAGCCTCTCTCTCATTCTCACCCTAGGACAAGGGGATCCTAGGAATGGACAGACACTTAGTATGGCTCTTAATAAGCACATCCCAGGAAGATGGGTATGTTTTGAAGGAAAGAAACTCATTTTTTATATATCCTCTAAGAAAGATAAATTTTGACCTTAAGACAACTTTCTGTTTTATTATTTGCAAAGAAACAAACTATATGTTTTAAGGCTAAAAATTCGAAATGTAAGAAAAAAGTCTTAAAATAAAGTATTTTCACTTAATTTCATGCAAAAATACTTATTTCTCTTTTCGCAATATACTGAATAGTCCCAAATAGCAAAGATGGGCATTACTAGGAGCACAGATCCTGCACCAAAGACTAAGAGTCTATATGTGAGTTTGAGCAGGGACTTGAATTTCAGTGCCATAATCTGTCTAAATGGACCAAGCATAAAACTTATGTGTTGCTTTTGACTCTTTTGCTTGGGGTCAGCTGCTGCACTAAACAGCTGAACTAGAATAGAAGATGTCTGACCTCAGAGTTGAAAAGTTACAGTTCTAATTCAATACGAGCCCCAAAGTGAAGAGCTGCTCCAGTGGGTTCCAAATAGAGCAGCTCAGACAGGAGATGCTCCTCCCTGAAGAGAATGCTGTTCCATTATGAGAGCACACATCTGTCATTTGGGAAGACCTCTGCTACAATTCTACTAAATTTTCAAATCTCACATTTTGAAAACAACCTCACAGAACCTCACCTGGCCCTTCTAAAATAATGTTTCCATCTTTTGGTTAGAAAGATTCTTTAATGACATTAATCTTTCTCATGCTGCTCTGCTACAGGCTGTTAGCATGATTAAGCTAAATCTTGATATTATTACATAAAATTTATTAAAGAACAGTCTTTGGAAGACCACAGGAGTTTTATCAGTACACATTAATGGTGTTACATTGAAACACTGGTGGCATGGTAGGAACAAGTATACAGCCATGTGTCAATACAACACTTGAAACTGAAGTTATCCAGTAATGTTTGCATAGGAAAGGCTGTGCTGAGTGCAACACATTTAAAACACAGTTGTGTTCCAATACAAAATTGTGTTTAGCTTTACACCCAAAAATATTCTCCAAAATAAAGGAGATGCTTCCTTGTGCATCTATGTAACATCTATGATGCATCTATGATGCATCTATGTAGCATCTATGATGCCCAGGCTAGGGATCTAACCCTCTAACCCTCTCTGAAACAAATATTGTTTCATTCTTGCTTCCTTAGATCATTCTTTTTAATTGCACACTGTAGATTAAGCCTTGGTCAGGATCGAAAGAGTTCCATAAGCATGCTCTCATAAAACTGAGTATGGTCTCTCACCACTTCGCTATCATATCTATCTCTATTGGACATGCTGGATTTAGATCTCAGGAGAAACTGAGAACATGCCGCCTATTTTTATAACACTGATGAAAGTGACAATTATCTGAGTTGCAGTCAGAAGTGACTTTTTATTAAACTAGCATGAGATGCCATTCTTTATCATAGAAGGGTGGGTCTCCATGAAAGGCATTATTCACGTAATATCTTAATACACATTCCAGTCACCAAAAATCATTTCCTTATATCCAAATTACTTGGTAATGTGTGAAAGAACCATATTACTTCCATGTCTTTTACCCTAGTCCCTTGAAGTAAATGATTTTTTTCAGATGTATGAAACTTAGAACTTTGAAACATAAGAAATGTGTTTGTTAGTATATGTTACTGAATTATACATGTCTTAAGTGTGCCTTTTTTATCTCACTGAACTCATAGCTCACTCTTATAGGTTATTCATTCAACATGTTAATTCAACACTATGACCACTCCAAAACTGTCTGGTTTGTTTACACTACAGAAGCAACGTGACTTCTGTCTTTTCCAAGGACATGCATTCCCTGTTTTTTTCCCTTTCTCACAGATCCATCCTGTTCTCAAATCCTTCACTTTTGCAGGAGGGACCATGCTGATATTGCAAGGCACTTTATAAACTACTTTGTATTACTGGCAGGAAAAAAACATGAAGCTGTTTCTGCTGAAATTATGGGATTCATCTCCAGCTACTGGCTAGATGGAAGGATGTAAGTTGTCCTTGTTCCAGAAGACTTTTTGTATTCCTTTCCTATTTCCAGGTTTTCTTCAAAATGCCTCTCCTAGTTCTTTGAAATAATAATTCTTTCCCTCACAAGTGTTTCACTAAGCCACAGGGGAAAGAAGAAGCTGCGAGGAGTGCCCCGGATAGCCCTTGTTGCTCTTCTAGGCATAAGAAAGCACACCAGAAAAGCTCCTTTGCTAACAGAAAAACTGTCTCAGGTCTAAAACCAAAGCAGCCCTGTGCCACCTGCCATTTGAGAACAGCCCATTATTCCTCACTGCTTCACCTTAGTTGTGGATGTCATTTGAGTCAGACCAAAACCACACTAACTCTTAGTGATGGGGATCTTGTGTCACACATACAGGGCATGGCCCTGTTCAGTGACCTAGTATGGTTATAGAGGTATGACCGAGTAGTTGAGAAAGAAGGAATGAGTCAAACAGGAGGAGAATCCCCATCCGCTGGAGCCCTCCTGTGCAAAACAGTGAAACACTAAAGTTCTCATTAGAGGAAGGACATGGGTTCTTATTAAAAAAACTAATTAGGTATCTATCCAGAACAGCTGCATATGTTTGCCCTTGGAGGGATCAGTCACAGCCAAAATATTTGAGGGTAATAAAGTGAAAGGGAAAATTTATGTCCATGTGAGATCAATCAACAATCATACTTTAAGGTTTACATATCTGACCATATGAACATTGTGTACTATTTAATTGCTTTGCCTTTGTTTCTTTCTGTTACTGTTTGTGATTTAAAAATAGATGACTTGAATATAGCCCATTCCAAAATCAATGGAGGAAACCTCTTACTGTCATAAAACCACAGGCCTGTTGGTAGTGAGAAATCTGTCTAGTATGGGTGTGTATATTTTCACATGATGATAAAACTTTCCTAATATTAAATTCCTATCAAAATTAGAAATCATTAACTGAAAAGCTGATGAGTGTTTTAATTCCTGTGAACAACAGCAGGAGGTTCTTAAATCTCCCTGACAGAAGTTAGGTAAAGCCAGTTTCAGTGGCTACTTCAGTATTTGTCATGCTTTGAACCCAGGGAGCTGCATCATATGCTTGCAGTTGAATGTATTTTTTAGCTCCCAGCAATCTCTTTAGTCTTTTGAAAAAAGTTTGGCATTGATGAAGATGCAAAAAATTAGCTTTTCACAAATCCATTTAGTGCGGAATAGTTGCAGAAAAATTAGTGTTACCACGTTCAGAGGTGTTTGATACTATTAGAGTTCTCTTTTAAGGAACACAGGAGTATGGCTGTCAATGCAAGAAGTGCAAAGATTTCATGACCATAACAATGCATAACATACTTTAAATAGTTCTAATCCAGAAAAGGATTCAAAAATTAATTCAGAGTATCTGGCTTTAACAAAACTGAGAATTATGGAAGATATTGTTTCCACAATATGAGCTTCCAAATTATGAGTAATTTTATTTTTTTTCTGTCAAGAACATTCTCCTCATCCAAGTCATATGGTTTATGTAATTTTTGTTTAAAAAAATCCACCCACATCTGAAGTTATTTTGCAGTAAAAGAGTGGAACCAGAATGAAGAAGCCCTCAAAAACAATTTTAAAATGTGCTATGTGCATTTTTACACAGTCATTCTCTCACTTAAAAAAAGAAAGTCATGAACATAATAATCTAATGACTGAAAGAGGTTGGAGCTCTGTCTGTAGTTGTTTGATTCTTCAAGTATTTGGGGAGAAAAAAGAACCCAGACACTATTTTTAAATGAATAAAACTACAACAGAGAAATATCCATCATCAATTAATGCTCCAAGAGGTAACAGTACAACAGCTTGAGTTTTCGTCTCTTTGTTCAAGTAAAACAAAATATTAGCTTCAGAAAGTGGTAAAGACCTATTTTGAATGAGAAAAATATGCAACTTAATATTGCTACTGATGCAATAAGGAACAAAAAAAACCCATCAGAGTTTAAAAACAAGAAAGGTTGGCAGAAAGAATGATAAAAAAATTGAAAACTGGAACTTATACTTTCACAAGAGAAATTAAAATAAGGCAAGAGGTGGTGACTACAAAAAGAATTAGGAGGCCACATTCTAAAACAGGACCTGGACAATTTTCAAATAAAAATTAAATATAAGTAGCATCTGGAAGTTTTCAGAATGAATAGAACAATGGCACTAAGAAATAAAATCTTTGTTGAAATGGTAGCTCTTGTTATGAATAATTCAGGCATGTAGGACTTGCAAGGACTAGCGGGATGAAAACATGAGGACACCAACAACCTGACTGTCACAAACAAGAAGGTCTTGCAGGATATGATTGGGACCTATGTCCAAACTAGAGCTTACTCACAGAAGTGAACTGTAGGAAACGTCAAAAAGGGTAAAAACCATCCTGCCGAGAAGGAAATCAAAGACCTACAGTCCAAAGAGGTGTTCAGCTTTAAGTAAGCAGAAGACATGGATCCCCAGAAGTGTCATACTAGCTAAAATTTACCGAGGCTCAGAGAAATGTCAGATTGTTCCAGATAACATCATATAAATGCCTGCTAGAATTGCATCGAGAAATACTTCCTGAGAATGTTCTGGTGTCTGTCTCTGTGGTCTGGCTCTCAATCTGTGAAGAATTTAAGCTATAGGAGAGCACAAATTATCCTGCTCTCTCATTATACCATATTGCCACTATGGAGATAGCCATCAATTTGACCCAACAGCTTTAAGGAGAATAGAAAAAGAAGAAACCCCAACAGAAATGAAAGTGGTTTTGTAGCTTTTCTGGATTTTGTGCTCTTCAGGCACACACAACTGCTATTGATGACTTCTGAAATAAGTTGGCAGCATACTTGTTTTAAGCACTGAACTGTTGTTGGACTCTTAGATGTTAATCAGGAGTATGAAATTAAAGGAATGTGGAATTTACCGCTGAACATAATTTTTGCCTTAAAGAAACCAAAAGAAAAAACAGCTGCTGGTCAGTAGGGTAAGAGGTTGTTGCCATAAAGCTTAGAAATTCAACTCTGAGTCTACTATGTGCAAGTGATCCTAATCTAGCTCATGACATTACGAATAATTAAAAAAGTGATAGCTTTCTTTCATGAGAGAAAGGAAAATAGCAATACTGTAGCAATTAAGACAGACAGTGCAATTAAATACTGACATGCAGGGGAAAAAAATCTGGCTAGAAAAAGGATGATTGTGAGCTGGCCAAGGCACGCAATTTCAAATACCTATCAAGAGGTTTTTTCCAATGACAGAAAGCAAGAAAATCATTTTAGAGGTCTGAAGAAGCCCCCAGTAGACTTGAGTCCTGAGAAGCCCCCCCTAGGAAACTGATAGTGAATGCTGGGCTATCAAGCGTGGAACAAATTCTGTGAATTTCATGGGAATTATTAAACTAGACATGCTAAAAGGCTAGAGAATAGGGAATCCAATACTCCATCACCTAATTTGGCAAAAATGGAGACAGTCACTGGGAAAGGTGCATTCATCCGAGAACTGAAAACTGGAAAATGATCAAGAAGACTCAATAGCCAAGTTAGCACATAATAATTTACTTGGATTTCATTATTGCTAATGACTGCCTAGTAAGTGCCAAAAACTGTGTCTTAGAAAATAAGCTTGTGGAAAACCCACCTTTTAAAAGGCGCTCTTAGTTTCGCAGATGTCAACCAACAGTTTTTTAAATGATACTCTTCTCTAGAGATCAAAACTCTTAATAGTGTTTTATAATCCCTCTTCAGGCAAGGAAATATGAAAAATGGTTAAAACTCGTTTCATGGTGATCTCACCTGCTGTTAAAGAAATCATTCATTGTTCCACTTAATTATTTTTCTGATAAGCAAGTAACAGTGTAAGAGTAAACCCACAACAAAATGTGACAGAACAGATGTAGTAGATACTGATAAGAAAAGGATAGGAGGATGAACTTAAGGAGTTTCCTCTGAATTTATTTCCATTCCTGTTGAATGTACAAAACTGAAGTGGCCCAAGAGATTTCATAGTCAGAAACAAATTATTAAAAGCAAAGATACAAATTACACAGCACTGTGTAAGACTAATAGCAAAACTAGAGGATACTGGTAAGCACATATGCCCCTAAGCAAAAAGATTGCATAACCAATCATGCCTAACAGTAAATCTGCAGAAAAGGTTTTGTATTCATTACCCATTGGTTTAGATACCAGCGAAAGTGTAGCTTTATTTTACATAGTGGAGATGGAATGCCAGTGGAAATGGAGCCAAGAGAACAAGGAGGAAAAATTGGTACCACTATTGCTGTAGCAGAACTGACTTTATGGCAATCTGTGTATCGATGGAGTTGTATACTTCCTACTTTCAAAAGATTTATGGCTACTTTATCTCTGATTTAACCTGTTTCTCGTGTTGGTGGCTGGAATGGGAATTGAAGTACTTCCATGTAAACTGAAGGCACCAGCATGAAACTGCATCAAAGATAGTGACTGCCTTGTTGTCAGATGGCTCCTGCAATTCAGCAGTTCTGTCACTCACCTTTGCAGAGATTACTCCATGTACACCCTTTCCAAGTAAACTGCTGTAAAGATCTCAGTTTAGAGTTAGAGCATATCTGAGTGGCCTCCTGAAACTCGGTCAATAACTTGTGAGGGCTCTAGCAGCAGAGCAGGTTGCTGGCCTGAATTCCTGTCCAGCTCAGAAGCTGGTAATCAGTACTTTCTTGTAACTTAAAACCTTCAACAATTTTCCAGTTTCTTTTCCAATGAGAACTAAATGCACCGAAAATAAGAGAAGCCCCAGAGGCTTACTACTGCTGTTATCATATTACATTGATATTATTAGATGCAAGCACAAGAAGGACCTCTTAACAAATCTGGAAAGTTGCATCTGAACTGCTGGCTGAGAGAATGTGTATTAAGTTCAACCAGTCCAAGACCAGGTACTGTTCTATTCCCCACCCCACAACCCAGTTTCCATTGGAAGAAACACGAGGTAGATATGTCAGGAAGGAGAGGGGATGTGGTCCATTAGACACCACACACCCTCTGAACAATCAAGGAGTTAAATCAGTGATGTTATTGCCTTGAAGCTCAGACACTGTCCCATATTTCAATAATGCACAGAATGTCCATCAGCCTCAATCACTCAGCATTCCATATTTGGTGTTATATGATTACCACTGAAGAGGGCCTAAGACAGTTACTTTGGAAAACGGTTCATAGAAACAGAGCAAGCCTAAATCCCGTATTGTTTAGTGACTTTTAGGAGAAGCTATCAATAAAGGTCCAAAACAGACTCTTTATTTGCTAGAAAGAAATGATTTCCTAGAATACTATATCATAAAAATTATTCAGAGTGCTTGAGCTAGACAAAACTAACGTAAACTAATCCTGAACAGGCTCACACTATTATAGAGGAAAATGTTTGTCTAAGTGAAGGGATATATATGAAAAAAAGGCCACATGGGAAAACTTTACAAAGAAAGGCAATGTTTATTTAACTGTCTAAGAAAAAGCACAGGAGATAAAACCAGAAGATCTCAATAATTAATGTGATATGTGTAAATTAAAACTGTCCATGTGTAGAGAATGAATTAGGCCGCACATACAAATTCTAATTTCCTCCTATGTAAAACTGGTAGAATCGTCAAACTTTGATTTCCCTATAATAAATTGATGCTTTATATTTTATTTGATTCTGGACCAAAATTGAGTAAAACAGTTTTCAGTTTTTCTGGTAAATTAAAACATTATGGATTCTAAAAAAAGTTTCCAATTCTGAAATTTTGTTCAAAAATATACTTTTTGTCATTTTACTATTATTTTTAGTTGACATATATTATGAAACAGACTATATCCTCTATTTACCCATAGGAGCAGGGATCTGACTCAATTATTTTCTATAATTTATAATTTATATTTTCAAGTAATATAAGAATATTGAAAAGAAAGCATCCATAAAATCCCAAATTAGATTTTGCCTCAATAGTATGATATTATGTTTATTTTTGAAAATTTGAGTTCTGCAACAGAACTTTTTCCCAGAGAAATTTCTACTGAACTGAACTTGCTTCTCTTTTCAAACATTTAAAATACTCGCTTCATTTAGTGCTTTTCAAAAACTGTAGAAAAAATACTTTTCTCTGCCAAGCTGATAATATAGTACTGAAAACTTCACTAGGAATGTCATTGAAAATCCAAGCCAGTCCTCAGGGACTCAGAGAAAGGAGCTCTATCAGAAAGTATGAACAGGTAGCAAATGAAGAAAAATGAGAAGCTATTTAGATTGAAGTAAAATTTTTGAGTTGACAAAGGAACAACAGGCTGCTGAAATCATGTCATCTTTAATTTAGCAATTTATTTAATTTCTTGTAATTGTATTTGAAGTATCAACATTTCCAGTACATGAACCTGATTGGCAGAGGTGTTGTGCGACTTGGGATAAACCTCAGTAAAACTTTTTGTTCTTATCTGAGGTACTCCAAGTTCTGAAGGAGTTCCCCTCAGCTGAAAATATCCAAGCTTTAGGAGCATCATCACATGCCTATTAACCCATAATGTCACAGCAAGTCAAAACTTCAGGAAGACTGACAGCAGAATTCTGGCCTTGGCCTCACCTCATTTTTTATATCTCAGTTTCTGATCTAAAAGAAGCTCCAAGCCATGAGAAATAATACTCCAATAACAGAGAAAAAAGGATATTTTTATTTTCAAAAGTAATAGACATGACGAAAGGTAGTCATAAAAGACTGCAGGACCACACCACACCACTATAGGCAGAACTATCTACTTAAGACAATAGTATTTGAAATCTGACACTTACAGGAGTTGTACAGCTGTTGCATATTTTTTCACCTTACCATTTTGTATTCTTTCCAGCTTTTCTGAAAATCCACACTCCCATCTTCTCGGTGCTGTATAACTGTCCATCCTCCTCCAGCAATTTCCATATTGCAAAAGACCTATGCAGTAAATAAATTTAAAAAAATTGAAAACCCAGAAAAAAACCCCCAATAAAACAAGGATTGGAATCTTGTTACCATAGAGAGGGAAAAAATATTTGTGAATAATAAAATTAAGGAAGCATGTTTTCCTATGGATTCATGCTCTATACCCTCAATGCTCTGCTCATGTTTAGTGTAATACTCCCAGTAAGCTGTCCTCTCAGCACATTATCCAAGAACATCTCCCTATCATTCCCCTCTACATCCTCAGCTTTTCCCTTCACATTCCCTCCATGCTCTTTTTCTATTTTCACTGCAGTGCTCCTGAAACCACTCCCTTCCTCTTAACAAATGGGTAATTCTTTCAGTGATAATAAAGTTTTCTATAGTTTTTAGAGAGTGTCATTTGGTCTAAGCATCTTCAGAATTCCTGAAAACACTCATCCAAGGAGTCTAAAATGTAGCACAAAGGAGGTTATTCTGTTTTCCTTTGAATTGTAATATTACCTACAGTGTTCCAGGCAGTGTCCCAAAACAGGAATAGTTGATCTTAGACTAAGCTGCCTCACAGCTGACAGAGAACATAGAGAGGCTCAAGAACAGAGGGCTGTGAGACAATTTCAGAAGTTATGATCTATACTGAACATGTAAGATCACACCCTGCCACCACTGCATTAATAAAATGACAACTCAGATAAAAATGATTCTGTATGTTAAGGATAAAGTAACAATTTGACAATTTTGAGGAACCTTGATGTTAGAATATTGCTGGAATCTGTTAACAATCTTAAACAATCCATATAATAATAAAAATAGATATTTAACTGTCATTAGCTTTTCACTTTTTTTACATTATCCTCTCAAAAATACAGAGAATAAATTATGAAAAAAATAAAATACTGCTTTGCTTTTCTCAGTATGTAGCAAGTGATAATAATTTTGGGTTTTGTAGGACACTTGATTTTAAGATCTAAGTTTCTCAGTGTTACTCATGCAGGGAAGTATTCTGATTTCATTTCCATCTGTTCTATACTGACACAGCAAATATCCCAAATTTCATTTGTCTGTGTTCTTAGCCACATCCTTTTTAAGTAAGGTGTCAGTATGTAAGAGGGTTGAAGAGGTGTCACTCATCAGCTTAGCATTTGGCATTCACATCAACAAGAGTAAATCCATTCATGACTGGTTGGTAATTTACAGCTTTAAGGTGCTTTGACAAATTGAAGGTTACTATCCAACTCAGTTAAATATCAATTTGTCCTGCAGTTGGCTACAGAACCATATTCTAACCTCAGGAAAAGCCATTCCAAATTTTTCCTACTCATAAGCACTGTCATAGTAATGCTATGCAAGTGTTTTTGTTTTAATTTGCACCAACTATGCCAAGTGAAGTCCTTGTGAAGGTGCAGGAAGGAAACAGAACACTGAACAGTGCAAACATGTGAATTTGATTTAGGGTAACCACAAGAAAACCCACAATTTTCTAGACAAACATTTTGGCCCTATTCTTTCGTCAGGGTAGATACTATGAGTCAAAACCTTTATCTACAGGATTTAATTTCTTTAGTCTGATTTACAGTGAGAATTTCTAAATGATGGATTTACTTTCTTTATGAGTCATTTCAAGCTCCCATGAATCCACTGCCAATTTTTAAAAGCATTAAATCCTCAACTGTATTAAGACTACTCATGTTAAAGATGTACACAAATTATGGTGTTTTCATACTAAAATATAATAAAATATCTATAAAAAGACTTTGAACATTTCTGAATAATATATCAATTTGAAAGAGAAAACTGCACAGAGAAAGAAAGGTTTGCCAGCAGCACATTTTTCACTAGTCATCATTGTGTGGTCTGGCACTTTCCACAGTTGTAGACATAAACACCTGCCATATTAACAGGAGTTCCAGGCTGATTATAGATGTTCACTGTGCATAGCTCTAGCCTTGTCTGTCCCAGATGAGGTCAAGGCACTCAGCCATTAAACACCATTTAACATGCTCTGATACTTAACCCTCTCCTAGAAAAGAAAAGGATGAAGAAAAGTGACTTCAAATTTGCATGTATATCTAAATTCTGAGTTTATAATTAATAAAGTAACCTGATTTAGACTAGAAGGCCATCCAAAATATTGCACTCTTGCCCTTTCTTAAACGCATTGGTAAAAATTCTCAAACTCTTAAAAGGCAAATATGGGATTACTTCTACTTATTTTAGCTTTATGGGCTAAATTATAAAAAATTTATAATAAATATTTAGAGATAAGCTCAACTTTAAAATAGAGTAGAAGAGGTAGGTAAGCAAATTCTAAACTATGAAAACACTGAGCAGACTCAGAAAATAGAGTAAACAGAAGGCAGGGAATTAGCACAAATTGCATTTTAAGTAACTGCACACTAAGGCATCACAAGTCTACATTGTTGGCATGGAGCAGTAAGCTCAAGACCAGCCATCTGAGATTCAAGGCTCAGAGAGACCATTGACACCAGTTTGGTGGTCAGTCTAGGAGCAAAAGGTAGAGGGAAAGCAGTGAAGGCTGCATTTGTGGCAACACTGGCCGTTGCTTTTGCAGAGCCATAAAGACACAGATACATATCACAGCCAAGTGATAACATTTTCAGTGCAGTGCACTCAGTAGTTGGTAAAAGTCATGCTTGTGAGGGCATTAGAGGAGACAGTGAGAGAGTCAGTACATTGGTCCAAGGGGAGATATGGATATTCTGTGTCAGACAGAGCATCATCCCTGCCCTACTTCTTCTCCTGAAGGTGACATGGTTCCTTCAACTCCAGAATGGTGACAACCTCACTCCTGCTGCTCCTGTGCTCATCAGAAGCCTCTGCTTTCCCTGTAGCTGACCCCATCTTTGCAGGGGACTGAGAGGATTCATCTTGCCTTTGCTTCCACTATTGCCCTGGGACAATCATTTGTCCACATTATCAGGCAGTGCACATATACACAGTGAAGTGAACCAACTAATTAGCTCAAGAGTTGAATTATTTTTATCTTTCCATATAAAAGATACGGAATATTAGTAAGATTCTTCTAAACAAAAATTAATTGCTATTTTTTGATGCAGTGCTGGAAGACTAATGAACTAAATTAATGAACTGTTGAAGCTAGGAATAAAAATTGTAGTCTAAATTTGCAAGCATAGTAAATGGTAGGGAGCAATAAGTATTAAGGATAATTTTCTATTAATATATGAATGTAAAATCAACAAAACACTAGAACTGACTAACATTTTTATATATGATAAAGGTAATTTCTGTTGAATATCAGGATTCTAGTAAGTATTCCTTACAAAATATAAAATAAAATGAAGTTACACTTTTGTGACTTGATATATAAAACTACTATGAATGAGATAGTTGCCAGTGGCTGTGAGTATTACAGAAAGTAACAATATATTAGGCCTCTTAAGAAATGTCAGAGTTGTACCTTACATTGTGGTAATCCAGACAACTAAACTGGCTTTAAACTCCAAGGAGTACCTATTAGGATATTAGAGCAATGTAACTGTGTCTGCATGGTGCTACCTCTGGGCTAATTAGTCCTGGCACAATGCTGAGTTGATGGATTTTGAAGCTATCTCAGCTGGAGTTAGTTCAGCTCTCTTCACAGCACTGCCTTGAAGAATGTTAAAATGACCTTAATGTCTGAAAAAACCCATCTGTTAAAGCAATTGCACTTTTCACTTGAGTAACGTGAACATGCCTGGGATCAGCTCTTGCTGTGTTATCACTAGGGCAAGACAGAAACAGTGGTAGCAGAAATGCCCTCAACACACAGAGACACACACTCCCACATTTTCTTGCTAAAACAGGAACCATCCAGGAAAACATAATGCAATGATATCAGCTGAGTTGTGATATCTGTATTGATCAACAGCAGCATTTGTAACAGGGATATAGCAGAAACACCGTGTGGCTTTCATTGTGTCACTGTCATTACTTGCAAATGAAGTGGGTTTATGTTAAATTTATCAGTGTCACAGTGCTTTCAGATAACCACCATTTTTACTTGCAATGCAGCTTCTGGGCATGGTTTATAAACTTCAGTAAGAATAAGAAAAGGTACTACCAGTTGGTATATGCAATTTGGACATAGACGTTACCTCTCTTGCCTGAGTGGAAAAACTCCTACAGAACTGCTTTTACTGTTCTTGTCCTGCTCAGTAATGCTTAAAGAGATCTCTGTATTTTATGTTATGTCAATTACTTTTTCATTCATATTTGACAGAATTATATTGATCTTGGCCCATAGAAGTCTCTCACCTTCCTTGGTAAACAATAACATTTTGACATTGACACATTCACAAAGGCCTCTAATCATATCAAATTCAGTTTAGAAATTAGTTTTACATATCCTAATATTATCATAAGCTTACTATATACAATAACATTGGTAATATTTGTTACAGTATTTTTCTATTTGCAGGGTCACCACTTTACTGCAGTAAGAATAAATTCACTGGGCAGGAGTGATTCCCTCCCTCCTGTTGGCCCACTTTATGGACACCACTCCCAGGTAATCAACGCTTAGCCATGGTGGCTGCATCCAATAGTGCCCTGTCAGACAGACAGTCAGCATTCCTCCATGGATAAGTCAGGCTTAGGTATCCTCTCATATTCCCAGCTTCAACTGACTCAGGTACCTTAGCAACAAAAGCCTTCAAAAAACTAGTCTCCTTTGCAGTCTGATGTTGCATTTTCATTGAAAAAACCCTACCAAGGCTCTGTTTTGAGAAGGATGGGATTATAAATGCTTCATCATTTCAAGCAGTGCTAATACTCGGCATGCTGTGCTCTTTACAGACAAAACCACTCTTCCCTGTTCCCTACAACAGAAGCAGGATTTTTGTAAATCCTTATCTTTAAAAACTAGTTATTCTGCTATTTCTTTCCCTATACTACCAGATAATCTCCACCCATCAGCTTCCTCATTATCACACTTTACACATTCTCTTCTAAATTTTATTGCAGATTTATGTGCAGACATAGTCCCATTCAACTGAGCTTGCCAAGTGGGACGAAGTGAATCAACTATTGAGTATATGTTGGAACTTAGGAAGAATTCTCTGTCAGCAGGAAAGAAGAATGTCTGGAATAATACAGTTAACAATTTTCTCAGTCTATTTTATTTTTTTCAAGACTGAATATAACCCAAGTTATTTATACCAATACAATATTTTGCAGACTGAGAACTTCAATAAAGGCTTCAAATGCTCTTTTAAATCCAGATCAACCTCATATTAACAAACAAGAAAATAAATCAAGTCTTTACCTTTTTAGGATCTGACACATTGTTAATATAAATAGTGTAGACCCCGCTCTTGTTAAAACCAGATTGGTATACATCTGCACAGTCTCTGAAAGGCTTTTCTTCTTCCTTTTTTGCATTCTTTAGTAAAACTGCAAAACATAAAGCACGATAAGTTACAACAACACTCTTAAGCATTTCTATATCTAGGAAGTCCACTTTATCACACTGTACTTTTTTTATACATGGTAATAATTGTACTGTGGTCCTTAAACAGCGTGTACTTCTGGTCAATTGTAATAAAGAACTATTATGAAACTTTTGGTAGTAGAGTAGGCACCAGAAGAAGTAAGTCATGATGTAAATAGCTACACAGAGCATCCTGTCTACTGAGAGGTGAGCACAGTGCATTCCTTCTGAGTGCAAAGGTCTGTACCCCAGCATGTATTGCCTCTGACTCGAGCTGCATCTGGGAGGGTGACAAAGAATGTCCCAGAGATAGCACATGGAGGTGGAAAACTTATTCAGCGTTGTGATCTGACACAGATGATCGCATGAGACAGCACTGCCGATCCTGGAAGAAGAGACCTTGTGCCCTTCATGAAGTAATGCCTTTTGAGCAGCACAGAAGCTTGGGGAGAGGCAGCTGCTCCCTTAAATTTAATTATTTTTGTATCTACATACATAAAAGTTGCTAGATATAGTGGGAAAAAAAAATCAGTGCTACTGAAGTCAGATGCTTGCAGACAGGATTTATAGAATTCATTTCTGGCTCAGCATGGAAAAACAGTCAATGATAGAACACCGGTGTAGATCTTGATCCTGTATATTGCAGGCAGATGACATATATGAGTCTGGGATGAGAAATCAGGAGTGTAAAATGTTGAGGATCCCAGTCTTGAACAACCAGGAGATTCCCTGTAGAAGGAGTAAAATCTGAGAGTGTTCCTTCACTTTCACAAACAATAATAGCATGACCCCACACAATGCTGAAGGATATGATTTCATTCCAAACACATACTTTAAGCACATCAGTATTCCCATGGAAGTCCATCAGTCTACTCAAATTCTTAAAGTTAAACATGTCCTTAAGCACTGTGCAGGGTCTGGGCCAGCACTTCATTAATCCCTACAATAAGGAAGCAATATTTAAGTCCTCCAGACACACTCATCATCTGGTGACAGACACATCTTTTTCATTTTTGGCTTGAAAGTGTGAGTTACAGGTAAAAAAGAGACTATGCCTTATTCACTCTCAATGAAGTGGCTGTGCTGCAAAACTGGTGTTTAATGACACTGATGTGCAGCAAAGCAATGGCCCTGTACAGCATACAGGACTATCCAGGCCACAGATGGTGTGCAATAATTCCAAGGATTTGTAATTAGACATAATATCTTCCCTTTGAATACCTCAAAGGAGTATTTTAGGATGGCAAATTCCTGACAGATCAATTGGCATTAATATAATTTCACAGATGGGGAAACTGAGGAAAAGAAGGGTTAAATGCTTTATTTCAGTCTTTCTATGAAAAAGTGAAAACAGAAAAATAATGAGAATTCCAATCCTGACTGTAAGACTATATTGCTCCCTAAGTAAGAATTTTACATACAAATCTTATTCTTTCCCTTTCATGTGTTTTTTATTGTTCTTTTAAAGTTTTATTTTAACAAACAAAAATCCCTTACTTCTCCCTTTTCATGTATGTGTTGCGTATTTATTATTTTTATTCAAGACCATCAATGAAAATAAAACCTGATTCATATATTTGTGTATGGACTTCAACTGGAAAATAAATGGCTTTGGAACTTGGCCATATTTTGAAAAGGTAGAGCTGGCAATGCAGTAGATGACATGCTTCTCTCTGAGAAGGCAGGGAATGAAGTCCTCAGCAAGGGGCACACCAACAATGTACTCTCACAGGTGCCATTTTTTAGATGAGACATAGAACTGAGGTCTTTGTGATTTGTATTAATTATAGACTTCATGGTACTTTCTGTAAGCAGATGGTGTTAGTATCAGTGGCCAAAGTCCAACCTGAATAATTACTTGGGGCTGGAGCCAAAGCCTAGAGGAGTTAAAGCAAAGCCCCTCATTGATTTCAGAGGGCTTTAGAATAGATCCACTCTTCCTGGCCTGAATTTCTCTAATGCTGTTGTTTCAACTGCAGACATCAGTCTCTCCTGTCTAAAGAATATATTTAGTTGTGCAGAGGCAGTGTTCATTTCCTTCAGTCTTAAAGTACTTATATTTTATTAGCTGTATGTAGAGAGATTATCTTACCTGTATTTAACCATTATACACACATTGAAAACCACTTGTAAATAACTACTTAAGAGTCAATCAAGGAAACTTGAATTTGGCTCCTTTAAAACTGAAAGTTAGACAAAAGGAATCATGAGTGTATTCTAAAGTTCATACTATTAAAATTCTGCAAAACAGGATGTTAAGCACTGCAGAGCTGCTTTGGTGTGAGCAATGAGGGCGGCATCATGAGCAAAAAGCAGCTCGTGGACAAGGTGATTGAGGGTCTTGGTGGGGGCCTTCAGTCACCTTAGGTTGAATAGGCTTCCATCAGTATGGTATCGGATGTCAGAGTCTGCTGAGATTTTTGGGCTGGAAGTCAGCTTGAAGAAGACAGAAGTCCTCTATCAACCTGCACCTCAGGAAGTCTTTCACCATCCCCACATCACCATAGGCAAATCAGAGCATAAGTCAGTCCAGCAGTTCACCTATCTGGGAAGCATCATTTCCTCAGATGCTAAGATTGACAAAGAGATAGACAACAGGTTAGGAAAGGCATACAGAGCTTTTGGAAAACTCTATAAGTGTTTGGCACAATAAGNCAGGATCAGTCTGGAAGAAAAAAGACAGCACAGAAAGAACCGTGCCTTGCCAATACAGCCTGTGGAGACTTTCCACTGTGCCTTTGCGACCGGACTTGCCTATCGCACATTGGCCTTTTTAGCCACCAGCGCGCTTGTAGCAAGTGTGGGTAGAGCCCTTCTCAAATCTTCGTTCGCGAAGCCCAGCCATGATGATTATTAAAATTCTACACAAGGTAAGATTTTAATATCAGAGTAAATAGCTTTGAAAATAATTTCCTCAAGAGATGGATCTCTAGGAAGCATCCTTAGAAATAATTTGTTTCCTCATGCTTAATGACTAAAAACCCCCCAATAAAAGGGATGTTTGTGTGAGAGACAAAGGTGAAAAGGACAGATAAATGTCTTATATATGGCCAATTGATTCCATCCTTCCTCTTTGTATCAGATAAATGAAGTAGCTGAGATCACAGACAGCAGACATGGAATTTCCTAAAATCTAAGCAACCCAATATCTGTTGATTTAGCACCAGGGGTTTTATTCAGGGGACCACTGTATCCAGGAGAAGATGGCTTTCCTTGGGTGCCTTTCATCCCTATCTCAGGAGTTGGTGCTCCCACTGAAAGACCAACTCCTTTGCACTATTACAGATTGAAACACATTGTATTAAGCATGACCAGCACAAAGGTTAGTTTTTTAATACATCACACTGTAATTTGCAAGAACAACACAAAGTTATCAGATAATTAATACTCAGGAATGTTTCTGGTAATGTTCTTTTAGGATAAAATATGTTTTCTCTAAGGTTTGCTGTTGTTTTTCTAACTTAATATTCCATACAATTTCCAAACCACTTCTACCTACTATAGCTTCAGACTGTTTTTTCTACAACATTACATAGACCTTGAATCCTTTATCCATTAAGTGAAGTCCCTGAATGATATATTGGCCCACATATGGTAGATGCGTAAGTAAATAAAATAAAAAAAAATAAATTCAAATAAAGTAGTTCTAAACCAAAATATGTAGCCATTATAAGATCTTAACCGACTTTACACAAATTTCTAATGCTAGTTTAGCTGTTTTCAAATACACTGTTTATACCAGAGTTTTGTGTACCTGGGGTAAAAGATAAGTCTATGTCAAGCAAAATAATATTATCATTTTTTAAACCCGAATGCTTAGCCAAAATTTTGAACCCTTGAGGGCTTTTTTCATTGCCTTTTCTGGATGAATAAACTGGTGATGAAGTCACGCTCCTTTGAAGCAATTGACACCTATGTGGAAATTCCTGTTTTCCTGAAGAGAAGGAACATTAACAAGATAAATAACTTCTTTCATTGCATTTCTGGAAGCCTTCTGGTTAATTTTTAGCCAAATGACTTTCTCCTAACACTACCTGTGTTACCCTAGTTGATGTGAATTGTTTCTTTTAGTTGTCAGTCCCTCAGCTGTTTCTTTTCCTCAGTGCCCTGGATGATGACTGGAGTGCAGGCAACACAGCAAGTACCATCCATAACTGCTCAGGCCCCACAGATGAACAGGCAGCCAAATCAAGGAGGTCTCTGCTAACCCATACGCTATGAATTGCCACGGCTGAGCAGCTGTTTTGCTGCATCTGCTTACAGGGTATGAACTTCCAGTAGAAAGCCGGGGTCAACACCCGAGGCTGCAGCCTCTTAGGAAGGCGTACCTGTGCTTGCAAGTGAGAAAGCTCACACATATAGGGCCTTTTCCCAAATCAAGAGCCAGGAAAATTTATCTCATTGTTAGCTATGTGCCTCTGTGTAGGGTCAGACTATATCTACTATCAGTTGTAAAATTCAGTCAATAGTAAATTAGTTTACTAGTTCCTAACATCTATCACAAATGAAGGATGTTTGCTTTTCTGGCCAAGTTAAAAAAAATACAAACTGACTGCTAAGAATAAATGGCTTCTGAAATATTTAGTAATCTAATGTTCTCCTCTATGAATATGAATTTTAAAACATACAATGTCTATCTTTTTTCCTAGCTATATGAAAAGTATCTAATCTCATCTCAACTAGGAAAAAAAAATCAAAATATACTTGAGTTTTTAAAATTGAGATTTCTGATTGTTTTTGAGAAAGTTAAGTGGTTATCTCATTGCTTTTCAAGTCTCCATCAGATATCTGGTGAATCAATGGCACAGTTTGTCTGTAAGCAATAAAGAATATTAAACTGCAGTTCATTATGTTGACAGAATCAATAAAATCACATTCATATTTACTAAATTATTTGAGTTCTGAACTGCTATGTTTGTGAATTCAGCTGAGACTGAGTTAATCACCAGAGTCTTATGTCCTTTAGTGATACTGCCAGCAAATGAAAGACAGCTGTTGGTTTTTCTGCATGATAGTGACTTATTTGGACAGATATGCAGAGATTTCTTTAGTGTCTTAGTGAATTATTATATTTTCATTGTTTTAATGTTTTATTTACATATGTCTAATTTTCTTACAGAATTTAATAATCACTATGCATACCAAAAAGCACTTAAACAAATTCTTAATGCTTTTGAAATAAGAAAGGAAAAGTCTTCCTCCATATATTATTGGCAAGGATAATTGAACTAAATTTTAGCTGCTCTGTCAAAATCATCTGAGGTAAAAATTTATGCCCCCAGTTGAACAACCTCTAAAAAATAAAAAAAGAGAAGGTTATAAATTGATGGTTTTTACCTACAGCTCTAACATTCCAAGGCAGGGTCATTCAAGGACTACCAAGTGGCAGTTTCTGTCTAGATTCAGGCTGCAATAAATTTTGCCTTGTTCTTGTCATGATTCCAGACACATGGTGGGGAATCCTACATTTCTGTAGGAGGCCCAGTGTCTCTGACCTCTTTCCCAGACATTTGGGTGCAGCTGCTGTTCACCAACAAAGTTCCAGTTACGATGGCAAATAGTGTCTAGTTCTTGGAGAATCAAATCCAGAACAGTTTGCTAATGTTATCAAAAGGATGTCAGTCAAATACCCCCAGTGAAGAGGCCTGGAACAGTGCCCATACATTATGTATGTTCCCAGACTTAGCAGCAGGTAACACAAACAGATCTGACAGATTAAGGGTGAAGATTATTTTTATTTTGAGGAGGAAAAATATGCAGACTCACAGTTTTTGCTGACTTACAGCCAGAAGTATACTCTGTGTTTTCAGGGTCCTAGTCTTGCATATACCAATCTCCACTGGAGAATAAACATGAAACTGCAACCTAATAGCTGATTGTGATACCCAACCATTCCCCCCAGTAAGACAACCCTGTGACAACACCATTGTGCTGCAAATGTTACACAAATAACAGGCAAAGGCACAAACCTGAAGGCTGATTTCAAGTCAGATATGCTTTTCAGATAACTACAATGATGCCTACAAACTGAAATGATAGCAGTGTAAGAGCACATTTCAAAAAGGACTTGAAAGCACATTTTCTGGATTCCATTTTCTGGATCAACAAATATTAGATACCATCTGTTTTCCCTCTCTAAAACGTATTTCTGGATTATTAAAGCTACCACTATCACTCAGTATAGCCAATGTGAAAAATAATTAGAAAATTACAATCCATTGATATATACAAAATAAAAAGAATATTGCAGTTACTTGTTATATATAAAACATCAGGAACTTTTTATGCATCTAACTAGTTAAGTAAAAGTTTTAAATGCGAACTTACACACATTTACTACCCAAATCCAAATAATTGTAAAGACAAACTACCACCACCTGATTCTATATGTTTCATAGTCCAGCTGTCTTCTCAGATAAGTTATTGTGCAGCTTATGTACTCACATTTTGTTTTTAGGGAGAAGAGAGGAAGTTTAGAACTGGAGTTTGGACATGCATCATTCCTTCCAACAAAGCATGCATTCACCAAAATGCTTTTCAAATTAATATTGCTTTGTGAGATTGCTCTGAATCTGACAAAAAGTGCTGGTCAATGGCAAACTGGAAAAGTTCATTCTGACATACTGGAATAAAATACTTTTGTTCTGCGAACTATTGTTCCATAATCAGGTTTCTAGATTGTAAACTTGCAGATTCTAGTTTATAGAACTGTATTGTCAAGGCTCCCATTATTCCCAAATAAAGTTATGAGAGTAGCTATACCAGCTTACATTGCCTGTCCAGCCTCACCAGTGTCCCATCTCCAGCATCAGGGCTCTAGAAGTCATGCAGTTCCTTATAGGACTTAGTCTGTCAGACTCTTCTGGTGTTTTTTCCTTCTTACATCCCTATAATTTCTTATTTTCTCCTTATTTTCTTTTCCTTTAGGCCTTTCCCTCCTCAGGGGGCTCTAAGATTTTGCAAGAGCTTGGCTAACACCTTGCCCAAAAAAGTTTTCAGTAGGAACAGATGTCCAAGGCAGATGACTGGAGAACAGCATAAATGCAGGAAAGCATATCCAGGAATTTACAGCATAAGCGCTTCCTCTGCCAGATGTAATATCTGCATATTTACTATGCTTTGAAAGAGCTTTCTTCCATTAATTTCTCCAGTTACATTTTTGAAGCCACATTAATTTTAATCATTCAGAGTCCCGTCCCAAGCAACTCCATACACATACCATCTGAAGGACCATCTCCTACTCAGCTTTTAACCAGAGTGTTTCAGCTGGTGACCCTTCATTCTTATGTGAAAGTGCCAGTAAGCCAGCACCTGTGCTCTAAAAGCCACCTACAACTTCATCTGCTTTCTCCTTCTGTTATCATTTACACCGCCTGAAGTATCCCTCATATGCTTAATTAATGCTATTTCACATATTCAATCATCTGTCTTTGTAGTTTCTTTTTTTTGTTGTGTGTGTGTGTGTGTGTGTGTGTGAAATATGGGTTCCAATACTTCATACAGTATTTGAGCACATCATGAATTATGTGCTACAATTTTTTTCTAATTTCCTGTTTGTTCTGTTGTAACAATTTATAAAACACTATTTCCATTTTGGCCAATAATAGGCAAGTAACACCTCCTGTGTCTTTCATTTAAGATTTCCTTGGAAGCCTATCTTGAACATATACAGGTATCTTAGAAGACAAGAGAAAATAAAATTCTAGAATTCCTTCCTCAGGCACATTCATTTGCTGAATGATTGGAATGTTGGTGGCCTTCATTTAGCTGTTCATTCTCTATGACAGCATAAGTATATATATATATATATATATACACATGTACCTTTGTATACACACACACATGCACATTTTTTTTGTCTAAGGGAGCACTTATTTATAACCCCAAACACAGTGCAATGACAGAGTGTCACTTACAGAAGTGCTGCCGCTCTTGCTGTATGTGTTGGCTGTAGACTGGTTCCATAGCCACAGAATGAATCAGCTAATAGATTTGGCAGAGAGTGTTTGGGTTTGGTGTGTGTGTGGGGGGGGAGTTGGGAGGCAAGCCTGGGGGTTTTGTTTGGTAGTGTGGTTGTTTTATTGTTGCTGTTCTGTTGCTTTGTTTGTTATACAAGTTTTTTATTCCACCGGAGAAGCTCAGTGATCTTGATTTACCCTGTGGCCCAATAACAAGTGGATGGACTGGATGGAGAAGTGGAAGGATATTGTTTTCAAGGAGCAATTACAAAAGGAAAGTAGTCCCTTTTCCCTCAACCCCTGGCCCTTAATGGCTGCTCATTGCACGTAGGAGACCCAAATAGATGTGCAAACCTTACTTAAGTATAATCCAGCATAACTACCAGTCCATTCTGAAATGCAATTAGTAGGGCTGCAATGACTCTACTCAACCTGTGACTTAGTCCAGTACCAGATTTGTTAGGAACGAACACTAAGGTTCATTACATGCAAGAATTTCAGATCAATATTTTTAATGTGTGAAGGAAAGAGAAAAGTTGTAGCCAATTAGATGTCTCACATTAACATTTACAGAAATGTTTTAACAGCTAATAGAACATTACTTTGCCTTCCCACACACCTTCCAAGAGTCTGCAGTAAGAAAGGCAAACAATTGCATAGCAAGAGCACTCAAGCTATCCAACTACTTATTAAATAAATCATTTCAAGCAGAATTTCCCTCCTGTAGTGCTGCAGGAATTAACTTGATCTTGGAAAATAACATTAGCATCGTGAGCTTTCACCCTCTCCAGGGCATAATTATTTAATACCTAATAAATTATCAACAGTTATCAAGTTTGTTTCCCAATAAATCCAGCCTTAGTGACTGGCAAGAACAATAATACTTTGAATCACTGTGCATTTGAAAGACATCACTTAGGAATACCATAAAGTGGTCCTCATTAGTGAGCTGAAACAGAATGTCTTATGGCCTATTTACAAAGAGATAAAGACACTTAATTATCCAGCTGCAATATAGTTCCTTAAGAGTTTCTGCTTGAGACAGCAATTTTGTGAGTAACTACCCATTCACTGAGAGGGGAACTAAAGAAGTCTTTCACAAACTGCTACAAGGAGATTAAGTTGCTGGCTTTGTTTAACATTTCTAGTGTCTGTATTTCTTTAATTGATTTATATTTTTCCACACAGGCACCCTAATGTGCATTTAAGGTTTCCAGCTGAATAATGGTATGCATACAAAGAAATTTTTCACTAACAAGCCATTTGGGTGACACCAAGAGGGTTGTTAGTTGGTTTATATATGCCAATATTCTCTGTAATATCTTTGGTGTGAATTAATAATACTCATTTCAGAAAGCAGAGTGAAGAGGGATTTGGCACTGACCAATAGTGTAGGAAAGATGGTGGGTAACTGATTTTAATACCAACAATCAAGAATTTAAATATAAAAATATATATTTAAAATACTACTTTTTTCAGTATTAATAAATACAGACCTCCTGATGTAATCATCAAGCTAATAGGGACAAAATATCAGAAACCCCAAGTTCTGTTTTGAAAAATTTTAATATTTTTCCACTGACATAAACTTCAGATGCTGCACATTCAAATCAACTTATTTCAGTACTGAAAATCCATATACTGCAACCTAGCTTGATACCACCCAATAAAATTTGTTGTATTTTATTTTAAAGCATAACTTTAAAGTATTCCTGCCTAAACATAGTATGAAAATACTTTTAATTTTAAATCATGATGATCTGGAATTAATATTGTTATTTTTTTAGTTTTAGAAAAAAATATTAAATTTATCTGCCCCAACATATATATTGATCCTATAAATATCAGCACTAATATCATCACCATTTAACAGAAAATAGGGAAAAAGAATACTTGCAGATGTTAGTCACCTCACTGTAAATCAACTCACTTGACAAAAGCAACATTTTTGACTCTAAAGGAAGTCATAGCGAGAATTCTAAAACTATAACTGAAAGTGTTGGGTGAGTCAGGTGGGACTGTCCCCAAAAAAACTCTTACTTGAGCTTTCTGAGTATCTCTGAAAAATATACATAAATGTAGATGATCTCCAAGGAAATCAAGAAATGTATAGCACCTAAACAAACAAAAAAAACAAAACAAAATCAACCCCCCCTCAAAAAGCAACAAACACTCGAGAAAGCTGGTGCTGATATATATGTTGAACTGAACACCTACACAACTGTACAAGGTCAGCCTGGTCTCTGACTGCAGCTCTGCAGCACTTTCCAGTTCAGGGGATGCTTTTGCGGCAGTAAGGATAAGGGGACCCCTCTTACATGACGCTGAGTGAAAATAAAGATTCAGCTTTTCCCCAGCTTTCAAAATATAAATAAGAGCAGATCACATAGTGGAATATACCTTTATAATACTGAGCTTTGTGAATTGTGGGAAGATATTTTTTGATAGTAATTTTCTGATTTCTCTTTAAGCTAAAGGTATTTCTGTTATTGTTTTAGGATATCTTAATAAAAGTGAAACCCCAAGATCATAAAATCTCTAAAGCAGGAGGAAGTAGAGAGAAACTGAGCAAATGGATGTTTTCTGTTTTCTTGAACACATACCACCAACCTTAGCTGTAGCTCTCTGCTTTGACGTCTTTGGGGATCAAAATAGAACTTCATGGCAGAAAAGAAAGTGTGGAACACCAGATGGCTTCAGTGCATTAGACAAGGTTTTATTCAAAGGTCTGGTGTTGTCATTCTAACTTTGTCAAGTCTGGGTCTTTTGATTCACTCTTAATTAAGAGAAAATGAAAAAAATAATAGCATCATGCTTTGTTAGTACATTGGATTATGATATAACATATGGGCAACAAAACTACAAATTCTTGTATAAGAAAAAAATAGAAGTCACTTCATTTTTTCATTCTTTTCTTAAAACCATGTTTCAAACACAATCCTCATCCAACTCAAACCTTTCAACCAAAGTTGGTCAGAAACTTCTGTACCTCTAACAAATCTTTTGTTTGATTCTGTGCTTCAGAAGAAAAGTAACAAACTAACTGATATGGTGTACACTATGTTCTGCCTCACCAGTTGTCTCATCATGTTGGAAAAAATCTTAGTAATGTCAAGGATGAGATACAAAGAGGAGGCATATGCTTAAGGAACAAAAAAATATCGTTAGGGAAATGGTACCAGAGTAAACATGCTTTCACCTCAAAATATGTCTCAGATGAGTACCAACATTATTCTTTCCACACAAGGAAGAATAATGATCAAGAACTCCATCATAAAACCTCGTTCTTCTACACTGCTATCTAAAATCTACTGGATTTAAAAATCCTTATTATAGTATTCCAATTTATGGCTAAATGAATATAATACAGAAAATTTGCCTTGTCAGACACAGTCCAAATATTAAGATTTAAAACTACCTTTCAATTTTTCTGTACCAATTCCCACTGGGATTTTTTTTTCCAGTTGTTTTTTTGTTTTGTTTTTAAATATGAGTCTGTATTGTAAAATGTGTCTTTAAAGTCTGTCTAATGAAGTAGACCAGCATCACTGCTGGGGTAGTTCTACTTCTGTCAATGGAGTTTCCCCTGTGCCTGTAAACTTCAGGTCATTTCTTTGAAGTTCTCATTCTATTCTCACTCTTTTCGATTCAGCATAAATTTTAACGTCAAAACAATTTCAGTCTAAGAAGTGGAATAAGTTACTTACTGTTTAATTTTTTGTGAATAAACTAATTTCTACATCTTTTAAAAGCATAAATTCCATCCACTCAAATAAATGGTTAGGTGTATTTATTTTTCCTACCCCTAAACCAGGATATTTGTAGCTTTTCTGAAATGCCAGACCCACTAACCATGTTATTTACTTCATGAACTCAATAGGCACTGCAGGGGAGGGAAATTCCTAGCATGTACATTATTTTGAGAGTTAAACTTATCTTCTTGTCAGCATTCAAGGGGAAGATAATGCTTCATTTCTCTTTTACTAGAAGGTAATAAAACCAGGCATTCATGATAAAACTTTCTCTACTGTTCCATTAGTTTTCTGAAATATGCCAGTTTAGGCCAAACATTTTAACAAGGTACATTGTTTCGCAGACAGACAACAACAAAAAAAAAAAACCAAAAAACAGGAAGAGGAAAATAAATTTATGATTTAATATATTTTTCTATGAATTTTACATTCCCTTATCCTGTGGGTAGGAGTGCTTGGACAGTTATCACAAGTTATGTAAATTAATGTTAACACAATTGAATTTGGTCTATTTTCTAACAGTGGAATAAAAAGACAATGTATTTGAAAATATATGTGACTTTTGACTGGGCACCTTTTGTGACATTTGGCTTGAAACATAATTTCTATTGAACGAATATACTTTCCGAACTACTTGCTTTGGACTT
Organism: Scytalopus superciliaris; assembly: GCA_013400415.1. Lineage (NCBI taxonomy): Eukaryota > Metazoa > Chordata > Aves > Passeriformes > Rhinocryptidae > Scytalopus > Scytalopus superciliaris. Next base: position 78,895 of record VXBX01003859.1, on the reverse strand, counting down.
GCATACACACCTTTGACGATATTATCTATTGCTTATCATAATTTGTGGTGTATGCCTTGTTGTGTGGTTGAAGGTTTTTTGACTAATATTTGTGTGTGTTTCTACTTAGCACTACATATCATTTTCATAAGTGATTTTTCTGATGTGCAAGCTTAGCAAGTCCATCACTAAACTATTTACTGTGTTACAGATGTATTGTTTGACAGTGAGAGCAAGTGTGCTTTATCAGTCCTCAGGCTAATACTATTCAAAGGTAAGAAGAATGAACAGTTTCAAGAAAGGAATAATCACAAAATCTTTTATGACTTTTGATAAGAATAATGTGATTTCTATCCACCTTTTATCTGCTACAGATGAAGGACTTCTACAGTCTTGGAAATAGTCATGCAATATCTCTATGGTGATTAATTAGACATTCACATCAAAGATTCTATTTCTTCATCTGTTGTTACGGATAAGTAAAAGTTTCATGCATTTATCTGTATTTTAATTTGGAGATTACTTCATCTTTAAACAGCTATTTTAAATATTCACCATACTGAACAACCATTTCATTTGAAAGGCTAGTGTCTGCAGGGGCTGGTATTTACAAATTCTAGTGGAAAAATTTATTGGCAGCTGCTGCCAATGTTGTTGCTCCTGCCTAAAATATACACAGCAAATGTGACAAGTCTATTTAGCCACAGACACAGGCCAAAGTAGAGACATGTGAGTCCCCATAATATCCTTCATTTATTTGACTCTCTGGAGGCTTTGTGACCTATTACAATGTCTATGTCAAGGATTTCATGCAACTGAAATTCTAGAAACAGAATTGCTCACACTGGGACAGAGGTGGGTGGTATTTTGGAAACCAAACTTACAAACAATTCCAAGTTTTACAGGTGGCCTCTAACCCCAAACTGGTTTGTACCAAAACTGACACTGAAAATGGGAACTGGATTTTCTATTTAGGTCCATCTATATTTTAAAAAAGTTATCCTTTGTGTGGCTTTTATGGGCTTTTTTTTGTTGTTTTCTTTTGTGGTTTTTTTTTTTTTTGGTTGGTTGGTTGGTTGGTTGGTTTTTTTCATTTTTGGGTTTTTTGTGGGACTTTTTTTTCCCCATTACTTTTGGGTTTGGTTTGTTTTGTTTCAATTCCTCATTTGCCTTTATATCCTTCAGAATTCTCCTAAAATTTGCCTAGCACAATGGAAACAGCAAAGCAGACTTCTTAGGCTTATCATCCAGTTCCAGGGACTAAGTTAGCTCAGTTAGCAAAGCTCCTGACAATGTTAAACTAAACAAAAGCAGTTTCTGTTCAGCCCTGTATCTCTACATTATTCAGCTATGCTATTCACAGGCTCCTAGCAGGCAAACTTGTGATAGTTTCCCAAATTATGCAAATCAGTCTAAAAATAAGTCTTCTGAAATTATTATGTTAATACTGGAGGAAATGCATCTCACCTTTTGTAATCAAAAAGCAAAGACCATCACCAAATTGTTTACAAATTAAATTGTTTAGCTGTATTGTTTGGGTTTTTTTTCAGTTTCACAAATTGGAAGAAGAGGAAAATAATTTTCCTGTTTGTGACTTATATTAGTAGAGAATTTTAGGTTTCTTGTTATGGCTAATATTTTTTTAAATAATATAAAATATATTGACTTAAATTTTTATTTTATGGTTGAAAAATCCAACAAAGGTACTTAAAACGACTCATCTTTGGCAATCAGGCCTTTTTGGACTTGATGCCTTGCTTAGGCTTCCTTTCAAAGACGAGTGCCCCCAGTTAAAGATCCAAAGTTCTTAAGCGGACCCACCCTTTTGTATCTCTGCAGCTTTCTAATAATTTAAAAAATTGTTATAAATCTCAATGGTATCTAGTAACTTTGACTTAAATGAATCAAGTTCTGTCTTTTATCAGTGGAAAATATCTCTCAGTGAACTGGCTGTTCCTTTTCTCCCTGCCATTGGTTATTTGTATACTTTCCCAACAGCATGCCACATTCCTTCTTTCCTATATAATTATTCTGTATGTTACAGCTCTCTCTCTTCATGTAGAAATTTTTCCCAGTATCTAATTTTTCCATTGTCCTATTCTTTTCTGGACCATTTCCATTTCTGCTGTATCCCTTACGAAACTAGATGACTGAGATTTACTGAAGTATAAGACAGAAGGGGTGCCACTGATTTATGTATCACTTTTTGTTATTCTCCATCTCCCAAGAAACACCAGTTCTCACAGAATACGTTTTTTGCTTTGAACATTAGTGTACACATCAAAACTTGTGTTAGACTATCTAAACTTCATATTTTGATGTGAATTTAGAGTATCTCCAGTGTTACTTCCCAACATGCATACATTTCCACCTTCAACATATATTTGCACAGATTGAATTTGGCTTTAATTTTTGCCACAACCAAATCCTTTAAAGTTCATTAGGTTTGTGTTGTACTCCAGGATAAAATTATTTTAACTTCATCTACCTGACTCCTTTTTCAGCTGTGAAGTACCTACCCAAAAGTGTTAGTCAGCTAGACTTAATCAGACAATAACCGGAAATGTTTCTGCCATTATGTATCTTTAAATTATTCTCTTTAAATAAAAAAACGTATCCAAGGAAAATTCTGAATGTGATAATACACAAAAGATAATGAAGTCCAAAATCAAGGGCCTTAGTTACACTATTAAATTATATTTAGGAATTTAACTGTGCTAGGCATCTTTTGCTTCATAGTTCCTCAGAAGGTAAAAAGGCTGTTGAAAACACAGTTTTTTGAGCACCTGAATTAACACCCAGGAGCCCAGTTTGAAACAGCCACTTCTGTATTCCTCATTCATATTTTTTATAAGAAGCAGCTGAGGAATCAAGTTTAGGTAAAATGTTGGTTTGTTTGTTGCTTTTTTCTTTGAATCAAATTCCAGATTGTTAAAAAATCTTTTTAACCTTAACAAGAACTTGCAGTATATCTCTGTATGAGAATAAAATATCTTTCATTATGATATTGATTTTAAAATACTCCTGAGCTTTATTAGAACACTTGGGACTCAGCTTTGCCAGGTTCCTTTGCCAAAAAAACATTAAACATAATAAAGGATTTGCATTGCATCACAATGTTTCTATACTGATATGAGAACTGCCTACTATGAAGGATGTTATTTAATTCAAAATGCTAGGGAACTATATATAACAAAATGAGCAGAAGGGAACATTTAGAATGAACATGAGAGGGGAAAAAAAGTTTTCTTTTTTTAAAAAAAATAGTCTATCAACACAGGCCCAAGCATGTAACACTTCCAAAGGAAGAGATGTAATCCTCATCACTGGAGCAGTTTAGATTTAAGCCACACAAGTTGCATGGGAATATATAGCAGAGAGAAAACCCACACTGTCTTGAGTTGAATGATGTAGTATATCTTCTTCTTAGATAGAGCACTGAATGCAGGTGACAAGATTTTGATTGGTAGGATGGGGTGGTTGTTTGATGGTTTTGTTTGGGGTGTTTTGCTATTTGTTTTTTAGATAATTTATGGCACTTAGAGCTCTAGAATTACAATGATCAAATATGCTGAGCTGTTTGGACTGCTGGTACTTAACCTCTCATAGACCTCCTTCATCCTTGTTGAATGACTGTCACAACTCACACATCTACAGTTTCTCTCTAAGTTTTTCCTCTACCCTTTCTCAAAAGGGTTTTTATATTGTCATTTCTGTATGACTTTGCCTTGTTTTTCATAGTTACTAATTTATTCTTCCCAGTGTCTCATTTACATTCTTTACAGTGGTCTCCATTCACCCATCTCCCTTGAAGAGTTCTGTTGAAAGGAATTTCTTTCCCAGGACATTCTGCCATATCTTTGGCATTTGAAAATTGAAATTCTACCTTAATTTCTCTCTCTATTGCTATAAGAAAACTGTTTATTAAGAAAGGCATACTTGGAGATAATTGTCCTAGGATCTTTGTCAACCCTTTCTTTCAAAGGATGTTATTTCTGTTTTTTTCCTTTTGAGATGTAACAGAACTAGTACTAGTAGTGCTTGCAACAGAATGTACCATAGAAAATTACTCTGCCTCAATTTAAGGCAATCAGACAAATGAAGTAAAGAAACAATTAAGAATGAAACTTAAGCAGGCAAGCAGACAAAGAAGGGGTATTACACAACCAGGTGCATTGTTTTAAAGGAGTTCATAAAGCATTCCCTTGGAACTTTGGAGTCTCCAGACAGAAAGGACCACCAGAGACCCTCAGAGAGAGGGTCAGAGACCTTATAAAGATATGGATATATACTAATAAGTGTTGGGAAATGTCATGAATATGTAACAGGATTGTGGGAAACAAAAACCGAATAATCATTTATATGCAAACATATAAGTTGTAGCTGAGATATCACAGTGTGCACTTTGGCAAAATGATTACCAGTGCACCTGGCTCAGTGAATAAAGAATGCCTGCCTCCTAAGCTCGCAGACTGAGTCTGATAGGTTTCCTTTAAGTGCCAATCTTAGGAAACAGTTTGGAATGTGCTTGAGGCACAGAAAAAAATTAAAACAGCAAGGCAGAAAAAAGAAAAATGACCCGTTATTACAAATGAGATCTCATTCAAGCAAAGAGATTCATCTGTTGGATGTCTATCTACAGTAGCATAAGTGCCTACATCTAAGGTCATCAACATTATAACCCATGCATATGTAAAAAATTCTGACTTCTTTTCCTTTGTTTTCTTTCCCTGTTCTCTTCATTGATCGTAAAGGAAGACTAGAGTAAATGAGGTATAAGTATCCGTAAAGTTAACATCCGTGGTTGGTTAGATTACTCCCAGCAGGAGACAGACACTCAGAGCAACAAATCAATATCGACAATGTTAAGTCAATGGAATTGTGGCCTAACTATGGTCAAGGTATAATGACATTAGAATGACATTAAATTCAAAAAATCAAATAAAGCTGTTAGCACAAGGGCTAGCCTCAACACGGTCTAAACCCTATTTGATTTGTGGGCTCTCATCTGTTCTTTTGTCCTCAACTACACTATCTTTTTCTTTCTTGGAACAAACTCCTTAAATTCTGCCTTTCTAAAAATTCAGGCTTCAAAACAAATTTTCTAGTACTTCTAATGTGTTATAATGATACTTTCTTACCTCCTTCCTTGGAGCAGAGGGTGATCAGAGTGTGAACTGTATCCATCAATTCAAGCTGCTGTTTCTGTAGGACACTGTTATTGCTTGTTGCCTTGTTTAACTGTTTCTCTAGTTCCTGGATTATGTAGCTTTGTCGTGTGACTAAGCTTTGCAGGTTTTCTTTCTCCTCCTTCAAACTGGCCAGCTCCTCTTTGTGCCTTTCTTCCATTTCTAAAATTCTGTGCTCAAGAAAACTAAAATGAAATCAAACAATTAATGGATATTATTTCAAGCCAAAATAGCCAAGAATACAAAAACCAGAACTTTTTTTCCATGGTATAATTCGCTACCTAACTCAATAATTCTAAAAATGTCACATCTAGTAATTCAGTCCACTGATTTTCTCTGTCAAATAACCAAACATGACTGATATATAAGATTCCATTTTGTGATATTTGTGTGCAGTTCTGCTTAAAGCGTATGAGCTGCATATCCAGGTGTTACTCTCTTCTGAGTGCATGAGCATGAGTCCAGTAACAGAATCACAGAATATGTTGAGTTGAAAGGGACCCACATATTCATACATAAAAGCTCAGGTGGAAAAGCCTAGGGTAAGCAGAGGAGGGAGAAAAGCAGGGCATTGAATATCAATGGATCAATGTGGTAAGAGACAAAAATCAGGGCAAACTGAGAAAAAGCTTGTGAAGAGTCTTGCCACTGAATGGAAGACAAGCATTAGGAGTTATGGAGGACCATCAAGGAATATGGAACCCATAGTAAAAGTACCATTTGATGTGGTCTGTGAAGCTGGGATAAGAATTGCACTCTAGATGAGTGGTATCTGCTTTCACATTAAGAATAGTACCATTTTCCTGAAAGGTAAATCAAAAATTGGCATTTTAATGTAGGATTTCCTTGTTTTCTTTCTCTTTACATATTCCACCACACTCCATGGCTATGTTTTCTTACTCCACAAAAAGCTCCTCAGATAGAAAACTGTGGGGCATGACACTATGCTTACATCAATTATTATAAATAATTTTACACATGTATAGAAACACTTTCTCTGGATTAATATTCTTTTTCTAGTATCCTCTCTGTCCTGTCCTGGAAGCGTACAATTTACAAAGATCAAAGGCATATCAGTTAAAAGAATAGAGGTGCTGTAGACATAAAGGACAGCTGATATCTGTCAACAGTGAACAATAAGTTTTTTCATTACAGTGCTTTGATGCTGTGGTGAGAGTTTAGCAGAAAGATTTTATTAATATTAGATAAAGGAATTAATTCAATCTCTCTGCTCTTTCTCTTTAGGGATTCTAGTGTAGACACCAAAAGAGGTATTTCTCATGCCCACAAACCAACTGGTGGTTACAAACTTGCCAACAAACTGCTTCCTGTTCAAGTCAGTCCTAGGTTTTATTTATTTGCACTCTCCCTCCACCTTTGTTTTTACTTCTGGATAATAGATCAGTGGCGAAATGCCTGCATAATTTCAGGTCATTTAACCTAACTGAAGAATGTAATAAAATCCATATGGAGTTGTTTTTACTCCCTATCACACAGCCCTAATATGAGCTGTTACAGATGATAACAATGCAAAGATTAAATCAAGACCTAGATTCGCTGTACAAGCTAGAGTGAGATCAAACTTTTTGTTTGTTTGTTTCTGGTTTTGTTTTGCTTTCTATATACTCCTTTTTTAAAGAAAGCAAGCAGCAAATGTTTGGGTTTTTTTCCTGAAACATTATAAATGTGCGACTTACAAAGATCCTGAAGAAAACATACTTTGTAATATCAACAGATCTAGTTCTGTGCAAACCAGAAGTACCTGGGTAAAGGGACCAAAAAAAAGAAGAGATGTGAAGGGAAAATATTTTTTCATGGGGTCCCAAACACAAAGGGGAGCATGATATCTCATTTTAAAAGGCTCATTAATTAGTTAGAAAAGCATAACAAGAATTGGTCGGCCAGAATAAGATGGCAGAAAGTTACAATCTGAAACAAAGTATGGATTTTGAAGCCAAAGATTATAAATTATTTTAATGCCTTATCAGACCTGTGGCTGATTTTTTTTCATCACTTGAACTGTAACATTAAATATGCTCTAGATTCACATGGATTTTTTTGAGACTAGTTACGTGGAAGTCTTTAAGCTTTGTTATGCAGAAGGTCAGATGGTTAAGTGTCAGATGGTTAGGCAGAAGTGGTTAAAAATATTCAGATGGATTTGGGTTTAGTAATAAAATATTTTTCAAAATAAAAGTGTTCCATTTGAATTTCATCAGTTCTATCCACTTTTTCATAGAAATTATTGAAATGTTCATTATGACTAGATTTTAACTTTTCTGGTAGGAACAAGGTGGGCCCTGGGCACAGCCTGTAATAGAATGGGTGCTATGTGGGATCACAGCCCAGTCTGACAGCTTACAGTCCACTGAAATGTGGCATATTATCAATGTAAGAGAAGATACAGTTTTGGAAGCTAGAATATGACTTTATAGTTAAATAGTAAGAAAAGACAAAAATTCCCCCTTTTTCTTTGTCCATATCATAGTACAGTACAATGTATTCCCTTAATTCCACAATATCCTATTTGCAAGTCCACAACTAAATGATTTCCATATCTGAATGATTTCATGTGAAAGAAAGAGCCTTTGACAGCCACAATTTGTGCATTGCATTATTTGTTTCCCACTGTGGCCTTCCTAAGACCACAGTAAATGAACCCATGGTGATGACAGTCTTATTTGTAGCAGCACTGGCCATGTCAAGCAAGAAGGAAGAAGCTGACAATGTTTAGAGCTTCATGGTTTGGCATCTACAGAGACAGACAGCAAGCAGATGTTTTACAGCTTGAATAATAATACATTCTGATATTTCTGAGTGGTGTGTCAACATGTGGTAGAAAGATGGAAGTGTCATAGCACTTGGTTCCTTTATGGTTTTCTATGTAGATTAAAAGTCCTGTTATTATAAACTGCAAAACTAAGCTATTTTCAGGAATGCATATGCATTTATGCAATGAGCTTTCTATATCCATAAATCTATATCAGAATAAGTCCTGAGGTTAGAACCACTCCCTGTATTCCTGGGAGAGGCCCAAAACATTCATTTTGTTTTACTAAGAATCAATGAGAAATCTTTGGTCAAAGCTCCAAATGAACAAAAGCAGAGTCTTCACAGATCAGGGATTTCTGAATTGGTCTGTTCCAAAAGAAAGAAATCCTTGAACAGCGTGAGAAAAGCTCTTATGTCCTTTGACTCCAGAGTGGCCAGAATTTTTCATTGGTATTGTTACATTAATGCTTGGTATAGCTCATTTAAATAAAAAAATAATTAAAAAAAAGTGCTAGAAATCTCATTTAAAAAAACACCTTGAAACAGATTGAAAACAATTACGAAGACATTTAGATATTCTTTTTAACAGTCAGAAGACCACTATGTTGTCTCTTTTTTGTGAGATCAGACAACTTCTAATAGATAGATGCCCTGAAGAAATAACTTTGTTGAGTGCTTGATAAAGACATTTTCTCAATTTTTTAAAGAAGTATTTTGAAGACAGGGTTACAATGAAACAATTTCTACTAATGTTCATTAATTACTATTGCTATTGACACAAAATATTAAAGTAAACCAAAAGAAGGTTGTCTCTATACCAATTAATCAAAAAGTCTATAAAGGCTGACTGGATCTTTCTGTTATAACACTTTCCATATAATGTTATGGCTCCCTTTTGCAGTAAGTATGCCTTTCTATACATTGGAAACTCCTATACATTTTCCATACATTTGAAATTTACATATGTTTGAAAGTATTACTGAACTAGACAGATGAAACTGCCATGGGAACTACAAAACGATAAAAATATATCACTAGAAGCATCATATATATACACATATATATGTATGAAGACATGCATATATATCTGTGTTTTATATTTGTAGCCTTCAATTTGGGGAAATAAATCAGTTCTTCAGGGAATGGAGTAAAACTGTGAAGAAACAAATACTGTTAACATGAGTAAATACCAATATTATCCATTGGACAACGACTCTTTGGAGTCATTATCTAGAAGACAATTAAACTGAAAACAAACATGCACATGCACAGCCCAAACCCAGACAAATTTAATTTTCCTAAAAGATAACTATGTCTCAATGTCTAATGTAATGATTTTCGTGAGACTAAGAATCTGTTTGCAACCATACAAATGATACGTTGACTTTGTCAGGGCACAAGCCTGTGGAATGCCTCAGTGCAACTGTGCTATATCCAGCTGATTCAGAAAAGCTCTCCAATAATGCTGGGGAGGGTTAGACACCCATTCAGAAGTCAAAGAATGACTTCCAGTGAAAGCCGTTGTCATTTTGAAAGGTGATGAAGTAGAACATATAGGTAGCACTCTGGTAGCTGTCCTGGGAGGAAGGAAAGTCTGGTTTAGACAATGCCTTATAAAGTAGGTAGTTCATTCAGTAATCTGTTCCAGACCACAGGAGTTTAAGAGATTTTTTTAACCTTTGTTTTCAGAGGGCTCAGTTTAGACATGTGAGAACAGGGTGTAGATCAGGTCTTAGAGATGGACATCTTTTGCATTAAAATAATCTTTTAAAAAGTCAAGATATATTAAATATACAGATAAAACATGTACTCAGTTGAGCTATTCCACAAATGAAAACAAGTAGTGTCACACTAGAAAATAATTATCTGGCTGTAAATATGTGAGTTTCTTGTACTATGCGTGTATGGGAAGACAAACAGGTAGAGGATTTCAGTGTTTGTTTTTCACTGGAAGACCATTAATTTCTCATTGAGACAGCTTCTTTGTTCTTTTAGATGAGTGAAATTTCCACTGTATTGTTAGGTGATGATCAGTCATAATTATTTTGGTGGTATGATATCGTCTGGTAAGTTTTAGGAAATATGAAAATATGTGTCCACATACTTCTCAAGGATCGTGAGATAACCAGAAAAGTAAAGTAATCCAGAATTTCATTATATTTTTCTTCATTTATTTCATTTTACTAAATAAAAAAGGGGTTTTTTTACACTTACATATTGAAACAAATGGCACACAACAAGTTAAACACAGCTGGTACACTCAGGGAAAGGAGAAAAAAATGGCTTCATAAGCCACTTAAACAGGGAAGTGTTTCAAGAATAAATCAAAATAACATTTAAAAAGCTTTTGTGGGAGAAAATAATGGCAATGGAAGAAACCACCATTTACATTATAGTGGGTGGGAACCCACAAAACTAAATTATTTATGGCATGAGAGCACTCAATAGAAACATGATTCTAGGGCAAATGTGACTCTACTTATGCCATGGAAAATCTTTCTCTTCAGTGGGATAAAAAGAAAAAAAAAATTGATCTGTCTTCCCAGCAGAGACAGGAAGTAAAGAGAAAGGCCAAGAATAGACATATTTCTAGTCTAAAGAACATGCACTGGTCCCTTGTTGATATGCAGTGTTCATTTTATTTAAGGATAATATACAAGTTACTGTAATACCTCAGCAATCAGTTATTGTTACTATAAGAGTTTGCATTACTTTCATTCAAAATCCAGTTCTTAGAAAGTTATTAAGATTGTTATTTTTATTTTATATAGAGGAATTTTTAGCACAGAGAAAGAAATTATCAGCCCACAGTACACCATCTGTTTTGATTACTTTTGCAATTACAATAGTTTCTACACTGGTTCTTCCCACTGTGGTGTAAACCTACTGCAAAAGAAAGGCCTTTTCCAAAAAAGCTTACAGTCCATGTAGGTGATGTGGATAAAAGGAGTTTTCTCTATTTTATTAATTTGAAAGTGGTATGGAGAGGGATGGAGAGAATTTAGCTGCAAATAGCTACTAAACACAGCCTGATGGGTAACCTGTAAATACTGCTTAAATTTAAACAAGCTAAAAGCATTGGCACGTCCAGAAACCTACTATCTGCTGAGATCACCAAGATTTGTCCCACAGCAAAGATGACACACACATAGCCTATTTCAAGATCAGGACTGCAAGGCCAGGACTACAGAATTCTTTGTTAGGAGCAGATGATGATACAGGAACTGATGATCGATATTTTAATAATCATAACACTGCCCTCTCCCTAACTGTATCACTCCCAAGGAGAGTGTAAAAGAACCTGCACAGTGCATGCCAGCTTCCTGCCTCATTACAAGATGAAACTCCACCTGCTTTTCCATTTATCCACATATACCTATACCTCTGAGAGAAATGATAAGGAGGACTTTTTAAAATAGCTCTCCTTTTCTTGACTTTTCACAGACCATTTCATCATGTCAGCCAAGTCAAATGTCAACTCAACTAAATTTGTTTACTGACATGAAGGCTTTATACTCTGATATATTACTAATGTAAATAAATAAATTCAAATTATTAAGTATACAAGAATCAGTCTCATGAGCAGCCAATAAAATTTTGTTGCTAACCAGTTTGCAGCAGATAAAAGGGCAAGTATTTATACACTTAACTAATATTCGGATTAATCCCAATTTGAAACAGACTTGTAAAATATGTAGAATGAACTTCCTCCTGCCTGTACCCACTCTCTCTGTGGATTACAGGGTGAACATTTGAGGTGAATTGCTTAGTTTTGAGATGGTTGAAGGCAAAGTTAAACCTACGCTAATTTTTTCACATTTCCAGTTGGTTAAGGGATATCTGCAGAGTTCAAGAGTTTTCAGTGTAATCCAGCTCATCCAGAATAATATTTGTTGGAATTATTTGTTATGTTAGATGAAACACATTAAATTGGTTTTCATAATCACTAGAAATAATGATATATTATTTGACCAGTTTTGCAATTAGACACATTTAGCAAACATATTTTTTTGTAAAAATATTTTCTATTTTTCAACATTACCTGGATTTTGTCACCCTTACTGTGCAGCTCCTTGTCCACTGTGATGTTAGTCTGCCTCACATATAAGCCTGGGCAATACTTTTCTGCCTCAGTTGCTGATTCCTGTCCTGCAGCACAGGGGTCACACTGCTCTTTTTGGCAAATTCATTGATCTCAATTCAAACAGTCCATTAAAGCTTGTATCAGATGCTTCAGTGTCTGCCTCTGTTTAAAGCTGTTTACCTTATGTCATTGTCAAATGTAGACAGAGGAAATAGAAACCACAGTCCTAGTCAGAATGACCTCACAGTTCTTTCTAGAAAGGAGCCATGAGGCTGTGGAGCGACAGCACTGTGTGCCCTCCCCGCTCACACCTGTCCATCACGGGGGCAGCAATGCACTGGATCTCTCAAAGGGCAGTCAGGAAGCGGAATGGCTTTTCCCACTGTGCTGGGTGCCAGTGCCCCGGTGCTGCTGGGGCGATGGGTCAGCCACGGCAAGCAAAGGCCAGGGCTGCCTTGTACAGGGCACAGCTGGTCCCAGCCTGCCCCAGCTGAGCCAACACAGGGTACAGTGTGAGGAGTGAGGGAGAAAGTGAGAGAAACAGTGCTGCAGACACCAGGAGTAGGTAAGAGGAGGGAAGGTGGCACTGGAGCAGAGAGAAATCTGCAGCCTGCGGGAGACACCATGGTGGAGCAGGTGATGCCCAAAAGGAAGCTGCAGCCTGTTGAGAGCCCATGTGGAGCAATCCTATCCTGAAAGACTGAGGACTGTGGGAAAGAACCCTGCTGGAGTAGGGAAATAGCATGAGGAAGGAGAGGCAAAGTATTGTGCATGGTCTGCAACTCTCATTCCTCATTCCCCTGCACTGCTCAGGGGGAAGTAGAAGAGTCAGGAGTAAAGCTGACCCCAGGGAAAAAGGTAGGGGTGAAAGGTCTTTTGGGGTTTGTTTCTGTTTCTCACCATCCTACACTGTTATTAATTGGCAGTAAATAGGGGTGTTTTACTCATGACAGTAACTGATGAGTGATCTCCTTGTCTTTATATTGACCACGAACTTTTTCATCATATTTTCTCCCCATTCTGATGATGGGGAGGGGGGTGGTAGAGAGAGTGGCTGTGTGGACATCTGGCAGCCAGACAGGGTCAACCCACGATATATGCTCTCTGACATACTGAATTACCAAGTTCAGTGACTTCAGGTTCTGAGTCCCTGTGTTACAAAACGGGAACAGTGGAATTGCTTCTTGACTCTCACTTTACTGCTTACAAATGTTGCTTTTTCATGAGCTTCAACATAAATCCAAAATGTTTACCACTGACTTAATCTTTAAATGAAGCATGGTTCCAAGTATGCTATATATAGTGAGTCTAAAAGGAGAGAGAGAGCCTTCTACATGTCATACCTCTATGCTTTGAAATTAGAAAGATGAACTACTGAATATTTCCTGTTCCTTATGGACTTTAACGTAGTTGAAAATCTCATTATTTTCTATTAATATTCTTCTACTTGAAAGTGCTCATAAAAGTTACCCTTGTGCTTTTTGGTAGTAGGAATTGTGGACATAGGACTAAGTTGCATGAAGCAAATTAAGATATAAACTTAAAGGGAGCATGAAAAGTAGTAAAAATCAGCTTACATTTATCATACAGGAGCTAACATAGTGTAAGTTAACACCATTGGTCTTTTAGCCATATCATAAACATTACCTGTGCTTTCCACTTGCTTCTTTCATTCTGTCAGTTGCTCAGAAGAAAGTATGCACAGACCACCTTGTGGTGAACAGAGAAAGAGTGTAAGAGACTCATTCTTACCTGTTTTTCTCATGAATTTTTAGGATTTCATGTGTCTGTTGTAGTAGCTGTTTTTCTAGCTTGTATGTTGACAGTGAATTTTCCAGTAGCTGAATTTCGAGTCTGGATGTTTGATTTAGCACCTTAAGGATAAATTAAAAACATTAATGTTTATATTTTCCTGGTTGTTTTGTTATAGCAGCATAATAGAACCATTTAATTCTGACTTGATGATTTTCAAAAATTGTTTCAAAATCCTTTTTTAACCCCAGCTGCTCAGCTGGTGCAAATGAACTCAATCAAGCTACACTGATATGTACCAGCTGATGTTCTGGCAACCTCTTTACTGTAGAATAATACTAGGCCAGCAGAAAAAGGCAAGGTGACTGCCAAATAAGCTTCATTTCAATGGAAAGAACAAGAGGAGTGCCTCAAATATACATGCCTACAAAGCATGCTTAAACCAGAGAAGTGCAACAGTACTTGGACTGAAGTCAAAATGTTGCCTCTGCTGTTTTGTAAATAGAACTCCTACTTTAGCTTTCCCCTGAGTTCTCTCTTTTTACAGTGTTGGCAGAACTCTGATGTCTGCTTATGTGATCACTACTTGTACTCTTGCACAGACTTTTAAGATGAAGACTGTGATCCCAAACATTGCTTTATGCAATTCTCTTTCACATTAGTGGTGGTCTGTATCAGCAGCATAAGTTTCAAAAAGTACATCAGACCGGAAGAAGACTAAACCAGATGAAAGAGAACAGATTCTAACAAAAATTAGTTCAAAACCAGGAATAGCAGAATGTTTTCAAGAGTGAAACCAATTGTAGTAAGTAGTGTTAGCTGATTTTTTTGGTTATTGGCATTCATTACATAGAGTCTGAAGGAGTGTGTAAATAGTTTTTGTGGATATGGGTGTACACAAGATGCAATTACTCCTGGAAAATGATGCGTCTTTAATGGACTCTATTAAACCTTTCTTGGAAGGACATTCGTCATCATCATCATAGGATTTTATAGCAGCATTTTCTCATGCATAGATTTGTAGAATAGTCTGGGTTGGAAAGGACCTTTCAAGGTCATCCAGTCCAACCCCTCTGGAATAAGCAGGGACATCTTCGACGAGATCAGCTTTCTCAGAGCTTAAATTCAATGTGACCTTGTTTCTAGGGATGGAGCACCTACCACCTCTCTGGGCAGCCTGCTCCATTATTTCATCACCCTTATAGTAAAAATCTCCTTTCTTTAATCTAAATCCACCCTCCTTTAGTTTAAAACCCTTGTTCTATCGCAACAGGCCCTGCCAAATAATTTGTCTCCATCTTTCCTGGAGGCTCCCTTTAGGCACTGGAAGATTGCAGTAAGGTCTCCCTAAATGCTTTCTCTTCTCCAGACTGAACAATTCCAACTCTCTCAGTCTTTCTTCATAGGAGAGATGCTCCAGTCCTTTCTTCATCTTCATGTCCCTCCTCTGGACCCACTACAAGAGATCCATGTCTCCTTTGCTGAGGACCCCACAACATTCCTGACAGAATTTATTACACAACATAAAGGAAAGAGAATGGCTCTCAAGCTCAGTTCACTGCCTTATTTCTGTTTGAAATAGTTGACATTCACAGAGCAACATGAGTTGTCCTTTTCCAAGGGTACAGAGACTGAAAAATTTGGAAAATATCAGTATGCAGCTGTTATGTTTTTCAAGATGGGTACATCTGGAAGTGCCAAGACACATTACAACAGTTACAGAAGGACCTAGCAGAAACTGAAAATGTGTTCTGAAGGTTGACCAGGGGTAAGAAGTCAGGAAAGCACAAACAGATTTCCAAAGAGGATATGTCTGTGGAGCAGCCTACAAAATGTAAGTAGAACTGCCGGTAGAAAAGAAGGCTTAAAGGCAATCTGTGGGATTTTAGATGAGTCAGGACTTGAGAGGGTTTACTGAGATTTAAGGAGAGAGAGTTCTATCTTCATTCCTTCAAACTCCTCCTTGCTCTTGTATAAACACTGCTTAGTACAGGCATGAGAACCTGTCATGCTCTTCTCCTAATAGCCCACAGACCTTCCTCATTCAGTCATATAGCTGGCTGCCTCCATCACTGTCAAAAGCAGTCTTTTTCACTTTCTTGAGCCACCTGTACTACTCTTTTCTGATTGATGATAGAGTCAGGGACTACCAGTCCTTTCTCATACTGCCAAAAGAAGGGAGATGGAATATGCTATCACTGACCTGAAAGTCAGGGCAAGTAATACAACAAGGAAGAGACACTGTCGCTGGTCTCTTAAACATCCTTTAAAGTCTTCATCAGTAGGTATAACAGGAGGATGTCATCCACTCCTCCATGCAGTTGCCAGTGATACCTCTACCTTGAAGTGAATCCCCAAAGGGAAAGTGAGGCAGAGACAATATACATTTTGTCCCTTACCTGCTTAAAGGGGAAAGCCGTGAATGAGTACTCAACACTCACACCTACTAAGTCCTTTTGGGGTATAAGAAGAGTTCTTACAGTTCCTTTACTGAACATATGATTCTACAGTTAGTAGGTCTTAACCTCTTATGTTTACAATTAGATATTTTGTTGATAATGAATTAAAGATTTTCCCTAACATTTTCATAAGTCAATATATTATATTTTAGAAACTGTGGTAATTTGAGATCACAACACTTATGACTGAATATTGATCTATTATCCAAGATGTAGGAGAAAAGGTGCAGGGAACACCTGTAAGACACATGTATCTGTCTTTCATAGTTACTGTTATTTCTTAGTATACTGTAATGTAAATACACAAAAAAAATGACAGTGATATTGTAAAGGTAAGTAAGGACATCAGAATGGAATATATGATCTTTCAAAAAGAACATATATTAGCAAAACAAACAAATAAACACAATACTTTAATTTCCCTCTTCTAAATGAATGGTGAAAGCAGTGCAGCTGGTAACACACTACATCCTACAAAGATCATTAGCAAGTCAATAAAAATAAGGACAACAAATATGCATCTTAAAATGATAAAAGCATTCAAAAGACAAAAAGTACCTATCTTTGCAATAAGCCCAGTATTAAATTGTAGTCAGTGTTATGACAGTGATATACATAACTTCAATCACAACAGGGATTTTAGTGCTAGGAATTATATGGAAATGTTTTTTTTTAAATTCATGTGATGTTATACAATTTTACAGTAATAAAATATACACACAGAGTTTTATAAAGAAACTGATGCTTGTCTCTCTCCACATTTTAAAAGCTGCAGACACTCACTACTTTTCAAATGGCTGGAAACAACTTGCAGAAAATAAACAAACTTTCTTGGAATAGTGAAGAGACAAACAACAATAGAGATCAAAGATTCTAACCTAGCCTGAAGGTCATTATTAACTTGACACTTGTATCATTCACAGTTGGTAGCTGTGCTGCTTATTGAAAGTCAAATGGTAATTTAGTTTCCTGGACAGTCCTGCCTTTCTTACACACATAGAGAGCTAAATATTACTAAGCAAATGAAATCAAAAGAAAGACACATAACAAGGTCAATCATCACCACTGTTGGTACGAAGAAACAGTGTGAAATGTTTCTTGGAGCCCTGTGTTGAAATGTTTTGTGTGATGACACATTAGAAAGGAAAGGGGCTGGGAAACCTTCTCTGCAATTAACAGCTTTTACAAAGCCACTCTGGGAACATACCTGGGTTTCAACATCTGTAAGTTTTCTTGTCTGCTCTGCTGTTTGGCTGAGGAGGCTGGTCCCTATCTCAAGCATGGTGGCAGTGTGGTTCTGCACAGCATTCTGCTGCAGCTGCACCATCTCTGATTTCATGTTTTCCACAATGTAGTTCTCAAGCTGTAAAAGAGAAAAGGTTGTAACTGTAGTGTTTTTACCTGTTTAGGTATGTTTGTGATGTAACGATGCATAGCTGGCATTCCTGTCAAAAGCAGAAATTCAAGTATTTTCAGGGGGAGCTCAAATTTTATTTGACCCTATGATCTGCTCCTTTCAGTCCTAGAGCCTGCGTGTTTTTGCAACTATCATGGCCTGCTGGCATGAACTGGAGCAGGCCCTGCCTGACTCCATCTGTGTCAAGGGTGCAGTGAGCATTTGTCATGGAGATGTCACAGCAGTCCCAAAATGAACCCCTAAAAGAGTAAAGCACACCAAGCTCTACCTGTGTGTGAGAACTTATATGTAAGTTCTTCCTGGAAGAGATCCTACCATATCCTACCTCCTCTGCTTTGTGCCTGCCTCATATCAGGCACCTTCAGCAATATGATTTTTCATTTAGTTAGATCCCCACAAAGGTTTTCATAAACTCATCAGTGAATGCATCTTAACTGTGACCAAAAAATTGTAAAGGAATGGAGACACTGTCATGGCAATAAAAGGAAGTTGTTGACCAAAATGCATAGAAAGTTTTCTCCTTTGCTTTTGTTGTCTTGATATTTGGCTTGCATTGGCAGTCTGTTGAACAGAACAGAACTAGGACCCTCTAAATAAACTGAGTACCCGAGAAAGAGGCACTTTTCGTTACAGTGTGTTTGGTTAACATAGGCAGGATCATTGCCTGACCCCTACTGGGATCCTTGTCCTGTCACAGCAGACCATAAACCCAAAGCTAGTATACAGTGTGATGAGATGGTTTCTTATACAAGCATTGTTGTGGCTTGATGTGCTCAGTAAAGTATTAACATAAAGAAAGGTGGCCCAAAATATAGTTTTCAATAATTTCCACTGAAACCAGCTGGAGTCCAGCCAGTTTACACCCAGTGAGGCTTTGGTCCTGTTTCATTTTGTGGCTGATCATGATTTTTTGTGGTTAGCTGATTCCAGACTTAAGCAACCACTGTTTTGTCTAATACTTTTAATCACATTGGGCCTCCTCCTGTAGCGGTAAGCATATTTCACTGTGAAAGGTAAACTGCACAACTAAATAGTAAGAACCAGATGGAGTTGATTTAAAGACTGAAAAAAGAAGCAGGAGTCAGATATACCATGTGATTAATAAGAAGAGCTGCTTTTGTCTTATCTGTAGACATACCTGTGCTTAGGAGTCAGTACTGTTAGATGTTCTAATGATCCACTTCAGCTGAGCTCACAAAATATTTATGACAAGTTTGATAATTTATGTGCACTTACTAGTTTTATAAATATTTTTTACAAAGAAAGAACACTGCCACAATGTAAAATATTTCCCTCATAAGATAGTTGTTGATGTTTTATTTGTTTGTTTGTTTGCTTACCCCAGTGTGAAGAGCAATCCTCATCATGGTCAAAACTAAAGTGGATGTCCTACAATTTCAGAGAACAAAAAATTTGAATTGCCAGGTAACCACTATGGGATGGAAACGTGGAGACTGTTTTAAGAGGTTGATAAAACTTATTTTTCAATACTCTGATAAGAATTTAAATGAGATTTAACAGCTGAGGAAAACTATCTGTTGTAAACTAGTATCTGCAATGGATGTCACCATTTTTCATGCTCAGTGTAAGTTTAATGATCTGATTTAGTTTATTACTGTGAGATGAGTGTTATAGATAGTAAGATAGTTCAAGGGAAAATTTACATATCCATCACATTTCTATACCGTACTTTTATGTTCAGAAGTATTTTGCCTCTTTCTCATAAAGAAAGACACATTTTGCTTCTTGTTTTCTAACCAGTAATGTATTTAACTTTTGTTATCCCTCAATTGCAAATAAGCCCTATGAATGAGCCCCAGAAACTGGCTGGTTGTACTTTACCATATCCAGGTCCAGAATGTGGAGACTGATCCTGGAACATCTGAACAAGAAGCTTCAATTTCTCCCATAAACTTCACTTCCTAATGAAACAGGTCTCTCCAGTCATGGTACTGCTTGTGATGGGTTACCAACACACACATTTCCTCACACCCAATGTCTTTTGTTTCCAGACAGCAACATAGCATTTCTGTGGTGTGGCTGTACAGTGCTTGGTTAGTTAGTCTGGACCTTTCTGAAACTGCTTTGCTGTGCATGGACCATGTGATGCATGTGTGTAATGGATGCCTGTGAAATCCCGTGCTAAAATGTGGTAAGTACATCAGAAATTAGATGTTTTCACATATCAATAAAAAAAGCCCACAGATAGGGATATAATTATGAAAAAAAAATTATATTTCTAAGTATTTTTTTGCCTGTTACTTTATTCACATTACAAAAAAGAATCACAATGGAAAGATCTAATTGCATCTGTGTGGACCTACAGCAGTTTTGACTAGCAAGAACAAGGCATAGGTTGAGGCATACTTTTAATTATTGGAATCTAACACACTCCCCATGGTATCCAGTCTTGGGCAATTGCCCCTGGTTACTCACCCCTAAAACAGTCTCAGATTGAATCTGAGACTGACTCATTATAACAACAGAACTGACTTTCCTTTTTCAGAATTACTCATTAAATGCTTTTGTAAATATTTGGTGTTCAGTATACAACCACAATAGTTTCAGTGAGCACATCTCTGGAGTATCAGGAGTTATTCATTCAGGCGAAGGGTTGAGCAAGGACTGAAATAATGTAGAGGTTCTGTTACATTAATTCCCCTTCCTTCATTCATTCACCCACTTCTTTTAGTTTGCTCAGCAGATTTATTGGTTGTGATACTGGCGCTGCTAAAGGAATGCCAAAATTCCCATTGACTTCAATAGGCCAAGATTTCATCTATTATTTTTATTGCAGGAAGCCAACATTTACCAGGTTCATTATGACAGCATGGAGCTTCACCTGAAGCTTTCCGTTTTTTTCAAGACGTTGTATTAAGTGTACTGAACTGAGCTTTCTTTGTGGTTAGTTAAGAGCAATAGCATATATTTAACAGGTGATAAAAGGATCCTTGCAGGGTGGTCTCACAGAAAATGTGATAGGCAGAAACCTATTCACAGAAGTAAATTCAAGAACATTTAGGGTTTTAAGTCATTTTTAGGACTCTTTCATCCTATAATTAAGTTAATTCAATTTGTCCAAAGACTCTGAATTAAATATTAAATATAAAATACATAATGAAATTCTCTTTTCAGTGAATCTACTTTTTACATTTGGATTTTCAAATCCTTATATTACTGTATCTATTCATTTCTGATTTGATTTTTTTTTTTTTTTTTTGCAAAAGCAAAACATAATTATTTTCTGCATTCTTTTCCCCCTATCTCACCTGTCCCACTATGCGGCTTTCAATACTACATTGGTGTCCTTGTTAATAATTTGGTTGCATTTGCTTTCAGTAAGACTCATGACATTGTACAGGAGTTTTGGGTAATGCTGAATTAGCAATGGGATACATTGCTGAATTACCAATGGGATACATAAGAGCTTTATAGCATTCTCAGGAATAAAACCGTCACAAGGTTCAGTGTTATGGGTTAATAAACATTCCAGAGGATTATGCATTAAAAGTGTCTAGCTTTTTCTGGACAATGTTTATCGAATAATTTTCATAGAAACCACCCAAAGACTAATAGAACTATTAAAATGGAAACTGCAACTTAGGGTCTGAGTAAATGATAAGGGTCTGTGGCATATGGCTGATAAACAAAATAAGAGCTTTTTCTTTTACTCGGAACAAATAATGTTGGTCTCAGGTAGCTGTATGTTAAGAACTGCTATGACATCCAGATGATGTGAAGTTTTCATACAGTGCCTTAGAAAAAGAATGCAAGGTAACAACAGATTGTTCTCCCTCTCCTATCACAAACTGCACCTAATTTTGAATTTTAGAAAGACAATGATCAGTATTGTAAGAACATTTTATTGTCTTGCTTTGGATACATGAATGTGTAGTAGTAATGTTATATCACAACACAACCCGTGAAAGTTCAATTCCTCTTTATTTGTTTTTCTTTTTGAGAGAGGGTCACCACACTGACAAACTGCCTTGGGAAGTGAGATATAGAAGTGACATTTGATGTAATTCGTGTTTTATAGATGCACAAACAGCCCTAGTGGGAATAACACATAGGATACTATAGAATTTCTTTGACTTTTGCAGAAGTAAAAAGGGGTTAGGAAGACTTTTTCACTGAGAAAAGAGGTTCTAGCTGTGTATTGAAAAAGCCAACATTGCATTTTTTAAAAAATATATTCTACAAACTATTTGTCAGTGAGAAAAGATGGATAAAAGGAAAAATTTACAATTCCTTCCTGTATTACAGATCTAATGAATAGAGAACAAACAGAATATATCTCTCCACTATTTCTGACCATATATGATCATCGGGAATCAGGGAAAATGAACACGAATGGCACATAAAGGCAATAAATAATCCGCAAATGTTAAAACACTAATCTGCACCACATTTGAAACAATCTTACCTGATTACCTACATTAAGATGATATAGGATGCATACTGACAATTTCAGTAAATTGAAGGAATCAACCTTGCTAAGTTAAAGTGTGAGTTTGAAGCAACTGCTACACAAACTGGACTCACAGAAAGGCATTTTGGGATATGTGGTATATGAGGCTTTCACAAATCTTTGGTTATGAAATATATTTTTGGGTTTCAGTTTAAGAGGAACCAGAAAAGTAATCCAGTAAATCTATATGTAGTCAAACAAACATTTTTGAGGAAAGCTCCCTCTAGAAACTCTGTATTTTAATTTTTGGGGGCTTTTTAAATTCAATATTCCCAGATTTCTAGCCTTAAGGCAGCTAGAAAATAAGCCTGTTAGTTTTTCAGTTGCACATTAATAATAGTAATTATTTGCATAATGTTTGCACAATTAATTATTCTGTACTTGTTTTTGCAGTGCTATAGATTTCTGTAATATTGCAACTCATCATTTTGATTTCTTACTTAGATAGTTTTTATATCTTAGCCCTAAATCACACTATTGTGGTTTTCCAAATTCTGTTCCTCACAGTAAAACAAACAGTGACTTGCAGAGTGCATATATGTTCCTCAGCTACCTCATGTTGAAAAGAACGTATGCACTTCTGAACTAAAGCATTGGATTATATTTTCCAAACCAAATGCTCCAAACATATCCAATATACTTTTCCTTAAATCCTTGAATTCTTGAATGTCTGAATCTTTGGCATTTCTTATGTTTAATGTCTGGATATAAAGCATAATTAAATAGATGCAATTTAACTATTACCAGTGAAACCACAGCTGCATTGTCCTCACACAATGATGAAACACTGTTTCAGCCCCAGCTGACTGATACTGAGATTTCTAATTCAGTTGACTGCCAATGTACTAATGACATTGGTCCTCATGGTGGTTGAGCTTGGTTTTATAGCAAACTTCAGTGAAATAGAAGCATGCTATAAATGTAGAAGAATATTTCAGATAGTTTAAAAAAAACCAAACAACATACACACAAAAAGAAAACCACAAAACAAAACTAAAAACCAAACCAGAAACCAAACAGTCAGAAGAAATGAGGGATAACAAATGTATGAAAATTATTCCATAACACGAGTTGCATTCAGCATCAGTAGCAGTTTTGTTTCCAATTCTGAATGTTGTCATTCAAGAAAGATGACATTATTTGGGAAAGTGTATGGAAGACAAAGAGTCATAAACCTAGAAAACTGAAAGACTTAGAAGTGTTTAGCTTAATAAGAAGTTTAGCAAGAAAATAACTTACTAGAAGGACATAAAACTACATAAAGAAAGTGAACAACCTGTTTTCCACATCCATGAAGCTTTGGTAAATTAAGTTTATTTTTACATATTAGGTGAAAAGCCATCTAACAGCATAGGTAATAAAATATGGGTAGGGATTCTTCTGTGTGGAGACTATGAAAAGTTCATTGTTGCAGAGGATGGGTAAAGAATACTTTAGGTAAAGCTCAGGCCAATAATACGGTTTTTTATAGTTCTTTTTAGTTGCATTTTTTTCATTATTCTCAGGATTTTTTATTACTTTGCTTCAGGCCTAATTTTGCAGGCTCAATATTTGAAATGAAACTGTGTGGTAAAATCTTTGAACTGAGAAAAGAAAATCCATCTCCTAATGGAACTTTTAAAAGAAAGTCAATAAAAAAGAGGAGTCTCCTGAATTAAAACTACATAAATAAAATAATAAAAACTAACCAAACAAATAACACCCCTAAAAACACAAACAAAATCCTCAAACAAAACCAAACAAAAATCCAAACAAAAA
>VXBX01003859.1:0-54947 GCA_013400415.1 Scytalopus superciliaris | reverse complement strand
AAAAAAACAAACAAACAAACCAAACTGCCAAACAAGAAAAGCAAACCACACATATATGTGATATAAATAAAAGAAACTGTTCTGTTTAGACAAAAATCAGCAAAATGATGACATTCACCAAGGAAGAATGTGAACGTATGAACATATAACTGTAGGGAGCAGTCTGCAGAACCATCTCAGAAATTGTTGCATGAACCAGCTGTGCAATTGTAAATTGGCAGCAATTTCTTGTACTCAAATTACTTTTATTAGCCTACTTTAGAAACTACAGTCTCTGAAAATCAATCAGTTTGTGGATTGTGCCAGTGGTGGCTTGGCATCTCCATACCATGTTATGTTATGCAGTAAAGTACATAAAATGTAATAAGCAATAACAGATAATAGCAGTGGAAGAATATGCTGTATTGCATCCCACTGGAACCTTAGGAAACTGGAAGCAAAAATATTTTTTTATTTATTACTCTACTTTATTATGAATAGAAATAATCCTTACTATGCCAGTGAAGACAAGATATGGGCAACACACATTTCTTTGTTTCAAGATATTAAAAGACCTCCCCAGTTAAATTTACTCAGTAGCATAATATTCAAATATGAGTAAGATGGAAACAAGAAGATTGAGTTTCAGTTGTTCATGAAGCATGTGACAAGAAACCTTTCTAATTTGCTTTTGAAGTTTTACATAATTCTAAAAGCTTAGTCACTTCTAGACCTAAAATAAAAAAAATCTATATAAATGAAATTTGTCATTTCAAATGTAATTAAATGCAGTTATTACAAAAACATAAAAAACATTTAAGAGCAAATTTCAATTACTTTTGTATGATTATTAGATCTTAGTTTTTCAACCTTAGGGCTTAATAAAGTCAATAAGCAGCATAACTGAGAACCACATCAAACGTGATTAAATGGTCCCATAAGGAAGCTACTTATAACAAGTAAATCATAACAATATGTTCTCATTTTCTACTGATTAGTAATATTTCTGGTTCAAAGTTTAATGCTAACATTTGCAAATTTTATTACAGTGTGAAACATATTTTTCTTTCTTGATGTAACTTTCTAAACAGTTCTATAAACTAAAATCATTCTATTATATAGTTGACTGAAAACATGAAGCCTCCCCAATATACACTGAAGGGAAAGACAATTATAGAAAATGTAACATCAGTGATATTACCCTAAACAAATTAACATCTGTGGGGATCTTTTAAAAAGTAACTTTCTATTAAAATGTGGAACTAATCAATTTTCTCTGGCAAAGGCATTTTTTGTGAGGACTACTTTTCAGAATGACGAATTTTGGAATGAATTTTGTGTAGAAGAATATTTAGACACCTTTTGGCTCATTCCTAGAGGATGCACGTATGACTTAGAATCAAAACTTGTTCTACTGAAATATCTCTTCACTACATTACATATGATTCTTGAAAAATAAAGTCTTAAACTGCATAAATGGTTCTGGTTGCTATATTGCTCTGCCAGCTTATATCTAAACTTTCAGTGAACCTGGGAAGCTGTAGTATAGTTTGGAATCTATCTGTGTTATAGAAAGTAGTATAATGACTTAGCACTGTATTACTTAATGTATTTTTTCATTCTGCCTGGTTTCTTACACTCATCACTATAACAGATGAGCAGATTTTTTGTATTCTCTGTATGAAAACACTTTTCCAAGAAAGGTTTTAAAATTAAGACTCAAAGGCATTATGTTCTGTAGTTTGTATTTTTCATATATATATATAAAAGAGTTCTCTATTTNACCATTTGTCTATATTTCCTGTGTAGGTTGTATGAGCTTACCCTTCTGCCTTTCACTAATGCCTGATACAAAGTCTCAAAGTCAGCTGAAAACCCAGGACATTTTATTATGGTGTTGACTGCCAATAATGTACAGTCTTAATTTGGAATCTTTTTAGAAAGCATAAATTGGAAATTTAAATGCACTGAAACCACTGAAAATACTGCAAGTTCAATACATATGGCACTACAGGAATTCAAGGACACCCCCTGGGCCATAAAGTAACTTGCCCACTGTTCCAGCCAACTACTAATTTTTACCTTCATCCCAGAGAGATCCACAAAACATCCACTCCAGGCATCCCACCAGTCTTAAAACACTCATTGGAACTCATGACCTGTGCACTATGTAGTCACATCCTCCATAAGTGTGCTTCTATCATAAATAATCTAGTGGTGAGAAGTACTGAAAGTGATCTCATCTCTTTTCCTAGGTGACAGGGAATAATGAAAGTTTCCTTGAGTTTCATTGTTACCAAAAATATAAGTTTTAATGTGTACTCCCTGTCCATGATGTCTATTATGTTTCACTGGCACCTGGTAAATACTGAGCCACAGTAGGGTTTTTCCTTGTTCAAAAAACATATAAAGTGCAGGAATGGTAATGCTTGTATCTGTAATTAGTGTTTATGCAGCTAACTTTACCTCAGAACACAGGGTAAAACAGAAACAATATATCTGCATGGGTAGCATTGTTCATGGTCTGCTTGAGGAAAGACCATCCTGCTACCAGCTTCTGACTCAAGGGGAAGCCTTTGGCAAGTTAAAGCAGCTGAGCAGACAAGATGTTTGTAAGCAGATGAGATCCCTCACCTCAACACATCTTATTTAGTGAAAAAATGTTTAAAATACTCCTAACTACACTACACAAAAGGCTAATATTTTAATCAAGAGCCTTGTCCTTTTCTCCTCCTTTCCCTCGCCCCAAAATGGCAAATATTATTTTGTTATGATTTATGTCTTGTGTTCAACATTTGGCTACAACACCATGATTCCAGTTTATATTGAAGAAAGATGTTCTCGTCCACTGGTACCTCATATAGCAAGGAGGAAAGCTTCTGTGTGCTGTAAAATCCATTCCCCTGCAGAATTCCAGGAGTCAGAAACCTGAAATCTGCTGAACAACTTGAGTCTATCAGCAACTAATATCTAGACAAGGGTTTATATATTCTCACACAAAGTATTTATGTGCATAGTCTTACATTTGTGTATACATAATAACTGTCTTAAATTATGAGCTATCCTGTAGGTAGTCAGTAATGTTCGTTTATGTCCTATAAAGTTTGGTTGTATTTATGATTTGTAACTTTTATTACAATAATCTAGGCACAAGCACTTTAATGATAGATATTCTGCATATGTGATAATGTTTACCTTAGTTTTAATACAGACATTAAAAAATTATATTGATACATCTTTGCTGGAATCACTTTATAATTTTAAGGCACAAATGAATGAAATTTCCAAGACTTATCTGTAGTAGTAAACTAAAAACTTCAGTTTCCCACAGCACTATAAAAATGTTAACTGCTAGTACAAATTCTAACACCTTTTCTTCCCATTCTTGAAATTCTATATATATGCATTAATCTCTAAGTGCCTCCAGACATACCTACAATTCTTAGCATTATAATGAATGTGTAACTGCATACTGGGAAGATGGTCCTGCCAAAATATGTGCAACCCTCAAAAATTTGGTTTCTTCCTGTGCAGATTGCTTTAATAATGTCAAACAGTGTATTAAACTATATCATCTTGCAAAATACTCACAATGATTATTAAAATTATAAAAATGCATTAAAATCTCAGACTGAAACTGTCACATTCACTACACATGTACAACTATTTACATATGCACATACATGTATGCATATATAAAATAAGGATGAGTTATTTCCCCAAAATATATTATAAAACTCTTTTTTACAAGCAGTAGTGGAAAGAACTGAAGATCAGTAAACCATATAATATCAGGTACTTAAATTAGCCTGCAGAAAAGACTATGAAACTTGGTAAGATAAAAGTGCCTTGGCTTATCTGAAATGGCATAGTTCAAGATATATAACCCTTTATGGCTTTAATAATTGTGTAGAAAGATAAGACTGTTTTTTATAGGAAATATGAGAGCAGACAAAGCACATAAAGACAATTCTGGTCCCTCTTTTCATTACATTCCTCTGGAGATTTTGAAAGGGAACAATCACATTTCCTTTAAGTAAAAGTGTTTGAATACAATCTGCTTCATCCCCAGTTGCTGAAGTGAGATTCAAGTTATGATTATGGGGATCAGTTCCTTGCTGTGAGTTTACTTCTTGAATGCCACAATCTCTGAGTGAGAAATGTAAAACTGCATGTTTCTCTAGAGAACTTATATACTGGGAATAAGTAATATAATTTCCATTAACTGCTAAAGCAATAAGCATACTGGAGTTGCAATGATGAGTAGTAGAATCTGGCTATTTTGCATTTAGCACTGAGCACAAACTCAGTAATAGTGACAAGAAAATTGGATTGAAAATCTCTTCTTTTAATTCTGTAGAAAAAAAAATAATCCTAAAATATTTAAGTTTAGGGAAATTTAAGTCTTCTGAAGGTATTCCTGCACTTAGGTCACTGTAAAGAGGGAACAAATGAAAAGGAATGATGAAAGAGTCTTTGTCCTAAAACCCTACTTTAAGAGCAGCAATTTTCCCCCCCACCCCCAAAGACCTGGCAAGAATATTCACTCCTACTTGAGTTTATCATAATCCCAACTCTTCCTGGAAGTCAGTGTTATTGTGAGGCATTCCTTTGTAAGTCATGAAATCACAAGCTAAATTTGGGAACTTTCAGCCTTCAATTTCATGACTGCTATCTCATTGTCAGTAGTTTCTCTTTCTATGGCTGATGCACAGTTCATATTGGTGTTTTTAACTAAGACAGCACAAATAAATTCATAGATGAAAAACTACTCTGTATGTTCATAAGTATACATGCAGAACAACAGACAAATGATAGAGAAAGAGGGGCATATATTAGAACAGGATTGGCAGGCAAAGAGAGGGGTAGTTTGTATGCAGCAGTTTGAAAATATGCCAGGTTTTATAAGGGAAAACAGAACCCACCAGACATATATTTGCAAATTATATGCCATATTAAAAAAACAGATTAAAAACTATAGGATATTAATGGTTTAAGACTCATGTTTGCTCAATACAAATTCAAAACATTATACTAATAGTGAATTGAAATAGTTGTAGTTATGTTTTAATGGCAAGAAGCTGTTCAGATGCCTTTGACATGTCCTTTGGGCAATCTAAATATGAATTTATTTCTGGTGATCCCGGGCGTACTGGCACCCGTGGCTGCTCCCGCATTTCCAGGGAAGTGGCAGGGTGGCTGTCAGACTCACTGTCACTGATTAAGTTGCTACATCTGTTTGCAAATTTCCACACAATGTTCCTGTGCCTGAAGTGATAATGATCACAGTCATTTCCGATTTGTAATCCAGGAACATGTACAGGCCCTTGCCCTGATGGACCTTCACAATTCACAAACATGAAGTGACAGCTCTTCTGAAATGATTAATGTAGTGAAAACACAGAGCAATGAGTCAAAGATGAGACACACCAGTTATTTAAAGTCTGTCCTTCACTCAAATCTT
Source organism: Scytalopus superciliaris (assembly GCA_013400415.1). Taxonomy (NCBI): domain Eukaryota; kingdom Metazoa; phylum Chordata; class Aves; order Passeriformes; family Rhinocryptidae; genus Scytalopus; species Scytalopus superciliaris. The sequence goes on along the minus strand of VXBX01003859.1, from coordinate 49,504 downwards.
GTATGATTTCTTGGCATTTATCACTGGTTTTGCTCTCTTGTTCTTCCTTCTACAATACTTTTAATTTTACAATAAATCCCAAGTAGGTCATGCATAACAATAAGACTAATGTTTTCTTGCCAAGTAAAACCACATTCAGAAGGGTGGTTTTGTAATAACTCAGAAGCATTTACAATGTAATAAAAAATACATTGAACAAACCAACATATCAGAATAACAGGACTATTAAATAAAAGGAAAATATCCCAGGCCTTTAAAACATGCTGTAACTCTTCATATTCAGAGATGACCAGGGCTCAAAATCAAATACAGATATTCCTAAACTTTCAAGTATTCAGATTCAGGATTTTAGTTCAATCTCATTTTCATAATGATAGCCATGTGGTACTGTTCTTCTCCCTTGTGGGTAAGGAAAAATATCTGTTCTACTGACTTTGTAGTTGCTGTACATAAATGCAGACTTTCAGGTCATTAGTTTAACCACATGTGCAGAACATACAGGAATTAGGATAACATTTCTCACGACTACAGCTATTTGATCGAAAGAAGAATTGACATCAATAATGCTCATATCTATCACACTTTGTACTATAATAGTAGAGAACAAAGTGTTCATGAATCACAAGGAAAGTTTGGCAGCTGTTTTGCTGAGATGTAGGATACAATCATTTAATAGTTAAACATTTTGCACATTAGCTGGCAATAATGTGCATGTCCTGTAGTCAAAACATTATAGCACGACAATTTCTTCAGTACAGGAAACAGATGAAAAATCCTGCCAGCACTTAAGGAATGCTGTGGCTGTGACTCTGTCATACTTCTATCTGTTGCTCCCAGAGGACCCAAGGAAACTATGCTGGTTACTGCAGAGTTCATTTGAAGTCCACTCTCACCTGCAAACCCCTGTGCCCAGAGCATGGAAAATATAAGCCATAAACAATACAAGAATAAATGTTCCAGGACAGCTGTTCTCTTTCTCAGAACACAAGTTTTCCATCCCTGATATCGATACTGATGGAAACAGGTTAACTCTATGCCATCCCTGAAGGTTTGATCTGATAAAGGGGGTGTGACAGGGACAAGACTGTTAGAACTGACTGAGCCCTACAAGTAAGAGGCCAGGAAATCCCTGATTCCCTCAGTACATCCCTGTCTCATATGTATCAAATTCATTCCATTCAGGTAATGCTGTGTTTTCATTTCCGTGAGATCAAGTAATATGGACATAGAACACATAGAGATTTTTTTGGGGGAAAAAACCCTCATATGAAGGTCTACTAGGATGACACAGGAAGGTTAGCATCCTAGAAGGTTAGTCTGGTATCCTGACATATTAAAGTCAATGGAGGTTTTGCAATTTAGTTAAGACTTCACTTTACTTTTTGACTTTCACCTCCAGAGCAGGTAAAAATGTCTTCACAAAGCCAACAGGAATGCTATTATTTTATTTTTAGTTAGCTGTCTGCATTCTAATCTACTCTAAAACCAAACATTGGGGGTTGTCCTTTTACTGTAAACCTATTAACAGGCTGTTCAAGATTATTTTCTTGTGAAAAGTATGCTGCTAACATTAGTGCAAGTGTGCACATAGGGATTATTAACCATTATTACATTTGGACTAAACTGCTAACTTCTAGACATGAAAAGAAAGCTAATACACAAATGCTTCTGTTCCACTTGAAATAAATTACCATGCTACCACAAATTCCCAGCAGGAAAAGGGAAGGGGAGATGCAAATTTCTGCACAATGTGTAGAATGTTTAATGGATTTTTGAGTGATAACAGTGGAAGTAGGGGTGCTGTTCATGTTGTCAGTATGATGATAAAAAAAGCAGGAAAACAGGACTTCATTGCTTTCTTTGCAAGTGGACTGCAAGGCCACCACAAAGATGTTTTCTTTAAAAAGAAGAATACAGGAAGGATTATGTAAAATGAGCAAAACTGCAGAGTTCCAGTTGAGAACTGAACTTCCTGAAAGGTCAGGTGTTGGAGGTTTGTTTGAAGCTTATCTTTTTGCCTCTCTGCAGTTCAAGAGCAGATCTTTCACAGCTGGGCAGCAGCAAGATCTCTGCATTCACAACACCCCAAAGAAGGGGATGTTCCAAGCAGACCTGCAGTCTGCTGCTGCCACATGAGAGACAGTCATGTCATGAAAGCATCTTCTTCATCACCATCCACAAACCTGTGTCACATGGGACTAGACGGTCAGCTGGAAAAGAACAATAGCTTGGCTAATCTGAATGACTTCTCCAGATAGGACTTACTCTGCTCTAGATGAAGTTTGTTTATCCAAACTTACAGCTGAGTGTTTAGAAAATGTAATTCTTCCTGCTCTACACACTCTGGTTAACACCTATGTTAGTCTCTGTTACTGCAAAGTATCCCTTTACCTGAGAAGGTTGCACAGCTTTTCACTGGTGAACCCCCTGCCTTCACAAGTGAAAGCAGATTTTTATGTGAAGTATAAAGAAATCCCTCTAATTGTACTATCAAAATTCCCCACAGATTTATTTTTGGACATTAACGTAACATAAGAGAATAGCAGCCTAACTTTTTTTTGTCTCAGCTCCCAGAAATTCAGTGCAGATCAGGGATTCACATAGTCCTACTTGAATGTAAAGCATTCATAATCCTGCTACTATTTATGTTATGAAGAAGGGATATGGACTCTGGACACTGGTGGTTGGAGTTGATTATGCCTGAGACATTTCGAAAGAGAGGCTTAAGCCATTCCCCACTTTCCTGGTGGTGACAGTGTACTCATGTATGTGACAGTACATTCTGTATTATGTAAGAAGTAGCTTCTGTTCTCATTCTGCCAGAAAAGATTGTGTTCAACAGATGGGTGAGTGAATTTATCAGTTAAAAAGGAAGTTGACACTGGTAACTCATCTGCTGCTAAAATTAAGAGTGTGTCTGTTTAATAGTCACAACTATAAAACACATTGAAATACAAGGAGTAGTTTAAGAACAAGTGATGTTTGAACTTACAGCTTCCTGGCTTCCGTGAACTTCCCACAAGGCTGCTAGAGACAAGAACTCTCTGACACACCTGTGAAATGATAAGCTAAAACATGGGCTGTTCCAGTAATTTTCATTCATATGGGAGCTCTAATTTCCTTTTGTAAATAATAGGTTAACGCCCCATTTCTGAAGGTAGCTCTGTGTGAACTATCAAAATCACAAAGCTGTAGTTATATGTCACATAACTTGATAGAAAAAAGGTTTCCTACCAATTTTTTCCTATTCCAGTGCTGATTTGTATTGGTTAATAAACAAATATTCTCATAAATGTGAATGAAACTCTTCTGTTAATGATTCAAACATGATGCCAACCTCATTTGCCCTCTTGCTTACAAGATGTTTCAGATAAACTGTTAATGACATTTAAAAGATTGAAGTGACCAGCCACAGATATGAAGAACAGCTCAGTGACAGGTGGGTTTCACTGCCAGGTTTAAGAAAGTGGAGGGTCTTGGCACAGACTGCACTGTAGATCAGCTGAACCAGCACAAAGAAGAATGTTCAAATACTTTACTGCAATGGATCTTCATAATCCCCATCTTTTAGCACATGGTTCACAAAGCCAGAGTGGTAAGAAGGATTTTTAATATAAACTGGCTTTTCAAGACCTGAAAAGTTAATCAGATTGGTATTTAATTTTATTTCTTTTATACTTAAAACCTATTCTACTTCCACATGAAGTGTAAAGCTTTTACTGAGTGAGGTGAATGCTAAAAATGGAATATACAGTATATAATTAGCTCTAGTGTACTTAGTAGTTGGAGGGATATAATTTAGGAAATAATCTTCAGCTTTCAAGGAAGGAAATAGATGATCAAATAGTCTTACTCAATCTGTAATTCCTAGGATACTGTGAATAAATATTCTTTTGTAACTCAGCAAAATGCTTAATAACAAATCATAGAATCATAGAATGTTTTGTGTTGGAAGTGACTTTAAAGATACTTTAGTTCCAACCCCACTGTCATGGGCAGGAACACTTCCCACTAGACCAGGTGCTTAGAGACCCATCCAACCTGGCCTTGAACACTTTCAGGGATGAGGTATCCATAGCTTCTCAGGACAACCTGTTCCAGTGCCTCACCACTCTCACAGTAAAGAATTTCATCCTAATATCCAATCTAATCCTTCCGTCTTCCAATTTAAAGCCTTTCCTCCTCATTCTATCATTGCAGTTCCTGATGAAGAACCCCTCTCCAGCTTCCTTGAAGGGCCCCTTCACGTACTGGAAGGATTAATCATTTAATTTGGATTGCTTAATAATAAATGGAGTGATTTTTAATTGCTGTAAACATCCTTCCAGAAAAGTTTTAGGTAAAATAAGATGTAAAAACAAAAAGACACTTTTTATTGTCCCTTACATGAATGATTTTAAATTATTTAAAGGTAGAGGTGATTTTATAATAGAATAATGTAGTTTCTGCTTGGAAAATTGTGTGAGAGAAATACATTGAAATTTAAAGTGCACGCCTGTCTTTCTGCTAGAAATAGTTTATTTCATTTAAAAAGAACATGTAACAGAACATCAGATCTGCTGACAAAACATGACAGCTGTACTTCATTGTATTTATGTTAACTTTCAAAATCAGATTAAATTAAATATTTCAACTGCCCTCCTAATTTTATTTAAAGCTTCATTTTTTTTCTCAAATTTTCTCAAATTTAGTGAAAATTTCATACCATTAAAGGACAAGTTAGTTAAGTGTGATGTTCAATTGAGGGAATAGAACATTCTGTAACAATTTGAATCCACACAGTGACCTGAAATATTTTTATAAGACAATGCCAATTTAAACTCAACTTTCTCTTAAGCCCTTTTTTATCTTATTTACACTCTTTCCAAGTAACACCAACAGTAATATGTAAATGAGTGCTGAGAGAACGAAGATATTTCTGGTAATTATTTTGTCTTTCATAGTTAATGACATTTTGTCGCTGTTCAATTTCTACTCACTTATCTGTGCCCAAGAACCACAAATAAAGCCAAAATTACAATGTCAGTCTATATGTAAGTCCAATACTTACCATATCCAGGCAACTTGCAGACAAGCAGACAAATCAATATAATTTATGACTTCTCTTCTTTGAAAAAAAGGCAGGACTTCTCAATCCCAGCCTTTGCATATGTGTGTAGGCAATATTATCAAGGGCATATATGAGTGTACTGGTACATTTTTATAATGGTTGAAATTGTGAGTGTTATATACTCTCCACTCATGGAGATCTCAGTACAGGATCAGAGCATATGAACTGAAGCTGGTAAATTATTTCATCAAAGCCCTCTGAAATTTAGTAAATAGAAATGCCTTTGACTGCACTGACCTGTGCTGTATTTTACAAGTGAGCTGATTATGATGGGATCTCCTGCCTGAGTAATTTTCTGAGTCATGAAGTTAAATCATAGAAGTCAGTCTTTCTTCTTTTTCCTTCTTAGTTATCTACATAAAAGGTCTAATTGTAAGTTTATTAAAGACAATGACTCAAGTAGGGTTTTTGTTGTGGTTGTGGTTTTCTTCCTGTTGGTGATCTTTTACAAGGTAGTTATTAGTTCTTTTTTTGACTGTAGGAATCCCCATCAATTATCTCTTTAAAGAGACCCTCAACTTACTTAAAAATCAGCTCTTCAAAGATTTATATTTGGTTGAAAAATCTTGGCATCTCCTTAGAAAGCAGCCTTATTTTGGCTTGGTTTCCACTGCTGGGTTTTCACTGGACTTATTTCTGCCACTGCAACTCAGTACTAATTTTGTTAGCTTCAGCCACAGAAATGTTTTATCACCATGACTACACAGAATAAAGTACACTGGACATGGTAGTGCAAAGGGCTGGACCTTCAGCAAAGCCTGAGGCCAACACAGGCCTCATTTTAAACATGGAGTGTTTCCACAATCACTGGAATGATTCACAGGCACACACACACATACATAATCTGGGGGGTGAGGAGCAGAGTGTTCAGAAGGTTGGTAGATCCAACCTCTGGGCTTCATTCCACATATCCCCTTCATTTCAAAATTGTCCTTAGTGATATGTCTAATACTCCACAGCTTTTTCCTCCTCAAATCTTCAGCTTTTTTACCACTTTCATTATCCACTCGGAAAACAGAAAGTTAAAGTTTAAAGCCTTACTTTGATCTCAGATGTTATAACATAAACAACAGATGCAAATACTTCTTTGGTGACCACTAATCTCTCTGTAAATCTCCTGTTGAATCAGAGCTAAAAATAATTACATTCTGTGTTATTTGGCATAATTCATCCCTTCACTTTTACAGTCTGGGAAAACAGAAAAACAAGGGTAACTTAAAGGAATTTTTGATTTTAATGTCTCATAGATGGTTCGTTGTATACCCTAGTGCCAAGGGAGATGTGGACAAGGAGCTCTATACTCTGTTTTACTGTATTTTTAAAGGGTAGAATTCTGTTCTCTGCTTTTCTCAACAAGGAAAAAGTGTGAGTGACTCTAATAAATTTACCCAAATTAGATCACTCAGTTCACCTCTTACAAAGATATTCCTTTAGGTATACAAGTTGAGGCTACAACTTAGCTGTTGTGGTTTATTATTTCCTTTACCCTGTGTGCCAATACAATTCTGCATTAATGGCATTAATACTGTCATTTCACTAATATTTCCCAGTAGATCGTGGCAGGATCGGTTATATGAGTAATGGTTTTAGAGATGATTGTTGAAATCATAACTACTATTAATATAGATTAGCCAACCTAAACCCAAAAATGAGTAATTTTCAGCCAAATGTTGCCAAATGCACACAGAATTGACAGTGCCAAACTAAACTGTATATATGGCATTGATTATAGAACACTCACCCTTTTCTTTCTATCACTTGTATTTGTCAAGTTAGAAAAGGTTCACTGTCTTGTTCCTAAAAGATACTCCTCTGTAGTATAAAAGCTATTCAGTATGCCTCAGGATTGTTTCTCTTATATAAATGAAAAAGTATAGGAACATTTTTAAGAATAATCTTTTAGGACAAGAATCTCAAAAATTCTAAAGTTCAGATCTGTTAACAGAGTTTTAGAACAAAGATATATACCTGAATTCCTCATACAATAAAAGTAGTTGATTAAACTGTAAAGAACATGATTCAAGGGCGCAAACACAGCAAGCAGAAATTCACCCAAATCAATTGGCAGGTGTGTCTCACTCTGTTAGACATTTCCTCCTGAATTAGCTGTCAGTTACTGAGGTACAGCAAACTGAATTACCTGGTTCTGATTTTCTTTGAAACACCATTGTATGGGAGACCAGAAAACTGGGCATCTATTCCCTCCTCAGTCTGACGGGTTACAGGCTTGCAAATTCTCTTCCAAACAAAACTTTCCTCCATAGAAATGCAGAGGAGGATGAGTCAGATGTGTTCTCTATTCCTTGTGCTGAAGAAGGACCATTACGCCATGAAGAACACAAGGTTCATAATGCTAAAGAGGAAGTGCTCAAGGACTATGGCAGCCCAGTGATACAGATGTCAGGTATCCTAAAGACTTGTCTCTTTTCTCAAGACTGTTTATGAATTTTGAAAGAATTATTAAATAAATATACAATTTAACTTCTCTCAACAATTGAGCTGTTAAATTATAGAAAGAGTGACGTACTTCATGGTGAATTTAAGATTTCATATAATCATTAGGTACGCACAGTCTCTGAAGACAGTCTTTGAAGACAGTGTTTGAACATAACTGTGGAAACCTACTGGTCAGAGTTCTCATCTTGAGTGATCCCAGCCAAATCCACCACAGATTAGCAAAATGCATAAATTTAAGTGCCTCTGTACTATCAAAATTCCACTTCTCTGAATCTGTGGCTTTGGGCCATACGTGTTTCTGTACCTAATTCCCACTGATTTCTTATTTGGGCATAGATGAAAGTGGAAAGTTCAGAAAATTGCTCTACAAAATTTTTGCATAAATAAACTTTTGGCTTGAAATGTTGTGATTCCAGGAGTTCTCACAGTCTACATACACAAGAGTTGCACCGCATTCCACTCTGGCAAGACTGTCTTCCAAAGAAATCAGAATAGACATTTATACACACACATACTGGACATCAAGCCTGAGATGTTTTTTTAGAGATCGAGCTAGTTATCCTTACAAAAAATAAGGATTTAAGGGATTTGGACCCCATAGGATTTGTTTGAAATTGTCTACCTATTATGCAGATGTCTGCACACAACAACCCGAGACAAGTCAAAACTGCTCAATGTAGTGTTGTGGACATGTTTAACACTTATAAGAGAGCCAGCAGCTATTTTTAAGAAAATATTTTTTATACAAAAGTGGCATTGAAAGGGATAGAAAGACATAGCCAATACAAACAGGTTTCAAATGAACTGCTTTTTATCAGTCATCAGTAAAATGAAATAGAGCTTCTGGCTTTCTTTTTTCCAAACAGTGTGGTGTCTGATTTTGTGTCCACTTGAAAGTAGTAATATCAGTTTGTGATTACCTACGTGGGTTATGACTGTGGAAGCAAAACTGACCAGAGTCTAGATTTCCCATGTTAAAAATTTCTCTTTTTTTCCCCCCAGAGAATCCATTTCGTTCTTTCTAATGTTTCCTGCTCATTGTGTAAGAGGACTTTGGTTTCCTGTGATTCAGATAAGGAACAAGGGAAATAGAAATATCAAGCTATCACATTTCAAGAATGCAATTAAAGACTTCACCTTGGGCAGTGACAGCTTGATTACTGCTGAATATGCTCACCTAGGCAGGTCTTTAAGGCATGGCTGTCATGATTTGGTGATAGAGGACCACATCCTCAAGTGTTACATAACATCACAAAGCTCTCTGAATTTGCTGTCAAGGTTCAGGGGAAGTATTAATAAGCTGGGGATCTCCAGGTTTCAAAAGAGCCCATATCACCATCTGCTTCTGAAAAATACATCATTTTCATAGATGAGGTAATTTATGCCTGTCGGATAATCCGTGACTAAAGCACCTGTGGAAATTCCCATTCCCCTTTCCGCTCCCTTTAGTTTTCTCCTTTCTCCTTGCCCTTCTCTCTTCATTTTTTCTGGCTTTCCCCTTTCCTTCATGATATATGGCAGAGCTAGACATTTCTTCTCCTGTCTTTCATTCCAGATGAAGGAACTCCCAGGACTATCAATTTTTTCCAGATATCAGAGCAGTGTGTAAACATGTTGATGAGTCTGATTTTTAGTGACAGCAAAATTTGAAAAAGCAACAAACAAGCCACTGCCACAATATTTATTAGGCTGTAGCAAAAAAATATTACAAATTCAGGGCGGTCACAATCAAATCAGATCCCTCAATCTGACACCAACTGAATTATTGTAAGAATAACTGAGAATCTGGAAATGTGTCATTCATTACCCTAGTCTTTACTGTCTCCGTATTTAATGTGAAACTTTTATCTAATGGCTTCATAATATGTTCTTAATTTTTGAATTTATAGTATTCATCTTATTAGCTTGTTCATTTGTTCTATTTCCTTTATGACATGATCCCACATACAGTAAATTTATTTCTTCCCTCACCAAAATTTCAGGTTTCCCAGAAGTTTAAAGGATAAGAGAGGTGTGAAGTGCTGCTACTTAGCCTTTCAGCTGGTACTTAGCTGGTATTTAGAATTTTAGGACATTTAGAAGCATTTACAACCCTGCCCTCAGGCTATGACTGCACCTGTACTTACTCATCATTTCCTGGTTTTACCTGCAGCAGGCTCCAAAGCAGCCCAAACACTTAATGAAGGTGACATTGGCAGACTTTGGCTTGAGATAGTGTGGTTCAACACAAGACATTCAAGGTATTTTCAGCAACCATTTATTTAGAAGAGGGAGTAAACATTGATAAGATGATATAGAGGTTGTTTGTCCTCTGCTGTTGGCTGCCAAGACCTTTTGTTAACAGGCAATGATGACAGTTTACAGGATTATGGAGATTCGCATGAAGAATTTGTCCAACCTCATTGATTCCAGTACTACTTTGCAATCTGTCTGAAGAAAGTAATCCTGCATAGTTTACATTCTCTTATTTACATCACAGCATTTTCTTTCCTTCTCACAGTCTGTTTAAAATTTTCCTTTGCTCTGTGGCTATCTGACTAATTATGTATCCTATGTCTACATGTTTAAGCAAAAGCATTCAGCACCATCTTTCAGCACATCATTATCTTTTTACACAGAAATCTCCTGTCCCTGTCTTAGCAAATCCACAACTTATTTCCTTCAAAACCAGCTTATTTTAATGCTATGAAATTGAGACAGATTGCATTTAATGAAAGAATGACTTTAAGTTGAGAAGCTTTTATTGAAATACGCAGTCACAGAGTATATAGTCTTTACTGTATCTGCCTCCTGGGGGTGATTTGGATTAGGTGTTTTCTAGCTGAATTAAATACTTAACAAAGGAACTATTCTCCCATCTGTGAATACAGCCCTACTGTGCAAATACCATTACTGCCAGTTGAAATTACATAGTTGACATCCATAAGTCACATGCACAATTTTTACTGGTGTAAGAGGGAATACTATATTTGTATGGAAAGAAGCCAATGTACAGTCCTTAAATTGGAGGGTGGGAAAAGTCAAAGATTCAAATATAGCAGAACGAAACTACAGGCCTGATTCTACTTCCATTGCAATAATTTGGATTTGTATTACTTCATTTCAGCTTTCTTCACAAGCAGTTGTTAAGAATTTCCAAGATCAAGAGGGGAAGTATATTTCAGAGGGAAAAATAAGACCTTTGAAAGCAAGCAAGTGATGAAGGAGAAATTTTTAAAATACAGAATTTCAGTGTTCAGCTTAAATCTTTCTTTTTTTTCTTTTTTTTTTTCTTAACCTCAACTATCTGACTCAGCTGGAGACAGTAGATTTGATTAGTGCTGGATAAGGATCTGCACTTTTAAGAATAGCTCATATTCACAAGTTTTTAGCCAATTGCACTATGGACAACCTTCTCTAGGCAGTCTCTGCAAACAAGTCCCAGATCAGTTCCTGCAGATTTTTGTTGCAATGCAGTGATGTAAGTATAAACCAGTTCAATATTTAGCAATATTTTTTTAATAGCATTGATTTTTCTAAAAGAGTAATAGAGCATTCGTTTTGGTTAAATTGTGCTACAACCTATTATCTTGTTACATAGGATGAAAGACTGGTTCAGTAAAATTACTTCCATCTTCTGTTAGACTAAAAATATCCACTGTGGAAATCTGAGAAAAACTTTAAGAAACAAGTTGGCATTTTAGTAACACTTTCTGTTGCTTCATTGCCTTGGGAAATAAGTTTGTGGGTTAAAGGACAAGATGAGAAACATACTGAGAGACTTCAACACTGGCAATAATTAAAGTATTTTCTTAAGAAATTAAAAATATCAAGGAGAGACATAAAATGGCTATACAGGTTTATGTCAAAGGTTTTTCTTGTTCTGAATCTTGTTTCTGACAATGATCAACAGTAGAAGCCTAGGGCAATATATTCTCCAAGATACCCACATGTTAGGAGCTTCCTGAGGGAAGTTTTTATGTAGACAGTTGTACTTTATGGTCACTGCTGGACCCAACCCTCACGCACTTATCTAATATAATTTAGAAAACAGTTCTATTTTTGGCCTCCACAACATCCTGTGGTACAGTTCCATAATTATGTTATGCATCATGAGAAAAAGTACTTCCTTTTCTTTGTTTGTCCCTAAGGGAACCAGGAACAAATGAAAAGGCGCTGTATTTGCCCGGTAACTGGTAATGTTGCTGTGGGAGACATTTGCGGAACTACACAAGGAAGGTGCTGTTTCTGACCACAGTTCTGCAGACAGGAGAGCAAGGGACAGTCACAGCACAGTCCAAAGACTGAGCTGAAATTTTACAGTAGGGGAAAGCAGAGAAACTCATGCTCATAGTGTGTCATCAGAGTTTCTACTCTGGTCAATGCTCTTTTTTCAGTCCAGGATATCCATATGCCACAAACCAATGCCAGATGTTTATATGCATGCATCCAATAAGAAATGCAAGTGACTGAAAAAAAGGCTTTATCTCATGTACACTCAACTGAAGAGCCCTGGCCTGCTATGGAAATACATGAAAAGGAAATTGTATGGATCGTAAGGCAGATCAGAGTACAGCCTGTGGTGTGGCAAGCAGCATGTTTTCATATGCTGTGGTTTGTCCTTTTTGAAGTGGTCATGTAATGAGCTGAAATATCCATGTGTTTAGGCAGTAAAGTTGCTTGTAAGGCTGCTGGTAGTGAATTTCCACTTTAAAGAGTGTGACTTGCTCAATGGCAACTACAGCCTGACACCCTCATGCCTTCCCTTTTTAGAATAAGAAAGCAAAAAAACCCAGTGCTTCTTCCCAGCTTATTCCTACATTTCTTCTATTTTTCAAATGCAAAGCAAATGTGTTGTACTTACTTTTTCAATGCCGAAATGGTTAAAACTTCATGCTGTAAAGATGATAACCACAGAATTTGAAAATTGTTCTTGCTTAACTAGAAAGTATTCTGTTTTCAGACAGAAATAATTTCTTCACAGCCAAGAACTCCACAACTGGGGACAGAAGGCCATTGCAGCACTTTGAAATATAAGATATATTCTATAAGCATTGATTTTCAGCATAGTGGCTCTATGGGTGAGATTCTCAAGGCTGTTCTCAGTCTCAAAAAGTAGGACTACAGTACGTGGTACCAGGTGAAAAAATGCTGACTTTAGAGCTTTTGACTGCATGTAAAGCTTCTGGTAAGTAACAGATATGAGCTCTGCAAATAACTTATTGAGTGAGGAAGATAGAAATACTGCTCTGAGTTTCCACTGAATGGCTACTGCTTAGAGTAACTTTAGGAATGTGAGCACCTGGAAAGCACAAAATAAGTTCAGCTGAAGATTTCAGATATTTTGAAATGTCATTAGCCAGTGCACATTGTTGTTCTTTTATTTTTTGCAGTACTTCGAGTAGTTCAGATCACCTTTGGATTCTAGCATCTTACCTTCTATAGTAACAAGTATTGCCAGGCATTCCCTTGACAGAATAGCCAGCAGAGGCAAAAGGAAGAAAAAGGTAACAAACACAGGTCTTCACACAGACTTGGTATACCTGTCTTTGCTTATTAATATTTTAGGAACAAGAATATAATAATGACAGCAACAATTCACATAAATTTCTTCTCAAATTAGACTGAATTCTGCTTGACAGCAGAAAAGAACTGGAAGAAAATGAAATACACTGAAGTTCAATACATTAAATGCCAAGAAAGAAAGGAATGATAAAAGCTTCTTCACTGACTTTTTTTACTCCTTGTTCTGTTATTCTATATAGTTTTTAAATAGGCTATTATTATGCTATGTATCTATATACAAATAAACTTATTTAATTAAAATGCTCACTGAATTAATGCATGAAAATGAAGAGAAAATTTTCATCTCACCTAATTCAAAAAGCTAACTCACTAGTGTGGCTGAGCAAATACAAAGTTCAATGAAAGACAAAACCATCACATTAAAATATGCCCATGAATCACTGATGTGAAGGAAAAAAAAAATTAAAATTTAGTACTTGCACATGTAAGGAGATATATACTACTCAGCCAAGATCAATTGATAGCACCCAATCGAAAAAAAAGACACCTTCAACAAAGGGAAGATATCCTTTTTTCAGTTGGGAAGAATAGTGAGGATAATTCTTTTAGTTAGAATGGCAAGAGGTTAACTTGAAAATGAGATTTCCAAACATGGACTTCAAAGAAGACTTCAAGAGGACAATGCTACAAAGTTAACTTGCATCACCAGTAAATATCCAAAGGACATACTCCTGAAAAGCCCCTCTCATGGGAAGCTCTCAGGTTTTTCCAACAGAGGTCCCCAGCTGATAGTGCTCCAGGTTATGTCTCCTGGTTAAAGACTTATGCCATGGTTACCACCACCCTGTAAGCAAGTTAGCTAGTCAGGGATGAAGCCTCGACCAGCACAGCATTACAACACACAAGTTAGTATACTATCTTTTCAATTTGCTTATATATTCAACAAACTTTTATAAATGTGTTATCTATTTTGAACACAATGATTTTTTTTAACTGTTACTTTGAGCAGACTTAAAGTATTTTTTTTAAGGTAACAGGGTAACAGAAATCTCTTTAGGTGGTACGGAGAATGTATAAACAGGGAAAGTGGGACACTTCTTAACTTCCCTATCTCAGCAGTATTTCTTCTACTGTATTCAAAGAATAACAGATGTCATTTCAGCTTCATGAGCCAGTGTCAAGTTATTAGCATGTGGTAGGATATGAGCATATATGCTTGAACCTTAAGGTCAAAAGGAACATGTGACAGATGTGACAGGCTATCTGCAAAGAGCACAGATCTAGTTATTATTCAGATCACCTTGCTGGGACATCCCACACTGGTGTCTGTAAAGGCTAACACAGAATTGCTGATCTGCACTGTTCACAGATCCCTCCTTTCTTCACTAAGTGTATAAAGTTTCTGCACTCCTCATATGTCCATGTCCATCCAGTTCACTTGTCTGGAGCTGAGCAGTAAACATAGCTCCCTTTCCTATTCTGGATGTCCCATCAAATAATAACAGAGCTGAGGTAATTGCAGCTTATTTTTGGCTTGCGTTGCAAACTCCTTTCTCATTTTAAATAGATGTGATTTTAACTAGCTTCTAATTTAAACTGTTAGAAAATGTGATCCTGTGGTGTTAACTTTGACATGGGGCTGCCCATGTCAATAGCAATCGCTGCATGACACACTCCTCCTTGAAAGGAATCTGAAAAATAGCATGTGATTTTCTGAGATAAACAGGCATGATGGAAATGTTCATTTTATACTGCCAAGCTGAATAGACACAGTACAAATTAGAAACTCCTGTGGTCTAGATCTTACTGTGCCACTATCTTCATTTGACATCACCATGCCTTACTTTCCTTTGGAAAAAAAAGAGGATTAACTCACGTTTACTTTTGAATAAAATAAATCCTGAGTACTAAGTGTTCCCAGTAGGTTTTTTTTTTTAATTTATTCAAGTCTCCGTATTCTGGCCATACTTTTATAACAACCAGGAACAATGAAGTAAGTATCTAGTAGAATTAGTCTGTAAAAACAACCACTGTTACAAAACAAGCCCTCAAAAACTCAATAGATCCAGAAAAACAAAAATATTTTTAAATGGGTCATCAGTTCTCATAAAAAGCTCAAACTACAGTTGCGGGTCATTCATAAAAAATGTTCTAAAACCAATGGGGTATGTTTTGACTCAAAGCAATTATTTTCTAACTACTGACGACTGGTAATTAAGATCAACTTTAAGCCATTTTTAAATTCAGCTCTGTCTATATCTTGCTCCCTGTATTTTCCGAAGCATTTAGATTTAGTATGTAAAGAATGCAAAAAGTAGTTAAAATTAATCAGAAATTGTGCCTATGGTCCAGAGACATTTGGGTATTACAGCAATGAAAGGAGAGGAGGTTCTTGAAGTAGCTACATGTCTGCTTTTTGTACCAGAAAATTATTTTCATTTGCTTGATCAGAAGGGAGGAATTTCATATCAAAATTACAGCACTTTTGAGTTCACAGCCCAGTGTTGTAAGTCTGATAGTGCCTGAAACACAGTAAAATTTCTCACACTCAGGAAAATAGACACACTACTGTAGCGTACTGAGCACAGCACAGTTCAGAGGCAGCAGGCCACATGTAAAGGTTATTAAAAAAGTGATTACTTAAACCCTGACATTAATAAGTCATCAGATCTATGACGGTGATCCTGAGAATTCTTTCTTTCTCTGACTTATATACTGCAAAAGACTTCAGCCTGGATGTGGGTTTCATTCTAATTAGGAGAAAATCACTCCCAGAGCAATACGACAGTGTTACATTTTAAAGTCACTTCCACAAACAATGGGACACAAAATTATTTGTAATCTTGGGAGTTTCATTAATTTAAAATTTGGTTTATTTCCTTTCACTGTTAAAAAACTGAAATAATTAGATCTTTTAGCCACTGAATATTCTTGCTGCTGAACCATACCTCTTAGATATACATCTGAAGTTGTGAAGGTAGCATAAAATCCTTCACTGATGCAAAGTTGTTTTGTTTTAATGTAAGCCTTTCATAAGTAAGTGGTATTACCTATAAATTTTTGAAAGACACTAGGATTCTGTGCTGATATTAGGGAGCGTGCATACATGTCTTTGTGGAACTAACCACCCTCAAATCTGTGTGCTTCTTTTTTGGAAAGTTGAAGCAAATTGAATTGCTTTAAAAATCTTCTCTTTAATATTTTATTTGTCACAATGTTTCAGTCAAACTATACTGTATTATTTAAATAAAAATGTACCCAAACTCCCTTATGTTTATTTAGTACTGAATGGATCTAGTAGATCTATTCCTATGCCATCAATTTATCCCTTTCTAATTATGGCAGTCTTACTTTCGTGTCCCTCATTCTGAAATATATTTGCCTATGCAACACCATTTATTCATAAAAAAAGAGTAATTATTCTCATTTTGCAGAGGAGAAACCTGAATCATGGAATCTGCAGTTCATATGGGAACCTATCTGACTCATCACATGCAGGTCCTTCCTTTCAGACTGTAGAGATGACAGTAGTAGGCTAATGGTCCCATAGTGATGAGAGTGCATGAGTAATGTGCCAATACAAATATGATTCCTCAATAGAAAGTATGGAATATTAACACAATGTATGGCAGTGACATCTGACTGGCACACTGAGTTCAAGAAAAGTATTCTTTTACCACTCAGTTCTATTAAAAAAAAAAAAAAAAAGGGATGCATTACATTGTTTACAAAGTAAATTATCAGAGGATCAACCAATTGGACTCCAAATGCTCAGATGGCACAGACTTATCTGGTATTCTGCTATAATATTCAAATTATCCTGACAGCCAAAACTAAATGTTAAAATACTGCTCGCATTAAAATATAAGAAACAAACATGGACACATAGAAAATGTACCTAAGGGAATCTCATAGCTTCATACTATAAATATATTGGAGAGAGATGGATAGTCAGAAATAAAACAGAGGAGACAAAACAAGATATTTCTAATCCCCACAGGAGATCAGGATGCTTGAGTGAGTTTTTGCTTCTCTCCTGTACAATGTGCTGGTACTCCTAGAGTGTTAAAACACCATGAGAGAAATACAGAGAGTTCCTAAACTTAATAAGTCAATCCATTTAAGAAAATTTTAGCTGTATTTCTGTAATATATTAGATGTTATAACAATTTATAACAATCTCAAAATTAAGAAAATGATCCATGAAACACCTTTCATTTTAAGTCAGTACTGGTTTCATAAAAATGTACACACTAGTGTTTAATAAATATGTATGAAAAATTAGAGAAATTAATTTACAGGCTTATTTTATCTAATTCTTTGAGCTAAACTGATAAGTTTAGTAATATCTATCTTTTTTTAAAAGTGGTTAATTTGAGCATTTAAAAATGCACTCTAACCTCTGGCAATGGTTAAAAAACATGATTAACTATGACAAATCAAGATATATTCTAGAGGCCTTTAAATGAAAGGTGGTATAAAAAGGTTTTGTTATTAAATTGAATCTTTTTGAAGTTCAGCAAACGTAAAGCATATATGAGAGTGTATATAGGAATTTAAAATACATATACATAAAAGAATCACCAGCTATGTTGAAGTGTTTTCACCCTTGGAAACCTTAAAGGTACCCCAACTTCACTAGTTTAGTGCCTGAGGAACACAGAGAACTATCTCATAGTGAGCCTGGAGGGCTCAGCGCTGCAGACAGTGGTGCAGGGCAGCAGTTCTGGCGGAGCGTTCACGCATGGCTGGCTAAGCCAAACCTTTCAAAGTCTGCTCAGACAAACTTTGCCAGCTTGTGCTCATGGAGCCATGTCTGAAGGAGGATTGGTACACAGAAATCTGGTGAAGAATTCTCCAGGCAGTCTACTATCTGGGAATCCAAGTGGGAGACTGATGCATGGTATTATGTATGCACTGACAGAAGCAAAGCAACAGTCCTACCCTAAGGCCTTTGACATGGAAATAAAGTTAGCATCCAACCCTGAGCTAACAAGCTTGGCTGAACTCTCATCTCTGCTCAGAGCAGAAGGAAGACTCTCCCCCTTGCTGCCAATGTGTCCCAACATAACAGTTATGTTGTTTTGGGGATAGAAGGAGAAGACACTTCATGATAAGTAGTCAAGACCAAGAAAAGGACAATGGCACAAAGTTGGCACAATCAATCACCCATGTTGGAACAACATTGCAAAACATACATCAGAAAGATACTGAAGGAGTAGGAAGAACAAGTAGTGTTCTCCTCTAACCTCCTAGCTGGAGGATAGAATAATATCTATCTTTGAGAACTGTAGAGATGTTCATTGAGGAAAACCTGTCTCAAAATGAAGATAACTGAGGAAACATTCTGCTTTCTGTTGAGCCGATCTCTGAGGGGTGGGAATGGATCACTGCAGAGGCTGGCAGGAGGAAAAAGGGAGATCAACTCACAGAAGGTCCCAAATACATCTCCAACAGCATGATTCAGCATGTGCCATGCAATCCTCTCAAGCAACAACCCATCCAAATGAGAAGAAAATGGCTGGATCACATTATGGATGCTTGGACATAAATGCTTCATTTGTGCTACTGTGCTAGGGAAACAATGAGAAGGAAAAGCCTTCTGACTCTTTGCTTTTCATGCATATACAGCAATTGCTAGGGTCAAATTCTTACAATAATTCTACTCTCACTGTAGTGTAAATGAAGAATATCACGCTCTCCCTGTCCTGCTTCATATCCTGAATAATGCATCTGGTCCCCTAAGAACATACATGCCAAAAATACTATTAATTTCAAGAAAAGCAAAAAGTACATCTCAGTCCAGCTGAGTGATAAGTCACAGGAGCACCCTGCAGAGTAGGATAATTGCATATGCTCTTGCCAAAGTGGGAGGCAGTCTGAAGGTGAGTGTGAGACGCACATAGAAAAACAAGAAATTCTTCTCAAGGCAAAACACCAAAGTGTAAATAAGGATCCCAGCATTTCAAGTCACAGTATATGGTGAGTTGGAAGGGGCCCACAAGCATCATCAAATAGAACTCTTAGCCCTGGGCAGGACCATCCCCAAGAGTCACACCACATGCCTGAGAGTATCATCCAAACACTTTTTGAACTCTGTCAGGCTTGGTGCTGTGACCACTGCCCTGGAGAGCCTGTTCAAGTGCGCAAACACACTCTGGGTGAAGAACCTTTTTCTAATATCCAACCTAAACCTCCCCTGACACAGCTTCAGGCCATTCTTTTGGGCCCTGTCACTGGTCACCACAGACAAGGGATCAGAGTCTGTCCCTCCTCTTCCCCTCATGAGGAAGTTGTAACTGCAATGAGGTCTCCCCTCAGTCTCCTCTTCTCCAGGCTGAACAGACCAAGTGACCTCAACTGTTCTTCATATGGCTTCCCCTCAAGGCCCTTCACCATCTTCATTGCTCTACTTTGAACACTCTCTAGTACTTTAATGTCTTTCCTATATTGCGGTCACCAGAACTGCACACAATATTCAAGGTGAGGCTGCCCCAGTGCAGAGCAGAGCAGGACATTCCCCTCCCTCAACCAGCTGGCAATGCTTTGCCTGATGCCCCCAGGACATGGTTGGCCCTCCTGGCTGCTAGGGCACTGCTGACTCATATTCAACTTGCTGTCAACCAGCACCCCAGGGTCCCTTCCCATGGCACTGCTTTCCAGCATCTCATTCCCCAGTCTGTATGAACTTCCAGGGTTGCCCCATTTCAGGTGTAGAATCCAGCACTTTCCTTTGTTGAATTTCACATGGTTGGTGATTGCCCAGCCCTCTAATTTGTCAAGGTCTCTCTGCAGGGTCTCCCTGCCTTCAAGGGAGTCAACAGCTCCTGCCAGTTTTGTATCATCTAAAAACTTGCTCGGTATCCCCTCCAGTCCTGTGTCCAAGTGATTTATGAAAATGTTGAAGAGCACAGAGCCTAAGATGGAGGCCTGTGGAACCCACTAGTGACAGGTGGCCAGCCTGATGTCACTCACTTCAATATTACCCTCTGCAAAAATCCTCCCTCTCCCTTTCTGTGGAAGGGACAAAGTATCATAGAATCATAGAATTAACCAGGCTGGAAAAGACCTCCGAGATCATCAAGTCCAACCTTTGATCCAACCATTGTTCTTACTAGACCATGGCACTAAGTGTCACGTCCAGTCTCGCCTTAGAAACCTCCAGGAATGATGAATCAACCATTTCCTTGGGTGGCCTATTCCAAGTCCTGATTATTCTCTCCATAAAAAATTTCTTTCTAATATCTAACCTGAACCTCCTCCGGCACAGCTTAAGCCCATGCCCTCTTGTCCTACTGCTGGTCACCTGGGAGAAGAGACCAACCCCCACCTGGTTACAATCTCCTTTCATGTAGTTGTACAGAGCAATAAGGTCTCCCCTGAATTTCCTCCTGGCAGAGCTATCTTTGGATAAGGGAGCTCAGGTTTCCCACTCAAATACATCAGTCTGACAACCAAACCAGTTTCTAAGACCAGGCACTGAGCAGATGACTGGCTCCCAGCAACGCCATTCTTCATTCTGTACTCACCAAAAGACCCTTTTGGTCCCACTCATGATTCCGTCTACATACATACATAAGGTCAATCCTAAAAGCAATAAATAGCCAGGCACTCCAAGCACTCTGAATCACTCTGGCATTCGCTTTAGTGCATCCAGACAATATAGCAACCTTCCAACTTTAGTAGCCAGAAGGTGACTGTTTGCCTGAAATGCTAATAGACATCTTAAAGTGATCTTTACTTGTTTCCATAGTGAAATGCCACTGAAGAAAGAGTGGACTGAACAAGAAGAAATATGCAAATTGTTTACTTTTTCAGTCCATTCATGCCATTTTGCATATTCTTTCATTCTAGCCATTAAAAACCATGTTGCCTCTAGGTAGTCATTGGGCTGAGTGGAAAGGTAAACACTGAAGTCTTTATTCTTCTGGTAGCTGACAG
The DNA here is from genome assembly GCA_013400415.1 of Scytalopus superciliaris. Lineage (NCBI taxonomy): Eukaryota > Metazoa > Chordata > Aves > Passeriformes > Rhinocryptidae > Scytalopus > Scytalopus superciliaris. Next base: position 28,491 of record VXBX01003859.1, on the reverse strand, counting down.
CTTCCCTCTTGGGGAATGAAGAAAATTGTCTATTTTTCCTCTTGTCAAAAACCAATAGAGGTTGCATTAGTCACAGAGAATATGGAAATCTGCCAGGGAAAAAAAATAAGTAGTACCCCTGTAGAAACCTAATAAAAATGTCTATTAGGCATTTGGAAATGACCCTTAACTACCAGCCAAAGCATAATGAAATTGGCAAAACACAAAAAGCGAAGTCTCACTTTGCTTTGCAGCTTTCAAATGACCCACAAACCTCATTAAAAGGGATCAGCAGTGGCAAATACAGACTGCCAAAATTCTTTGGCAACATGTCCCAAAAAACTGAAAGAGAACAGGTTTACATAGAAGCAACAAGCTTGCTGGTAAGGTTAGCTGCTGTCAACATCTCTCACACTACAAACAGAAAAATCCCTTTTGACTTGTTTTCTTAATGAGTTATCCTGTTGAATTTATTTCATCCACAGTCCACAGGAGCAGATACTGCTGTTCTTTACTCAGATAAAATCCATATGAAACTAATAAAGGGGGTTGCTGCCTGAGAAAGGAGGACAGCAGAAGGGAGGACAGCACTGGACTTTCTGGAGCAACTGTTTTATGTTAGTAGTAAGGAAATATTTTTTAAAGAGTAGTGTTGTGGAGGATTTAGCATTTTATTGTGCACATCCACGTTCATAAACTCTTATTAAGGGTAGATTTTGCCCTGAATTCCAAAAAACCAGAACTCAATTCTCCACTTCCTTCTAGCTGTCTTTTTGTCTGTGAGAAGGCAGGATAGAGATTTCACCTTAGATTCTTTCTAGAAAATATAGTTCCACTCAGATGCAGACTATGGGTTTATACAGAAGCTATTTATGTTATGAAAGAGTTCTGGCTAGCTGTTCCTCTCAAGTCTTAAAATCTGTTAGCTTTGAAAAAATTTAGTGTTCTACTGAAAAGTTGTGAACAAAAACATCCTACCCTATTTCTTTACTGAAAAATTGCAAATAATATAGTGCAAAATCATCCTATGTATCTTTTCATATTTTCAGTACAGAAGAAGAGGGCAATATGCATGCTTAGCCATACTGAGGCAACAGGGTGAGAGAGGAGTGAATAGATGGTCTATATTTGAATTGGTGGGTGTTTTTGATGAGTCTGCAGAGCTGATTCTTCTTTAGACAGTACTGAGGACTCCATCACGCTATTGAAGCCCATAGGAATATAACCAAAGTAGGGTTTTCAAGACTGAACCATCAGATTATAACAAAGCAACCTGATTTTCCCCCTGAAACTCAGTGTTTGTAAAGATCTTTATTCACTGTGTGTCCTGCTCGGTTTGTGGGCTGTGACTGCAGAATTTTAACGAGCCCCTTGCAGAGCTCTTCTCAGAGCCAGCTTTGCAGAGACATGTCACACTGAGAAACTCCTCACGTGCCACTGTTTTATTGCTTTGTCCACAAGTTAAGCCTACCTTGATTTCACTCCATATATTTCTTTCTTCCTATGGTATAGAGCTGGTAAATTGTGCATCCCTGAAGTTCAGCTTCACAGTTATTAATTCTCACTCATCCTCTCTGTTTTCCTTCATGCTGTGGCAGGTAAAACAGCCTTAAAATTTGCCAATCTACACAGTTCAAAGACAACACTGGAGTTTGAGTGTTTTCGTCCTTTCTTAAGGCTGAAGTTCCAAACCACAAAATATTTCATTATGAAATAAAATCTAAGGTCAGGCAGAAGCCTGTAAAGGTCTTTTTGAGTTAAAATAAAATTAAAAAAACCCCCAAACTAGTGCTGTTAGACATTGACTACTCTACAGACAAAAGATGGATGCTACATACCTTCGTAGTTTCACTGTTTTTATTTTTCTTTATATAGCTATTGATCAAATGTGGCTAAATATGGGGCAGTATGGTGCTTAAACATAATTGTGGTATACAAAGTGTCTTTCTTGCCTCTGCATTTCTTAGCTACCAAAAGCTGTACTCTTCACCCTGACTCTAAAAGCAACAGGGGCTGAGGACATGAGTCTGGGGTGGGTACAGAAGAAGATGATGGGGATCAGTGTATGTGCTGTGGCTTGGGTGTCTAATCTAGCACACTGGGGAGTACAGAAATTGTCTGTGCCTTTCAAGCCCAGCTTCTCGGTGGTCTTCTCAGTGTACAATAAATCCACATAGTGTTTCTGTGCTGTGCAGATCATAAAAACAGAATATATTAAGTCATGTTCTTATTACAGAGGAGGTCTTTGTGGCAACCTTAAGATATGACCAAAGCACCAGGATAAAATCATCTGCTGATAAGCATTACATGCCTAATTAAAAAAGAAAAAAGAAAGCATACACTTGATTTCACTCTAGATTCAGCTTTAACTTTGCACAAATATTCTGGTATTATTCTAGCTTTCTTGTTCCCCTGAACTTCCTGCTCAGACTGGAAATGGAAGGGCCAGACAGTTCTCTTCTTCTCAAGGGATTTTCAGAGCAATTCTGAAGAAAAGAGCATTCATGTTTTCAAAGTTGGTGATGACATTCAACTATAAATCATAGTTCATCAGTGATTCTTAACAGTGAGATGTACTGGCAAAAATCCCTATGAATTAACATCAAAGGCAAAAAAAAACTTTGCAATCGACAGAGGAAAAATCAGAATCAGGGTGCCTGTTCAAGTTTTGTATGAGAAAATCCACAAACTTCCATTATATTATTTTAACGAGAACATTTTTTAATAGAAGCGGATTACTTTATCATTGATAAAATCAGTGAAACTCAACAAAGTGTGAAAGAGCATAGAGGAAACTTAGATAGCAAATTTACCAAAGTATAACATGATTCTTTTTCTCCCTGATCCATTTTTATCATTTACAAGATTTTTTTTTGCCATTTTTTCTTTAATAAATATATTTTTGGCTTAGAATATACTTATGGCAGTAATTTTAGGGTATATTAAGTTTATTTTTTGGTTCATAGCCTTTATCTAAGGAATCGGTGAAAAGTGTCAAAGAAAAGTATGTTTGCTTCATATCAGTACACAAAAGCCATCATACACTTGAAAACTGTGGTTTGTAAATCCCAAAAATTTAAATCCTGTTAGGTAAGAGAAAAAAAAGAATACATTTATAAATGCTTACTCAATTATAAAGTTGCTCAATCCAGCTCTTTACCAGTTAATTATTAAATATACATTACAGTCATTCTTTAGATGAGATATTTGGAAAGCAGATGGCTCCTATCAACAGAGTTAAAAACAAATAAGAATGTCTTCAGGAACATCTGGTACTGCTGACTGTCAGAAATAGTGCCAAGCTTAAAAATTCAAATAAAGTTATGGAGTTTGAGGTCTTCTATCCGTATGTTTATGACTGAAAAGACCAAAGAAAAGATCTAGCTATGAAATTTGATCTGGAATCAGATGCCAAAGTCTTTCTTCAAGGTATTTACCTGTGTTGAGACCAAACCATTTTTTTCCCCTTGGCTTTTACTTACCACATCTAAACACTAAAGTACAGCTAAATCTGTCACTTTATATTGTTGCTTGTGACTGAAATTGAAATGTGTAACTTCGGTATTTTATTCTGTTCCATTTTAGCAACTGCACTTCACAAAAGTTGTTTAACACTTGTCAGGTGACAGCGATACATGAGTGAGATGAATTTCAGTAAACCTTTCTACCACTTCTCTTACTGTGATTTCATCAAACTTTTTTGATGGTAAAGGGAGAGTGTTATTTAGCTTGTTAATAGGTCAATTAGTCTCCAATTCATTTTCTAGTAAGGGAGTGCAAACATTTTCAAAATGCAATTTAAGTGTTTCAGTGTTCTCTAATTCTTTTATCTATATTTCCAATAGACTGCTGAATGTCACCCTAAAATACATCAGCTTAGGTATAATCCTATCTTTCCAAATAGTATTTCCAATTTAACTACTGGTTTTCCCTGCTGAATCAGTCTCCACTTTGGAAGTTTATTTTCAAAGAAAACAGAATGGGGGGGAAAGCAGGGAATGTGGCGGGGGGCAGGGGAGATGGGGGTGGGAAATGCTGATCAGGGTCCATCTGGAAAAGTTCTTGCACTAAAACAGCAGCTAGCCAAATGAATTACAGCATGACGCTGCATATATAGGAAACAAGTCTTCCAGGAAAGAAGAAACTGGAGCTCTAATGAGGAACTACAGGGCAGATTTTTCCAATTCCTGTTATGACTTTCCCCCAAATCCACATTAAAATCTTGCAACAGTATTGCCCTAGAGGTGCTATGAAAGACAACCTTCTAGGGACCAGATTTTGTGATTTGAATATTTATGACACTGTGGCTTGTGAAATTCTAGAGTATTTGCCAAATTTGGCATTAAAAAACTTCACATATGCAGGAAAACAAGATGCTTCAATGGCTCCTTTTGTATTCTCTTGTTTTTGTATTCTCAGCTGTTTACACATTTACAAATGTCATTGAAACATGAATTCTTACCTGAAATAAAAAAAAAACCATGAGAATTTAAGTGGTCAACTTTCAGTGTTTTGTTTTAGTTTTAGGCTTTTCGTTTTGTTCTCTAGTAAGTGCAGGCAACATTTGAATACATCTTTTCCCTCCAAATATGAGTGACTATTTTAATTTTAATTCTACATGAAAGGAAACATTTTTTATAATATGGTAATTTCTGGGAGAAAAAGAAAGATAAATAAAAATGATTTTTGCGCTTAGACTAAAACAAGCAGGACTAGAAAGTGCAGTCCTCTGAATGCAAATTCTTATCCATTAATTCTGAAAAAACACTGTGAAATCAAAGAACTCTCCATTTAATCAGTGCTAGAATTTCCTAGTATGTTATGAAGAGTGAGCTTACTATTCTTTCACCTCAAGTTTTCTGACAGTTGGATTTCAGTCATTTACTGCAGCATTAAATAAATACATAAATAAAAAGACCAACTATAAAACCCCAACCAAAATAACCCCACACAATCTTCATGCTTAATTTAAACGTATGCAACACTCATACTAATGGTAACAAATTAGCTGTTTTGATAAATATAAATATACATTAAATTTCACAGATTTCAAATCTAAGCACTAATTACATAACTGGTTATCATAAGAGTGTGAAATGGACTGACCATGCCCTATAAAAAAAAACTGTGGACACCGTCTTGCTGTTTCTCACTTGTCATGTGATAACTTTGTACGTCTGAACAGTCTCTACATTTTTGTGTCTACCTTTTCCAGAGTTAAAGATACTAACCAAGATAACTACAGATTTGTCCATCCCATCCAGCCATCCAGGTGTGGCGAGAGGGTGGGAGGTGCAATTCACAGCCACAGCCCCCAGTCAGTGCTGTACTTGGATGTCTCTACCACCCACCCTTGTCTGTTTGACAACTGCACTTGTCACTGCTGGAAACCACGTAAGAGAGTCCAGGTTGTCTCCTGTGCCACTCACTCCACAACCATGGGCCACACAGGCCATTAAAAAAAGCCATCTTACAGTTTCAGGTTCTTTTTTTTTTTTTGGTCTTTGTTTCCCCTGGTGTGATCTGCGAATGTCAAGAGCAGTCCAATTAGAGGGGTTTGCAACTGCTTTTTTTTTTCATGTGTTCTTCCCTTACTGACCCAGGAACTGCGCCAACAACACACGTGAAAGCTCACACAGTGTGCAGTGCCATCCACAAAGTCCTCTCCTTGCTCTCCCCGCCCACACGAGGCAGTTCTCTGCGACACCCCTGACTGTGTCTTTCAGACCATTTTTTTTTGCCGTCAGCCAATTCGTGAGGTCCCCCGCAGCTCTGCTGGGGAATAAAGGAAGGGATTGGAAATCCCACCACTTTCTGTTTGAAACATTTAGCTTGACTTTTTTTTTCCCCTCAGCAGAGTGTGCCTGAGGCCTGAGCTTTGGTGGTCTGGTGATTAACACTGATATCTAGAGTTTCATGATACTGGGATTCCTTTTTCTGCTTTACCACAGATTTCCTGTGTCCTTGAGAAAGTCGCTTAATCTATTATTCCCTCAATACCGCAGAGAAAACGATGCTGTTCTTTCTGAGCTAGGGTGTCAGGAGGACAATTCTGCTCCTTCTCAGAGGAGAATGTATGGCTTTGTAGCATTTAGATAGGCAGGAAAATGGAACTATTTAAACCCATTGAAACAGCTGGGTCACTCATTGTAACACAGAGTCATCTGTAAAGGACAGAAAGGACAATTTTTTTTCTGCTCATAGAGGAGATTAAATGATTATAGAACTTATTTCTAAGTGGATATATATTAGTTTTTTTAATGTAAAATTCATTATAAGTTCTGGATATTTTCTTCACCACAGAATAAATCCCTAATAAAAATACAACACAGTAGCAGTTATACATGTGCAATTATCTGTGGAAAATTAAAACAAAACTGTAAGTCCCCTTCAGTCATTAACTCAATGACTTTAGTAGTGAAAGGTTTCTTTAAGGTAGATTTGCCTCACCCTGCTCCATCATAATCTGTCACATTTTGTACCTAAAAGTAATCCTGGCACTGAGGAAGGACTCAGATGGTGGGTCACACAAGTTCTGGCCTGACACCCTTTGAAAGTTGCATTCATGCCTCCCTGGATTCCCTGACTGCTGGTGGTTTGACTTAAATAAATTAAAAAAGAAAAGTCTTCATTTTAGCTCAGTCCCCTGGTTTTAATATATTAGACCTTTGGACACACAAATAAAGCAGTACTGAATTTGGATTTTGTTTCAAGAAGAACTGTTGGATTTTCAGAATTAGGGACTGAAGTGACCTAAGACATGGAGGATTTTGACCAAGAACTTTGTCAGACTTCAAGGAACTCTTTGAATGAAGTAAAGTAGTTCCAGTGGCATTCTGTAGATGGTTGGTGTGCAGCCTACTATTTCCTAAAGCTGAATATTTGCAAAGTGCGTAACTCCCAACATTCAAACATTTCAGTTAGCCAATATTCAGATGACCCCAAATTTCAGGGAGTAGTTGATGTGTGAGAGGGCAGGGCTGATGTTCAGTGACCCTAGCAGTTCAGAGGAATGGGCTGACTGAAACACAGCAGAGTTCCACCTTGGTGGGTGCAAACTCATCCACCCTGAGGGGATGGCCTGGTGCATTTGTGTTGAGTGGGGGGCAGCTGGGTGTGGAGCCCCTCTGCAGAGGAGGCCCTGGGGATACCAGTAGATACCAGTAGAGCTGTGTGAGAGGGTGTCCTCGCTGCAAGGAAGGCCAGCCACAATCACATTAAAGAATCATAGTCTGCATGCTGAGAGGCTCCCTCACTGCATGGCACTTTACTGCAAATGGCCCAGAACTGTATGGAACTCATGAGACCATATCTGGAGCCCTGCATCCCGGTTCAGGTTCTCCAATACTAGGAAGCCATTGACAGACTAGAGCAGTGGTCTTCAAGCAGATCCATGGTAGCAGAAAAAAGACTATATAACATTAATTGAACCTCTTATGCTAATCTACCTTTAAATTCAAGGTTTCTGTTTCTCCTGAGATGTTTTCAATATCGTAATCTAGATTTTCCCTGCTTCTACAGTTTTGCCACATACTCCATTTTAGATAAATACATTACGGTACAATTTCTAATACATCTGTGTGTGTGTGTGGCTAGCCGTCGCGAACGACGATGCTTTTTATGCCTGCGCGAATGGATTTATTACGTGGAGCTCAGCGTGCGCGGAACTGGCCCCACCCCCTTTAGCCCTGGGACACTCTAAGCCTTGGCCGGGGCAAGCCTGGACGAAGTTGGCAGAGCGAGACCCGCAGGACTCGAACCGGCATCCTTCCGAGAAGGAGCACGGATCCAGGGGCGGCGGCTTTACCCACACGGCCACAGCCGCCGGCATAATACATCTCTAGGTGCCTATTTAATGTTCTACATTACTCAACATACGCTCATGTTTTAGAGTGAGAGGAGACGAGAGATAAAAGGAATACTAAACAAGCTAATAAAAAAAAATACAAAGAGAAAGAAGGAATGAGTATCCCAAAAATCAGTACTTGGGTCCCTATCAGGTAAATATCCAGACTAAAAGACTGCTATCTTAACTTGGATAAGTTTTCTTCTCCAGAGTCTTAAAAATAAAACAAAATATTTCAGTACATCCCCTTGACAGAAGGATATTTCCTTCAAAAATCTCCCCTTCTTGATCAGAAATTCATTCTCATGTTCTTGAACTGTAATTGGTATGTAATTAAATATACTTTCAATCTTTTATCAAAGTTGATTAGCTGAACTGTTAAGTGATGCAAACATTTTTGTTAGTTTCCTTTCTCTGTAACAGTTCAGTTTCTCCTGATGGGTGAGTAGTATAGTGTGTTGGGATACTCATTTTTGGAGTAGTTACAATGCTGTGTTGTCCTCAAGCAAATGCACTGTATCATTGCACAGCTATGAAATTGCAACATTCAATGTGTTTTTTAATTGAAATAGGCAATTAAAAAATTCATTTTTTCTTAACATTGCAGAATTTCCTTTTGCTTATGCAATAGAAATTGTAATAATTCCTCGGAAGTATTGTGACTTATTTCAACCAAAGCATACAGGCTCATGAAATATGAAAACTTTTCATGACCTAGTTTTAAGCTTAGTGAATGGTTCTTGCATGCTTAACAAACCTCCTAATATTGCAATCTTATTGTTTGGAATTCAAACAAGAATACTCTTCTTGCCAATAGTTTGATCAAACATGGCACACATAGAGTTTACAGAAAGTCTTACAATAATCTGTATTTTAGTACTTGATTTGTCAATCATACACATAGAACTATCTTATGTTTTCAATTCCAGTGTAAAGCATTTATTAAGAATATGAACATGCTCAAAATTCATGGGCCCAGAGGAGTGGTGGAGGGCAAATGAGAGACATGGGAGGTAGAACAAGCTGTAGACAGAAAAACTGGAAGTTAAGATCAAGCTACATTTAGAAGGGGAGCATTTCAACTGTATTTTGAACTTCCTCTTACTTTCTTTTCTTTACCACACTTCTAAGCAATTGTATAAAAAATATATCCTCACTCTAGACAATGAGATTGAAAATCAAGTTTTCAGCAGTGATAGATACAGAAGACAATATGTGAGAAATTTTTAGGGGAAAAAACATTAGGCACAGGTGAAAGACAAATGTTAAGCATCCTTGCAGTTATTCCAGAAGCATGTTACCACAGCCATTTCATTTATATATGCCTACTTTCAAGTCCAAGTTTCCTTGAGGTTTAGGTGTAGACAAACCTAGAGTTTTGAACCTAATGTGACTTAACTAGATATCATGGATGCATAAAATATAATCCAGCTTGTCAAACACACCCTAGGAAAGTTAAGTTATAGAGGATATAATCTACAGATCACATTTCAAGAATCCCTCCATTATCAGCAGTAAATTTACTTTGGATACCTGTAGAGGTTCATGCAAAGTCTGTCTGAGCATATCTTGCCTGTTTAAGGCTTGATTATCTGGAAAAGCTGAGTATCTCTGCTCTGAAAACCTGTTCTCCTTACCATGCCTGAATTAATCGTAGCAGCAGCACATACAAACACATTAATGGCTTTTCAGAATCTTGACCAGCACTCCTTCTTAGAATCAGCAGTTACACGAACAGAGAATCTGTAATTCTTGATATTCTGCACACTATTATTTTTTAACATTATATTAACTATCACTAATCAGCTTTATATCCTGTTTCCTTATTATGTTTCAAAGCTTATTCTTTATTCCTTTTACAGAAATCAAATTGCCTATGTATTTGGCTTGATACAAAATATATCATAAAGATTTTATACATCATCTGAACAGTTTAAAATGTCTTAAATTTGGAAGAAATCACATTTATGCAAATTTTACAATTTTTATATTTTTTTAGTACAAATATTTTCTTTTTNTTTTTAATTTTACATTGATTTTAATGCATAAATTAGTTTGCATAAGCCAGTTTTTAAGGTCAGTTATCTTGGGTGTAACAGGTAGCTTTCACCTAACTACTATAAATTTTATCTATCTTGCAAAAAAAGTAACAGATTAAAGTCTGCCTTTCCAATAAGGAGTTACAGATGCATGGGATCCATTCATGCTGTATCCTTTAAAATTTATCCTGTTGGAAGAAAGAAATTACTATGAAAGCACTTACACAGCTAGTTTATTGAATAAACCTAACCACTGCTCATCTTCAGGCTTAGCTTTTGGTTCTTTGAAACAAATTCTGTATATGATACAAACTAGAAAATCAGATATTTAAAAAATGTGAGTACCCTGCAGTATTTAAATGGTTACAGTTTCATGGCAACTACAGTAAGTAGACAATTTATTTTTTTTATGGCTATGCTTAGGATATGGTAAAGTGCTAAATGTGCAAGCAATTATGAACTTGGCACAGTAGCAATATTTATTTTAAGCTCTACTTGTGCTGCTTTGGTGGAGGATGTTTACTTAACCAGACTCTATTAAACATGCTGAAGACTTTGTACTCTAAAACATTTTTAATTGATGAAACACAGAAGCAATCAATCATCACAAATGGTAAAGAAAGGCAGACAGGCCCAGGCAAACAGAATAAGATCTGTAGGTGTCTTTTTATCTTTTAAGGAAAAAAAAAGAAAGCCTATTTGTGCTGCTGAATTAAGTGTTTGTGAAAAGAGAAGACTTGATAGTGGTGGAGACTGAAGTCTTCTATTTATTTACAAGTCGGGCATAGTGGTGGGAACTCTTGCATGGTCTCTTGCCTTTCCTATTCAACCTCTGACCTAATGGACCTGATGAGCTTATCCTCTCTCATGACAGGAAAAATCCATGCTGAGTATACAACCTGTGGGTCTTATTTACCCAAAGAATGCTGAACGGTGATGCTTTTCATGCACCATTTATAAACATATGAAAGCCATTGCACTGCCTCACATTCCTGCTCCAGGAAGCAAATTCAATATAACCCTGCGCACCAGTAGATTGGGAAGCATTTCTCCAGCCACATTATTGTCAAACTGCATCAGTTCTGAGCTTCCAGATAATAATTCTAAATTCAGTGCTCATAAATGTTTTTTAAGCATAAATTTAAAAAAATAAAATCAGAATATAATTCTGTCAGAGCATAGCCTTTCTTTGAAATGGGGACTATTGACAGCTATTGCTTAATAAAAAGCTTACAATTAAAACTCTTGCTCAGACTCACTCCTGATTTCAGTAGAAACTTTGCCTGAGAGACATGGCAGGACTATATTCACAGTAGAAAAAGATTAGATAGTTATGAACTCCTTCAGGGAGGTGGTCCAAAGTGGTGTAGTCACTTGTGCACCTCATAACTGTGACGTTGAAAGGAAATATATTTGTATGAACTGTATATATATATATGTATATATATGTATTTATTTCCTTTTAACTTCACATGAATGTATCTTTTTATGTGTACAGACAACATATTGAAACACAGAAGACATACACATATATAAACACATGCATGAATGCTTACATATGTTCATACATATATCCAAACCAGACTCCATAAGAACAAATATTTGGACCCTAAAATAATGAAATACTAGTGGGTATTTTTCAATTTCAAAACACATAATACAGTAAAGACAATCTTCTTAAAATGTATGCAAGTCTTAGTCATATCTGTTTTTCATCGTTACTCATGTCCTTCCCTGACTTAGTTGCTCATGTGTCATATGTATTAAATAATCTTAATTTCCCTTTGGATCAATGTGATATAAAAATTGAAGTTTACAGAGAATTCTTTTTAATTAATATTACCAGAATATAAATATCAGATTAAACTGTCAGACTTTAGTGACTTACTGACCAAAGTTTATAAAGGAAACACCTCAAATTTATGTTCACTCTTGAATGTTTCTTAACATAATGCAGAAAACAGCTACAGAGAAACACATTTTTCTAGCTGTTTATTTCAGCTGACAGAAAGCAGAACAGAAAATTTGTCAATAATGCAAAGAATTCCTAGCCAGGTCCTCTGAAATTGTAAACTTTTCTAAAATCCATGTAATGATAATCTAATACTTTGACATCTATTAATGCAGATGTTCAGCACAAAGTAAACTCAGGAATATTTGGATTGTTATTTTCTTTGTATAATTTTTGCTGATTATATGTTCTATAAAGCAGGCCTAAGTGAGATATGAATCAAATAAAATAATATTTTTATACGGAAGAACAAATCAACAGAGTTATAAAAAAATTATTACAGAAGTGGTACCATTAATATTTTTTCAAGTCTTTACTTGATGCTGCCTGTTATTTCCTTTTTTTGTTTTCAACTCAGTATTTTTGTTTCTTCTCTAACTACCCAATTAGCTACTTAAACATGAAGCATGCTATTAATTTAGATTCATATCTAGTAAGAGACTTAGGCATCTGCACCATAAGCAGTGAAGGAATAAAAACACAGTCTTGTGAATAATGTTTGAACTCAGAGTCTGAGCCTGTGTTCTAGCAGTTTTGACATAGTACTTATTGTTTATCAGGAAATAGTACAATACAGAAATATGTTTCAGTCCTTTGCAGTGTTTACATATTTTGAATCATGAGTTGAAAAGATGTGCCTTTATATACTTGGTATGAGGAGACAAAATATATTCTTTTTAAAAAGGATGTATGGAAATATTCTTAAAAAGCTAAGGCTTTATCTGTTCTATTATATGCAAAGGCTTGTTGACACCTTTTTTGATCTGTATAAATTGGCCCAATGAATACAACACCATAACATGTAGTATGAGACCATAAGTACCTTCACAGCAGGAGAGCATTTGGTCATCTTCTGCCTCACACCCTATAGAGGTCAGCATAGAGGTCAGATTGAGTAAGGTTCTTAAATAGGTCTTTTTAGATCACAAGAAAGATTACAAAGTTGGTAAATGTTTTGATTAGAAAAGTGAGATATGGGAATTGTGAGATATGAGATGTTATGTCTCTTTAGGAATATTTTTTTGTTAATTAGAAGAATGTAATTTCCTATTAAAGAGACATCCAGTCAGAACATTAAGAACCAATTTAAAAGAAGGAAGACCTTAATTCTATCACTTGTCCTTCCTTTCACTCTTGCATGCAATCCTGGATCTATTATAATCAATGTAGGTTTAGTTGTTGCCTTAACTAAGTATGCCCTATATGTTAATCTGTAGTTTAAAATGTCCTATAATTACAACTGGTTTTAAAGTTAACAACTAATGTCAAGAAGTGCTTTTGTATAAAAGATGACTGCAATGAGTTTTAAGCATATTCTTAACATTAAAATTTAATGTTGCTGAACAGAATCTTGGCTGAGGAAAAAAAAGTAATGTAATAAATATAATAATTTCTGTTTTATCTGAGACACTTCATTTGACTATTTATAATATCCTCTCTTTTGTAAAGATCATTGTTTTGATGTTTCCTTTTCATATTCATCTTAATAATTGCATCCTGTGACATTCAGTGCTGGAAGTTTCTATTGAGCAGCAAATACATCTCTATTCTTGGTATTCCAAAATTGACTGTATTGCTTGTTTTGACAGCTAAAAAATTACAATAGAAACTCAATCCCATCACTGGGGGGGGGGTTGGGTTTTTTTTTGTTTTTTTCCCACTTTACTTGTTAGAAAGTATCAGGTAGGGTTTTTGAATTGGTTTCTGTGGCTTACAACATTTTTAACTGTTTCCCTGCTCACTGAATTTTAATAATATGCTTTCCTGGTTCCAGCTGGGGCAGGATTAATTTTTGCAGTAGCCAGGAGGAGACATGGCTAGGACATGGATGGTGTTCTACTCCGCCTCACATCATTAGCCAGGGCAGACGGAAGGGAGTCTCTTTCAGGGGGAGAAGAGGTTCCAGTCCAGGTGAGCAATCATGGCAGAGGGAGCCATCCACTATTATTTATTGTCAGGGTAGTTTCTGTGGGTATCATTCTTTTTCTTGTACCCTCTGCCATTAGTATTGTTGCTGCTACTGTTTGTTTTCTTATCTCATTGCTGTTTCCAGTAAATCTTTCTTATCTCAGCCCATGATCTTTGCCTTTTGTACCTGTAATTCCACTCTCCACAGGGAGGGAAGAGGGACAGGAAGGTTAAGCGACAAGTGGTTTTAATGGGAATACTACATTGAAGAATACCATTCCCAAACCACAATATATGCTTGAAAATAAAATGTGGGATTCTAAACTTTTGTTTCAAATACTTTTTTCCACTGCACTGTTTTATCCAAAAGCATTAGTTCAGTTAATGAGGGTTAACTGACATAGTTAAAGAAAGGGTCTACCAGAGCCCTGTGTCACTGCAGCAGGTGATGCTTTTAAAGAGTGGGCCAATCTGGTCAAACAGAGTTACTCTGCAGGACCTCTACCTACTTCACAGAATATGGCTTGAAAGACCAAGGCTGTGGCTTCTCTCTCAATTCAGGACTGGGAGAGCAAGCAGCAGGGTGGGATGCTGACTGAGTTCTTCCTAATTAATGGGTGGCAGTGTCAAAACTTACTGGGAGAGCTCTGTGTGACAGCACAGCAACAGAAATTCATGACACGGAGGTTTAGACAATCACTGCCTGGTTTATTCCAATCCACAGACTGGACTAAGCAGCCTTTTTTTCCCTCTCAAATTAGATCATGCACTGGATCATCCAGAAAATTCAGAGCCTGGTAAAGCAAAAACAAAGTCTAAGAGAAAGACTTTCACAAGGCTTGTGGCTTCTCATCAAAAAGTATTGGAAATCTTTAAAAGAAAGTGTTTTTCCTGTGGGATTCTTAGTCCAGATTTTGTATAGTAAAGAAGCTAATACAGTTCTTAACAAATAAGTGCTGAAATATTAAGATACAGTAATTACTGAATGTTTGGAGTCTAATCCAAAGTGATATTGAACTCTGATCTTGTCACTAAAAGTGACTTTCACCCACACAAAGTTCTGGTAATCCAAGTGCAAAGGAAGTGTAATATTCTGCATCAGCCAGAGACTAAAGATGTATTTCAGTCCGTTAGGAAAAACAATAATTAACCAAAACCAGTAAGTACCCACATTACTGGAACCCAAAAAACTTTGCCATTCTTTTTCTGGAATTATTTTCCCTTTTAGTTTATGTCCTTAAATTGCACAAACCCCATTCCAGTTTTTAAAAGCAACAGGCCTCATAACCATTACAAAAAGACACAGGCTCAACATACCAAAGGAGTCTGCTTATTTCTGAATTAACATCTAAATTATTTTAACTTGAATCAATTGCCAAACTCTATCTGATTTTAGGGGAAGAGGAGTTATGGTTATTGTGGATTTCCAATATAAACATGTGCATATATCCTTACGTGAAATAACCTTGAGGTCAATAATAATCAAGGACATGTCTTTCTCTTCACCTCAAATCTGGAGCAAGACTTGAAATCAACTCTGGAACCATTGCAAGATGCCTCAAATGCTCTTCTTCCACATATCAGTGTTTCCAAGAGAAAAACATTAAAAAATAGAGGTCCTTCAAGCTAACAAATTTAACACTGCTCCAAAACTGTTTCCCCTTTTAAGAATTCAAAATTATTGTTGTAAGAATGTTTCACAAAAGGAGTTCAAATACAAAAGTTGCAATAGAAAACTACTTTCTAGGCAGGGTTTGTCGCCTTCACTATCAGGTTCCTGTGTGGCCCCAACAAAGACATCTCCAGGCTTCCAGTTCTGAAAAGAGCCACTGAACAGATTCGCAGGGACCTGTGACCTAGAAAGTCGTGGGATTGCCAGCTGCAAACGTCCAGACTCCCAGGTCCTCCAAGGTTAGCAAACTCTTGGCTGAATTTCATCCTGGCCAACCATAAAGCCAGGAGTTTCAAAGCTCGTGGGAGCCATAACATCCAAGTGCCAAGGTTTCTGGGTGTCCTGGTTTAAAGATAAACCGGTAGGGGAAACAAATCTAATTCACAAACAGATTATAAATCAGAACTGTAATTTAATAAAAAAGAAAAAGATCACAGTCAGTACAAGGGTACAGAGGAAGAAGTCCCTTTAACCCACAAAAAAAGGTGTGTGTCCCAGCAGCCTGGGGCACAAACAGAATAGTAATTGTCAACCCCTGTACTGAGCACCACCTGGCCCTCCTAGGTACAAAGTAAAAGGAAAGAAGAAACCTGTCAGTGAAGCGGATGGTCCCAGTCCAGTAGAGAGTGGCAGTTGCAGTCCTGCTGACGCTCTGGTCCTCCTCTGGATCAGCCCAGAACCAGTCCCAAAACCCCAGTTTATATGTGCTTAGGCTCAGGTGGGAGTGCCCAGTACCTCCCCCAGGCCAGGGAGTTTCACAATGGGTGATTTACACTCTGATATATTTTGGAATCCCTGATGGCCCATTAGCAGACATGACCCCTCAGGCTGGGTGTGGAGGTGCTGATGGCTCTCCAGAGGGGCGTTATCACACTGAGTCACTGATGTGAAGACAGGAAACCTTTCTTATCTTACAGGAGTTCCCAAACACCCAGCTTGTAGCCTGAGGAGTCCGGTGTGCCTCAGGCAACTACTGCAAATGATCCATTGTTAGCAGTTCATGAGGGGAACAGGTGGAACTCTTTTTTCCCATGGGGCAGGCAGTCTCTTTCCTGGTTCCATGGTTGAAAAAAAAAAAGAGACAGGAGGTGATCCCTCTGAGGCACAGGGTTGGTAGATGAAAGAAAAATTCCAAGATTTTAAATCCATAACACTGGGTCAGCTTTGACTCCTAGGCACTCCAGTTCCTCTGCACCCTGGGATTTCAGGGAATCCAAGACCTGCAGCACAAAGCCAGCTCATCAAACAGGCTGTTTTTGAGCCAGGATTGCATTTCCTTTCATAGATAACTATGAATAATAGTTCCTGATAAAATAGAAAGCTGATTTTAAAATCTTGGAAAATTCCTGGAACTACCTGAATACTAGAGTGAGATCTGGAAAGTTACCTACAACAAATGACTAAACGAAAAACATATTAATGAGGAAATAAAATGATGCCATAAACAATAGAAACACGTGAACAAGTCGTTCAATGACAATTTATAATAAATTAAAAGAGAACAGGAAAAAAAGAAACAAGGCAGCTAGGTGGTGATGAAAAGGTTAAAAGTCAAAGCTAATCCCTGTATGGCCCTAGGAATTAATAAACTTTTGCTGCAGTTTTTCATAAATATTTTTAAATGGAGATTATGGAGGCAGATGGATACTTAGCATCTAGAAATGGAAGTTCCTGGCACCAAATGTCATCTTTATTAGTTGAAGATTTTTTTGGGTTTTTTTTAAAGAAAAAGTAGAAACTGGACTCTGTACAATTCTGGCCATCTACCCTCAGATTATCTAAACTTCTACTGTGATGACTGAAACTGCAGAGAACTGAACTGACCAGAAACTATTAGTGACCAGCTTATTTCACTTAGAAAAGAAAAAAAGCAAAGCAAGATTTTTTTCCTATTATATGACCTCCCTTCCTGTCTTTACAATCTAGTTCCTATTCATCTTCCAATTTCTAGGGTATTCAGCAGATGCATTTAGGCTCAGTGTGTGTTTGTTTCTTACTGCTATATAATGGCTTAATATGTAGAATAGAAAGTTCAAGAATTAAATCACTCTATTAATTCCACCAAATCTGATAGATTGAGAATAGTATTTAATGACAAAAGAAAACTACATTAAAGTAAAATTTTGTTACCAAGAACTATACTTTGCCCTCAAAGCAACAGAGGTTAGTATTAGTAAGACGAATATATATAAATTGTCACTGCTTTCATCAGAAGTATTATGTCTCAACTTTCACTAGCACTAGGTAAAAAAAAAAACACATATTTTCTAAAAGGATAGTTAAACAGCAGACTCTGCTGTATTATTTCTAATTAACATCATACCAACTTTCAACTAAACCATCCTGTGCTGAAGAGAGATTTCCTTCCACATTTGGAATGCATTTAACTAGTATTATTTCTGAAGCCAGTGTAAGTATATTCTATGACAGTAAATACTAAACAAAATGTGATAATGATTCTTCCAACAATATACTAAGTCTTTAAAAATTGAAGATGTTTCAGTTTCATTCAATATCCTTCGTTCACAGCACTTGTGAATTCCTAGATGGGACATAATCCTTTTTGCATCGTATTCTTCAAGACAATATACCCAACTAACACAATTTAGATATTTCTCAGTCATAAGTGGAAGGTGAAAAAAATTATATACATGCAAAAGGTTTTCTTGTGCTAAAGGAATACTAAAGGCTGCCAAATTTTCTTTGGATCATATGTTGAAATAAGAGCAAATACCAATTTTTGGCCTCTTACTAGTACGGTATCTGGAAGAAAAGATGGCATCAACAGAACTTAGACTACCTCCAGATGAAAGCTGATCTGTAGTAACTCTTGAAATCTCCTGTGATGGTAGAGATTGCTAATTCAAACTGTATTCACCACTCCCAAGTTCACTGCCCATCATAGTCCTTTGCATCAGGGAACTTATTTATCTTTGTATGCCTTCCTTAGTGGAATTTTCTAGCTGCCCTCTTTTAAGTGCTTTAGGGTGTTGCCCAAAGAAGGAGCTTTGCAGCTGGCTATGAATCTCTTGGGCAACAAATGCAAAACATAAAAGTACAAAAAAAAATTAAAAACTAACATACATTTAAGTTAGTGACAATTTAAGTTGAGAATATGCTTGGAACCATATGTTCAAAATTATGTGTACATATGCAAAAGAAAACAATGCCTGTTCTGCTTCTAGTTACATTTTGTTGAACTCAGAGATGCTGTACTAATCTAGAGTCAACATAAACAGAAACAGAAGCAAAGGCAATGGATACTCCAACAAGAAAAAGAGAAAATTCCATGTCACTGAGTGAAATTAATAAAACTCAAATTAGTATTAACATTCCATAGCCCTGATAACATAAAGGAAGATCTAAAAATATAGATTATCCCATAAGTCTGCATAAGAGCTGCTCTTTCTGTTGTAAGGAGCATTTGTCTTTAGTTTGCAAAGTAATTTACAACTTTTCAGATATAATAACATTGTTCCTTGGAATTTTCTTATCCTTCCTTCTTCCTACCAAAAACTTGATGCGTTTTCTACTCAACAGTTCAGCAATGTGTTCACAGCTGATGTTCCTTACATTTTTACAAATTTTCTTGTGCTTATGTATTTTAATAATTCATTCCTTTACATGCTATGTAACATAGATAACAGTGACTTGACCTAACAAGCTAGAACTTCTAAACTGGAAGACTTTTGAAAAAATTGTAAATCAAACCCAAGTATGCTATTCTAAATATTTATATGAACACAGCTATTCTAAGACCTTCAGTAGAAGACATTTGGGCACATATGAAGAGTCAGCTAAAATTGTACACAGAATAGTAACTGTTAAATTTGGAAATATGCACACCATAGCAATATATAAAAATGCACTACTTTCCATGATGGGTCTGAAAATTTACACAATGTCCATTTAAGCAAATATGTGGCAACATCAGATTCACTCATTAAAAAAACAATTAAATATCCATATTTCCATAGTTATTCATTTGCATAATTCTGCAATGAATGATATTTTGTCTGTGATAAAAAATATGTCTCAACAACACAAGAAGAGTGTTGAGAAATTTGGTCCAAAACTCTGTGTAGAGACAAATCCCTTTGAAAACTATTGTATTTTGTAAACATTTTGCAACAAACTCATGTCTTTTATTCATAGTAACAGAATCACAGTATCATTTAAGTTGGAAAAGACTTCTAAGATCCAGTTCAACCACTAATCCAGCACTACCAAGTCCACCACTGAACCATGTCCCTAAGCACCACATCTACATTTTTTTAAGTACCTCCAGAGATGGAGACTCGACCACTTACCAAGGACTGGTCTAACCACTGAAGACTGAGGCAAAGAAGGCGTAAAAGTACCTCAGCCTTTACCTCACACTTTATGACTATGTTTTACTTCACATCCAATAATTGATGTATTTAGAGAATTAATTTTTTTTTGTTGTCTTTTACAGCAGTAGCCAGATTAAGTTCTAGTTGGGCTTTGGCCCTTCTAATTTCCTCCCTGCAGATACTCATGACATCCTTATAGCCCCTCTGAGTGGCTTGTCCCTTATTCCAAATGGCAAAATCTCTCCTTTTCTTCCTTTTCTCCAACTAAACCTCTCTGTTATGCCATGCTGGTCTTCTCTGCTGGCTCATCTTTCCACATTTGGGGAACACATGCAACCATTTAACAAACAGAAGCCGACATCAAATGGTTTGGTGTTTCCATGCATGGGTGGTGCTGAGGATTAGCTGCATCACCACAACATTGTGTCTTTGCACATCAGGTTGTGTGACCTGCAGAAATACAAAAACTGACCATTTTAGAAATTGAGAAAAAGAAACAGCATGGGTGTGTGTAAAGCTCTGATCAGTTTAGTTTCCATTCTAGTGAAGTGAACAAATACATCAAGGAGTCATCAGGATGCTTTAAGAATGACGTTTTAATGCAAGCACAAGCATCCAGATGCCTAGCTGATTTAAACCAATACCATTCACTAATCTATTTACACCAGCTATGAAATTAGTCCACAAAAAATAAATTCTTTGGACAGCAGTGAGATGAGTAACCTGAGAGACAGTTGGAGGATTTCCTGTCTCTATCAGTGTGAAGTATTTTGATAGCTATCATATAAAAACTGAAGCTGCCTCAGGTCTTGGTGCTATTGTTGGATGTACTTAGATTTCCAAAGAGCCTAAAGGTACGTCAGCTTGTACCTTGTAACCTTGGGGTTTCCACTGGATAACGAGAACAAAATTAATGCCATCTCCAAGCCTTCTGAGTGTTATGAAGTGTTATTCACCCATGCCTGTAAAATCTGTTGAGATACTGAACACAAAAGGTTATAAAAGTATGATCAGCTATGGCCATTCTTTAAAAAAATTAATGTCAGACTGTTAAGCAAACTTAGAGCCTCTGTCAATATTAAAGAGACCTATATGAGATGTATGTACGGAACTTACAGCACAAATACTATTTCTTTCGTAGGGCTACAATTTAACCAGTGGAGTTAGATGTGCAGTCTTGACTGCACTGAAATTACTTAAGTTCTGACTCGGATATCACAACAGCTAAGGTTTCTATAGCTAGATGATTTATTTATATCAGGAAATGTAAGTAAAATGTTGTTCATAGCTGGAAACATAATCGCTGTAATATTTTCTTCTCAAGTTTTTCAGTAAATTTGTAAACTTTGTTCCAAGCTAAATATCCTGTAAATGTTTACTGCAATGGTATTTCACTAGTACTAAAACCAGAAGTGTTCCTGCTACATTACATGTTGTATTTAATGTACGTTATTCAGCTGCTATGAATCATGAAGGACAAGTGATTTCATTCTGATCTTTTCATCTATACTCTGTAATTAAATACTGAAAAGCTTCATAACTTGCTTCCATGTAGTAATACTATGGAATGTGGAATATCTTCTGGATTTAAGAACTGGGTAAACTATTCCACACACAAAAGATATTCCAAACAATGTCAATAACAGTCAATTTTTTGGGGGGAACTACAGCTCTACTAAACAAAACAATCATAGACATTAATTTCCCCTGTTTTCAGCAAAGATAGCAGAGGCTGAAAAATCTGAACAGGTTAAAAATTCAAGTAGAGACATCATTTATGGGGAGGGACACTTGAGCAGGCCTTACAATTTTTGTAAATTTTATCTGGTGACCTTCACAGTAAGATTTTTTTTCTCAGTATGCTGCAGTGCAGAAACAGAAGTAAAATGTACATGAGCTTGGTGACTGGCATACGATATTAAAAGGCATCATTGTCATAGGATGCCAGAGGGCTGACATATAACTCTGTGAACCAAGGCATGCAGGCTCCACCAAGTTCAGAAAAAAAAAGCCCCTGGTTTTCAGAGCATCTCTGCCCAGAAGAGTTGTGGCTATCCCATTCCTTGAAGTCTTGAAGGCCAGGCTGGATGGGACTTCAAGCAACGTGTTCCAGTGAAAGGTGACTCTGGCTGTGGGGTTGGAACTAGATGGCCTTTAAGGCACCTTTTAACCCAAACCATTCTATGATTCTAACAACCAAATATGCTTTTCTAGTATATCACTAAACAAAACAGTGGAATATTATCTTGTGTTCAATTAATAAAAGCAGCAGACGTCTACAAAGTGACTAAGGGCTAGCTTGAGTGAAAGTAGAATCAAGTTCTGGTATTATCTTGGGATATGAAGGAGAAGCCTAAGTGTAACGTCAGTGTACAGGCACAGTACATGGATACATTTTCTAACAAGAAAAGGGACGCACTGTATCAGTGTACTCCTGTTCATTTAGAAACAGTTGCTTCTACAGTTTTTCTTTTCTTGAAAAAGATAGAAGGAATATGCATGTGGAATGTTGTTGATGTAGAAAAGATCATGCAAACTGTCCCCACTGAACTAGAGGCATCTGAGTTCAAAGAGAACTATTTGTAACTTTTCTTCCAATGCCCTGGTTTTTTGTTTAATTAAGAAAAATATCTTTTAGCTGGCTAATTTAGTTCATGCTGAAGGGAAAAAAAAAATCAATCTGTTGATTTTATCAGCAGAAGAATGTTTCCCCATGACATTTCTTTCAGTTCATGAAAAAAAAATCATTTTTTAAAAAGAAAAAGAAGATTCATTTAAAAATAAATAGATAAATCGATCTAAAAAAATCATTTAACTATGAATTCTAACCTTTTGGCTAAGAAGCACAGCATTTTGGTTTGTAATCATTGCTCTCTGCCATGTGGCTACTTTTACCTGAGGTCTCAAGCCCTTAGGTTGGAAGGTCTATAACAGGATTAAGTTTCATACATATCAATTCTGTCACCAAAAAAAAAAAACCAAAAAAACCCCAGAGCTCGTGTAAATGTACAAATTGCCTGCAGAAAATATATATAAAAAAAAATTATATTTCTATTTTAAAGTGTTTCAGAAAAAAAACACAGAAACATTTCCTGACTGACTTCAGCAAAAGAAACACAAAAACTCAACTCAAGTGTCCATTGAAAAATAGATGTCAGATATAGTCCAAGAGCAGTTATAAATTAAGAAAATCTGCCTGATTAGTATGAGTGTTTCTGTTTCAACAAGTATCTCAGTTCTTTGGTGTTTTAAGGGACTGGAAAGAGGAATAGTTAAAAAAAAATTCGCAAAGTTACAATTATGTTCTTTTTGACATGAAAAGATGGAAATGCTGAAAATGTCTCTATACAATTGTTCTCATGAGATGTACATCCCCTTTTCAGGCCTGGGGAGTGCTGGGAGAGGGCTGAGTGCATAATAAAAGCTGTACACAGAATCCTAGTGTTGCCGCAAGCCTTAATATAGGTGTAGATTTTTATATAGTTTTATATAGTTTTATAGTCTTTTGCATTTGAACAACAGTTTGTAACCCCTGTACCAAATACTTAGGCTAGATTTTAACCTCTGTGGCACATTTTTGAGGCCTGTTTTTGTGTTAAGGGAGGGATATTATGTTGCATCCAGATAGCTATTAGAACATGTTATAGTCAAAATACGATATTGTTTATTCGTAGTATAAAGAGAGGGTAAGGAGGTACTGGAAAACCTCCAAATAGAAGATATAATGCAATGAAGATGAGGGTAGGGGGAGGAAAAGGTTGGTCCTTAAGACCACTGACTCAATTCCAAAGGGCTGTGTCAGGGGGGGGGTTTGGGATAGTTTGTAGGATGGGTCAGTTAGACATTGGGTATGTTTCTTAGATAGGGGAATTAAGTAGGGTCATAAATTTGTAGAGTCCTGTATGCTCACCACACATGTCATNTTAGACATTGGGTATGTTTCTTAGATAGGGTAATTAAGTAGGGTCATAAATTTGTAGAGTCCTGTATGCTCACCACACATGTCATGGATTGCTAAAGCTTTAGCCAAACTTTTAGTAAAAGACCTTTTTTCTGCCTTACTCCTGTCATGGAAGTTTTCTTCCTAGGAATTCCAGGCAACACTATCCTCTAATGAACAAATAAAATCTGTGACTCTTCTTCTCACGGGCTGGGTTTGAGTCTTCTTCTTTAAACCGCAGCAGATTGACATTGGCATTGCTCCACAGATGCCAGTGACATGATTTCTGACTTACGCTGCTGTTACAGAGCTTTCTAAAAGTGGTTGGGGTTTTTTGGGTTGGGTTTTTTTGTGTTTTTTTTTTTTTTTTTTTTGGGGGGAGGGGGGTGGTTATATTATAAAACCACCACTGCACACAGTTTTAGTTGATATCTCTCTAGGCATGTGGAGGAAAGAATTGGCTGGGGGTAACACCATACTATTATCTCAGTTTGTGATGTGGTACCCTACAAATCTGCGCTGACACAATGCAGCAATTGTAGAGCACATTGTGAGGAAGCACACCATCTGTTTTCTGCCTCTGCTTTTCTATAAATAACAGACTTCAATCTCTGTGGGTGCCAGGCTAGCATTTTGCAACAAAACACTCCAGCCCTTTAAAATTCCTCCTGACCATCTGGGAATTTCCTGTTCTGCCAAACAAGTTTGCCCAGACAGAGTTGAGGTCTGTCTGTCTCTTACTGTTAAGAAATCCCTTTATGTGAGGGTAGAAACATTTTAATGTAGGTGAACCCAGAGAGCCAGTGCCCAAAGGCAGACCTGGAACTTCTACCACTTCTGAAAGTGACAGGGGAAGGAGGTAGGGAGAGCTCAGCTTCAGCTGGCTGGGCCAGAGGTTGGGAAATGCCCCTTCCTGAAGAGAAACTGAGCTTAGTTTTTTCCTGCTGATTCACTGTGAGCAGCATTAGGCCAAGCTCCACATCACACTCCAGGTGAGAATTGAGAGAGCTTTTTTTTTCAGTTTTAATCCTCTCAAGACTATTTAAAGATAATGGTTTGAGTTTGAGGAATGTGTTGAAAACCTCCATTGGGTACATGTTCCCATAGGAAATTACTGGTGTTTCTGGTTGTATTTTTGGTAAGGGCTCATAATAACAACACCTGGAAAATGTAATAGCAATACCAGGCTGAGCCTAAAAGAAGCAAACCACAAATTAATAACCACTCTGATAGAAAAAACCATGAGCAATTCTGACTTAGTATGTGAAGTTGTCTCACAATATAAAACCTGTTAATATAAAACCAATATATTATGACTAGTATTTTAAAAGTTATCTTGATGTAGCTTGATAATGGCTGTTCTGAATGATTTTACTATGGAAGTCAAAACACACTAACATTCACACTGATATAACTAACACTGAGGTGTCATCTTGAAACTTAAGAATAATGAAAATGGCAAATTTACTCAAAAATAAATTTTCAGTCTTCCATCATGGTGAATTATAGCCCAGAGAAAACAAACAAACAAACAAACAAACAGGACTAATTCCAGTGACAAAGAACTAGAATTTTGATCATGATTTTGGTAGCAAAGTAATGAATAAAGTTCTTGAAGTAGTCTTTAAAAATGCACATGGAAAGGGATGTCAAACTTGATACATATTTTATGGACCAAGAATTCATGTCTTATCTTCTTGCCCATAACAGTTCAACAAAAATATTTTCAGTCTTGCTCAACTCCGCTTCTAGGAAATACCCAAGTGGGTCAGTGGTCAAATCACTAGATGTTTCCAAGATGTGTAGGAGTGCTAAATCCTGGGTCAAGGAAACTTTTTTTCCCCCTAGGGTTTATAATTCAGGTTTTTTACAGGAGGTATTAAGGTAGAAGATAACAAACACCGGGTTTTTTGGATTACTGGTTCATCATTAAAGAAATACAATCAATAATCCCAGCTTTAAGAACCTGAATTCCAGAAAAAATTATTTTATTTCACTCTGTGTTTAATTTTATAATATTTTCAATTTTGATATATCCATTCCACTTTGAAAGTTAATATACAAATACATTGAATCAAAAATTAAATACAGAATTTATTCCCTCACTTATAGTTGCTAGTATACCATAAGCCATAATGGTTATCATGGATTGGCTAAAAAAAAAAGGTATCTAATGTCATATGTTCCTTCAGGTAAAAAATGCAAGGAATTCACTTTTTGGGTTTTTGAGGTTTTTTTGTGATACTTTGAATTTTTGTGACATTGTTTTCTATAGGAAGTCTCAGGACTTCTCATTCTCATCCATTTATCCAAAAGAATAAAATACACATATGCTTGTTTAGAGTAAGAGAGGAATTCCAACTCAGTTCTACATCCTATTGAAGCCTACTGAAAAGTAGTTACGTCCTTGTGCTAACACTCCAATGGTGCAATGAAGACAATTTGTTTTATAGAGTTAAAGCTTACTTCTTGGAAAACTCTGAGTGCCATCAACTCAAAAGAGGACTCTTGTTACACTTGGGGTCAAGTTCCTAGATCTCGCAAAATTTAGAGTTGGCAAGTTTGGGCAAATGCTGTTCTAGTACTCCTGACCTCTAGCTCACCCCAGACTCTCCAAGGTGCTTGCTTGATGCTAGTAAATTGTTTATTCACTTAACAGTTATAAGCAGCAAACATAAACACTACTTTTGAGGTTGTCATTGACCACTGCAAGTGCATTCCTGGTGAGAGAGTGACACGTTGGTTACCACCTGCACTGCTCCACATGGCATTCTGGTTCCACTCAGTATTTCAGCTGGGGGGTCATCTGCATTTCAGCTACAATGATAGCCAGCAGAATTTAGAGAATTCCTGATTTCCTCATTAAAACATGCTGCTGAGCACCTTATTTGATTCACGTCTATATTTGTCTTAAATTTAGAAAAATAATTTTTGTGTTCTTTAAAAAAGCGCCTTATTTTAAATAAAATCTTTCTCTCTTATTATAAGGTTTATTTCAGCAGACTATAATACTACTGAAATATGCAGTATTAAGATCTTCGTATGGCCACACACCAGTAAATATTTTATAGCTACATTGTTTCAGAGCATTTTACTGAACAGAGCGCTGTGCATCAGAGTAATTTTTCAGACTTTTCTGTCACCTCAGGACAAAGTATCTTAATGTGTGTGCTTTATTGTCATGTTGGTACCTTGGGCAACTGCAAATTTATGGATTACATCAACCTTTACCCTTCCTGTCAGACTTTTAATGCTAGTCTTCTATCAACCTCCAACTGACAGACTTCTTGCTCTGAAACACCACTCCCACATCCCACCTTATATTAAGCCTTTCCAATCTTTCTCCAGGTCCCTTACACTTTCTCTGAGATGACCCCATCCAAGAGGCAATAGTCCACAGTTACAAATTTATCGTCAGTTTCCTTGGGAGTTACCTGTCCCATAACTATATCAGGGAGTCCAAAATCATAAAAAAGCACTGGGAAAAGTTGCATATATTCTTACTGCACTTACAGTACACCCAACTCACAGACACATCACAGATATTTCACATAATTTACCCAAGCATTACATGGTGTCTCTAAAATAGTGTTTATAAGAATGTAATGAGGTGCAAGCATTTTGACAGAGACGGGAGATGCAGAAACTCAACTAATACCCTGGTTTCAGGGAACTCAGTGAAGTATGAAACAAAGCCAGCTTTCTCAGCAAAACTCACTTAATGGGGATTTGTAATCACTCATTCAACAGGATGCTTTGCATTTGCAGAGCCACTTATTACATCTTTCTGCAGTGACTGTCAAAATAGGTCATTAAGCAGATCAAACCATAAAATTTTATCTTTTACCAATGATTTTTGAATTTATTCTGCTGTAATCATCCTTTAATGATCACCTTTAATAATAACTCCATGATGCTTGGCGAACTCCTCTTGCTTTGTGTGTCTCTGCAAATACAGTAGTCTTGCTTATGCTTCCCTGCATAAAACTTCAGGACTGTAACAGGTACAAACAGTTCTTTTAACAATTGACATAAAGGCAGAGGCCCTAATGGTGGAGATGTCATGGAGGAGGAATATACAAAAGGATATTTATTGCATCAGCTAGAATTCTTGGAAAAGCCAAGAGATCAAACTGGATCACTCAAGAAAAATGTGAAGAGAAACAACCTTAATCATCACCTCTGTAGTTAACAGGCTAAAGTGATAAAGAATTTTGCAGTTCATATCTCCTCCACACCAAAATAGCAACACAGAAAACTTTTTAGCAGAGCATTGATGGCCTTTCCCATTAACAGGATAGAAGTGACGCAGGAAAGATAGGTGGCCCTTGACCATTTATCTCTGCCATGGTAAGTCACACACAGAGTGAAGTATGAAGTTTTAGCCAAGGAACAAAGGGGAATAGTTCATTCAGGAAGAGATTAGGTCATCTCTTTGAGCAAAATTTTCCCTCTAAGCAAATCCTCAAGATTCCAGGCACAGCACCAAAGGCATCATGATTTGGGGACTTCCCATTACTGTGTTGACTTGTTGATGTGGCCTAGAAGGCCACAGGAATTTCCTCACGAATTAAGACTGTGGAGGGTAAATATTTAAGTATGACACAAATAAATATACTTAATACTTCTATGATAAAAGCAGTGATCCTAAGTCCTTAATTCAGATGCTTTTATCTGCATATGAATGCCAAATTTTCCAAGGTTGTAACAGTATTTCTTGAGCTCTTTGATGTTGGAGGAGACTTGTGAAAGTTCGGGTTGG
>VXBX01003858.1:54454-68640 GCA_013400415.1 Scytalopus superciliaris | reverse complement strand
CCTTGAGCGTCACATCGCAGAGCTTGCCCTGGCGCCGGATCTCGCCCATGACGCCGTAGCCGCGGCTGGGCAGGTCTCCCACCGAGAAGTGCACCAGGTCCTCGGGGTCGAGCTCGGGCTCCGCCGCCGCCGCCTCCAGCATCGTCCCGGCCGCTCCCGCCGCTTCGCCCCCGCCGCGCGCTGGCCCCGCCCGGCCGCCGTCCGCGTCGCCCGCTTCCGGGGCGCGGCCGGAACACGCCGTTGCCATGGAGAACCCGGAAGTGGACGCTGCCATGGCCACCCCGGCCGCCTCCCCGAGCCCCCGTCCCAGCCCGAGCCCGGCCGGGGAGGGGGCGCCGGACCGTCCGCCTCGCTCCTCGGGGGTGAGCCCGGCCTGCTGGCCCAGCATCGCCCCCCGCGGGGTTTGCCCCCCTCAGGAGAGGAATCAGACCCGGAATGGTTCGGGTTGGAAAGGAGCTTAAGGATCGCTTTATTCCGCCCCCTGCCGCGGGCAGGGACAGCTCCCGCCATCCCGGGCTGCTGCAGCCTGGCCTTGGACGCTGCCAAGGATTTCAGGTGGAAAGTTCACGTGGAAAAGTGACGTGGAGCTTTTCCCTGGCAGGAGGAAGATGAGCAGAAGGAGGTTCAGGAGCTGGAAGGGCACAGGGGTTCTGCCTCCAAGGAAGCGAGCGATGACAGGGTAATCCCGGCTGGGCCCACTGGGAGTCCTGGAATGGTTGGGGGGGGAAGGGACATTAAAGCCCATCCCCTCCCACCCCCTGCCGTGGGCAGGGACACCCCCCACTGTCCCAGGGGGCTCCAACCTGGCCTGGGACACTCCCAAGGATGGGGCTGCCACAGCAACCTGTTCCTTCCCCTCCCCTGGTGTCAATAAACCCTCCCAGGAATTGCCTCTGCCCCCATATCCAGCAACAAACGTGGTTGGAGCAAGGACACTTCCACTCCTTTGGAATTCCTTCTTCTGATTCACAGGAGAGTTTCCCCCCGAGGTTTTCCCTCCCTCCTTTTCCCTGCTGTACTTCTGGCTTTGGGGAAATAACCCCCCAGCTGCTCCAACACCGGGTTCTGGGTTTCTTTGGACAGGATTCTCAGATCTCCAGCAGCTCCCTGGACCTGGTGGAGGAGGAGGAAGAGGAGGAGGGGGAAGGGAGCAGCACCTCCTCTCTGCTCCCTGACCTTCTGTCCGACAGTGGCTCCTCCAGGTATCACTCCAGTGTCTTAAATCAGACGAGTCATGGCCCAGCTCCAACCCCTGCATCTCATTTGGGAGCAGGTAAAGTGGTGCAGAGATCCCCAAAACCCCTGGACACGCAAGAAATCCACAGGGTTTTGTCCCAGACTGGAATTCACTGGCAGTTATTACACAGCTGTTGGGCACGGGGTGTCTGGAGGGAATAATTGAGGGAAATGTGGGCTCTGCACCTTCCAGGGATTCCCAAATACTCCCTTCATGTTTCCCAGGTGGGGCTTTAGCAGCTGGAAGACCCCTGAGCCCTCCTCAGGTGGGTTTCACTCAGGAGCTCCTCCAGGAAACGGAGGATCAGGCGTTTTTATAGGAATCCAAACTGTTTAAAGACCAAAAGAAAATCAAAGCAAAGCAAATCCTTTCTCCTACTGCTGCAAATATTTTGCTTTGCAAGGCCAAGAGGGAGAAAACCTGTGTTATGAACCACACACACACACACAGAG
Organism: Scytalopus superciliaris; assembly: GCA_013400415.1. Taxonomy (NCBI): domain Eukaryota; kingdom Metazoa; phylum Chordata; class Aves; order Passeriformes; family Rhinocryptidae; genus Scytalopus; species Scytalopus superciliaris. The sequence goes on along the minus strand of VXBX01003858.1, from coordinate 66,951 downwards.
GGAAATCAGCACCAGCTTTGCACACCCTCAGTTTTCCGAGCAGGAAAACTTCCCTTCCAATAGATAAGGAGCAAAACCCGCAGCTGAACGTTTGCCAGCACTTCAGTTTGAAACTTCACTGCTCTGTGGTTCTCCTTTTCCTGGGAAAGGGTATAAATTTCACTCCAGGGAGTGCAACATCCTCATTTTGCTGCTGTTTCCCTCCCTCCTTAGAACAGCAAAGTCCGTCCAGGCCTTTGTGAGAGTCAAGCCCACGGCCCATTTTCCCCAGGATATGATCAAGCTCGGGCCAGACAACAAGGTAGAGTATCAGAAACTCCAAGTGGGAAAGGTTTGGAGTCTGATTCCAGCTCTGCCCACGGAAAGGCAGGATTCTCCCATCCCTGGGGGCCATGGGTAGCATTTTGGAGAGTGTTGGTTCTGGATGGTGGTTTTGACTCTGGAAAACACCCTCCTTGTGGTGCAGTCCCCGGGAAAGTCCTCCCAAGGGCTGGGGCTGCCTGGTCCAGGAGGAATTCCAGCTTGGCACAGTATTCCTGTCCCCCTTATCCAAGTTCCTCCCTTCACCTTCCCTTGCTTCATTAGGAATTTCCCCGGGACACAAAACCATTGGCATTCAAACAGATGAGTTTAACCACATTTCTGTTTCATTTAGAATATCTACCCCCAGGAATTCGGGAGCATTGCCAGATATTTTTAGATCATCCATGACCACCCAAGGGAGTAAAACAATCCTGGTGTTTGTGCTCCACCCCCTACCTCATTCCAGGTGCCCCATCCCTGGAGCTGGTGGGTTGACCTCCCTCCCTGTTTGGGTTGCAGAGCATCGACATCCACATCGACAGAGATGCCAGGGGAGGGGTTGTGAACAACTCCCACACGGACTGGTCCTTCAGGATGGATGGGCTGCTCCACAACACCTCCCAGGAGCAGGTCTACGAGGCCGTGGCCAAGAACCTGGTGGCCGAAGCTTTGCGTGGCTACAACGGTGATTTCTTGCTCTTTTGGTCACTTTGGACAACAAAACAGAGGTTTGATTTGAGGACAGGCCCTCTGGCTGCTCTGCCTGAGGTGCCCTCCTGAGGCTGTCCTTTTGCTCTGGGGTTTTTCAGGCACCATCATGTGTTATGGGCAGACTGGGGCTGGCAAAACTTACACCATGACTGGAGCAACCTCTGAGTACGAGCACCGAGGGATCATCCCCAGAGCCATCCAGCAGGTACTGGGGCTGCCAGAAATACCCAGGGCACCTCTGGTATCAGCTCTTGCTGGCAGGAGTAAGTTTTATGTCTTTTGTTCCTTCATTGCTCCTGAGGAACCATCATTAAACAAATAAAGGAGCTTTACTGTCATTCACTCAGGTTGAGTGCTACCTGCTCATGGAAAACTCTCCCTGCTCCCCAAAGGTCATCAAGCCTTTCACAGGGGGGGTTTTCCCAGCTGGCATTTTGTGGAGTCATATTAAAATGGATAATCAATTCATTAAGGTTGGAAAATACCTCTAAGGCCTGGCACAGGGTGCCCAGAGAAGCTGTGGCTGCCCCTGGATCCCTGGGAGTGTCCAAGGCCAGGCTGGAGCACCCTGGGCTGGTGGGAGGTGTCCCTGCCCATGGCAGGGGTGGGACCAGGTTCCTTCCATCCCAAGCTCTTCCAGGATTCCAAGATTCCATAAGATCATTGAATCCAAATCCAGGCCAAGCCCACTCAGGTTTAGCTCCACACACCCCCAGATGCACTTGGAGCTGTTCAGAAATGCCTCCCTATAAATATCTCTATCTATATTATGTAAATTCATAAATGATATATCTTACATCTATTTATACATCACATAAGCATCTCCCCAGAGGTTTCTCCCCTGGAAAGCCTTCACTGGCTGCCACTGCCACGTGGACAGAGACAAGCTGTGTGTCTCGTGCAGGTCTTCAGAGCAGCTGCCCACTCCACCGAGCTCTCCACGAGGGTCTGCATTTCCTACCTGGAGATCTACAACGAGGCCCTGGGCGACCTCCTGGCACGGTGCCCCGGGAGCAGGGCCACCCCCCTGGCTGTGCTGGAGGGTCCCCAGGGGGTCTCTGTCAAGGGGCTCTCCATCCACCCCGTCAGCAACGAGGAGGAGGCTCTAAAGCTCCTCTTTGAGGCAAGAGAACCCAAAGAGCCCTCTGTTCCCATGGTTGGGTCTGGGGGCTGAGGGACAGGAGGGGTGGGCCAGGAGGGCTGGAGGGAGGGCCAGCCCAACACTCTTTTGTCCTCTTTATTGGGGGTGGAACAACTGGAAACTGTTTGCAGCCCTTGTTCCTGCAAGGAACACGTCCCTGGCACAGGGATTCTGGAAGGTGTTCCAAGGAAAGGGTCTTGGGCAGGTAGTTTGGGATGGTCAAGGTTGGATTTTACAGCAGGGCCATTCACATGATGGGCTGGAGTTGTGAGGGGAGTTTTAATTACTTAGATCAGCATCTTTGTCTTCCTTGTGACTCCTTCAGTTCCTGAGGAAAACAGGAATAAACAGTGGAATTTGGATGCAGGAAGGGTGTTCTCACCTGGAGCCATCTGGTGTCTGAAAATCTTCCTTTGGCCTTTTTAATAACAGGCCTGTGGTGTCCTGAGCTCTGGAATGTGCAGGAAATCCCTTGTTTTTATTAAACAGTAAAAGGATGATGATGATGGCTGGGAGAGCTGGGGGGGCTCCCCTGGAGAAGGGAAGGCTCCAGGGACACCTGAGAGCCCCTGGCAGGGCCTGAAGGGGCTCCAGGAGAGCTGGGGAGGGACTGGGGACAAGGCCTGGAGGGACAGGGCACAGGGAATGGCTTCCCAGTGCCAGAGGGCAGGGATGGATGGGATATTGGGAAGGGATTCCTGGCTGGGAGGGTGGGGAGGGACTGGGATGGATTTCCCAGAGAAGCTGTGGCTGCCCCATCCCTGGGAGTGTCCAAGGTCAGTTTGGAGCAACCTGGGCTAGTGGAAGGTGTCTCTGCCCATGGCAGGGGATGGGTGAGATTTGGGGTCCTGTCCCACCCAAACCATTCTGGGATTCTATAATTCAGCTTAATTTGAGAGCTGTTGGAGGAGAGGAGATGATTCCTGTGGATCCATCCAGGCCCTTGTGGTTTTAGGGTCCCAGAGAAAGCTCCTGGCTTTCAGGAAGCTTCCCACGGGGCTGTGACTCCCTGTCACTGACCCTGGAGCCCCAGGGAGCTGGGAAACCTCTTGACACATGGATTTCCCTGCTGTAGAGCCTGCTATTTCCTTCCCTGCCTCTCCAGCTCTGTGACAGGCCCACACTCCTGAAAAACCATTGGACACCATTTTCCACATCCCTTTCTATCCCTGTCAGAGTCAGAAATTCGTGGCCATCACCTTTGGGTGCCATTTGAAGCCTGGGGAGCTCTTTGCTTTTCTAGTCATCAAGAAACTGAAAGAGCCAGGGAGGTGCTGCCTGGCTGTTCCTTAAAAAGGCCACAGTTCCAGGGGCTGAGCCTGGAATTTTGTCTCCATTTGCAGGGTGAGACCAACAGAGCAATAGCAGAGCACGCCCTGAATAAGAATTCCTCCAGATCCCACTGCATCTTTACCATTTACATTGAGGTAGGAGCTCCAGAGGGGTTTTAAGAGACTGAAACCCCTTCCTTGGGACTCAAAAGAGGATCTTTGCAGCCTGTTTTTCACTGGATTTCATTTTTTATTCTGTTCTCCCTCAGTGTCGTTCCAAAGTTTACACAAATCTCAAAGGCATGAAATCAAGAATCACCCTGATAGACCTGGCGGGCTCTGAGAGGCTGAGCNGGGGACATGGTCAGTGGTGGCCTTGGCAGTGCTGGGGGAATGGCTGGACTTGATCCCAGAGATCTTTTCCACGCTCAGCAATTCCCTGATTCCTTAACAGTCTGCAGATCAGAATTGAAATTGCACCAGCCCCGTGACAAACACACAATTCCCCTTCTGGGGAGGAAATCCAAGTCCTTGTAGACTTGTAATGGAAAACTGAGGTCCCTGAAAACTTGTTTGGGCAGACACATGTTCTGGCAACTGTCCCCTCTGATGTGCCTTGCAGCCTTCAGGACAGGTCCAGAAGGAGAACTCCTACATCAACAGGTCCCTGTCATTCCTTGAGCAGATCATCCTTGCCCTGGCCGATCCCAGGAGGGGCCACATTCCCTTCCGGCAGAGCAAACTCACCCACGTCCTCAAGGACTCTCTGGGTAAGAGCTGGCACTGGCCCCAAAGGGCTCCTGGAAAAGTGTTCCCGTGGGCATGTGAAGTCCTGGGGCCATGGTTTATCATGGAATGGTTTGGGATGGAAGGGAGCTTAAAGCCCATCCAGTGCCAGTCCCTGCCATGGGCAGGAACATCTTCCACCAGCCCAGGTTGCTCCAAGCCCCATCCAGCCTGGCCTTGGGCACTTCCAGGGATGTGGAATCCACAGCTTCTCTGGGCAGCCTGAAAAACACAGCCTTTATAAACTCCTGGAAATCACATTTTTTATTCCCATCCTTTTATTGCATCATCACTCTGTGGGAAACCCATTTCACCTTTATTTGAAGTCGTTCTGTGCCCTTTAAAGGGACAGTTTAACCCTGGCTGGGTCCTCTGTGCTTCTTTCAATGAAAGTGGCTTTAGATGGGATATTGGGATGGAATTCCTGGTTGGGAGGGTTGGCAGGCCCTGGCACAGGTTGGGCAGAGAAGCTGTGGCTGCCCCTGGATCCCTGGGAGTGTCCAAGGGCAGGCTGGAGCACCCTGGGCTGGCGGGAGGTGTCCCTGCCCATGGCAGGGGGTGGCACTGGATGATCCTTCAGGTCCCTTCCCACCCAAACCATCCTGGGATTCCATGATTCATCTTCTCTCTCATTATAATCTGTGCTTTATTTCCATTACTGTTTTTTTCCCAGGGGGAAACTGCAACACTGTCATGGTGACCAACATCTGTGGGGAAGCTGCTCATGTGGAAGAGACGGTGGGTTGGAGCGATCCCAGCAGAATCCAAGCCCTGCTCCTGCTGCTGCTTGGATTCAAGGACAGCCCCTGGAGGGCTGTGGCAGGGAAACATCCTGCCTGGAAAGCTCATCTGATCCCAAAGACCAGCAAACAGAACCCTGTCAGATGGGAGCCTGAGGCAGAGCAGCTCAAATTTTCCTCACTGGAGAGTGCTAATTGTCATTGTTATTCATTCCTAATGGGCTTCCATGGGCTCACTGGAATTGCAGAGCTGGATCAGGGATCAGGAGGAACCCCCCAATGGGGGTTTTAACCTGTGAAATGATAAAGTCCATGACAATCTCCCTGTGAAGTGGATCAGTGTAAGCCCAGTGGTAAGACAGGGGGGGATCCCTCGGAGCAGGGACACGGATTTCACATGGATTTAAAGAACAATGGATTTAAAGAGTTTTCCTGCTTCCCTATCCTTGGACGTGGAGCAGTTAAATGGGTTTTACATTTCTGTGTCCTGGGATCTGATTTGATCCAGCAGTAGCAGGTTTGGAAAAGGACATCCCTGGCAGTCTTTAGTTACCTGCCCTCCCTGTTTTCCAGCTGTGTTCCCTGCGCTTTGCCAGCAGGATGAGGTGGGTCAGGACGGAGCCCGTTCCCAATGTGACCTTTGCCCGGGAGGTACGGGAAGAACGGGAATGGGGGAAGGAATGTTTGCTCAGCTTCATTAACATTTAGGGTAATAGCCTTCCAAACCAGAGGGAAATTAGGTAGTTCCATAAGTTGTCCCTTCTCAGCCAAGCTGGCGTTGCTGATTTTAGTTGGATGATAAAATGGATTCATATTAAACCTTTTTAATAGGTATTTAATCAGTTATCTGAAAGGGAACAGCAAATTCTCCCTCAAATGTGGAAATTCCTTCACCTGCATGTCAATCCCTAATTTTCCTGATTCACCTCTCAACAGAATTGTTTTGTTGGGAAGTACTTCCCTGATATGTAGGGGGATCATCCCAGTCTGACCTGCAGCCTTACACAACATTATCCTCCCTCCTGCTGGGAAAGTGACATCTTTGCCAGGATTGGAAAACTTGGTTAATCCAGGAAATAATTTCAAGAGTTATTTGAAGGATAGTTTCAAATAAAGGATCACAGGATTTTAGGTGTCCTGAGTGCACTTTCAGAGCTGGAGGAGTGAGAGAAACCAAAGCAGAGGAGCTGAAACTGGAGTGTTAAGGAAACTTTGTGCTCTGGTGCTCCCCAGGTCACTTCAAAGCACGCCCAGTTCTCCCTGAATCCCCAGGTTTGGGTGCTCACCCCTTTCTGGAAACACATTTTAAAGAGTGAGTCCTTGAAGGTACTCCAGGTTATGGAGAAATGCAGTGAAACAGCACAGGAGTCTCTGCTCTGTCCCAGCCAGGTCAGAGCCCTTGAGTTCTGCTTGGCTTCCAAGATTAAATCCCATAATCCGGGACTTGCTGCCCCCTGCAATGCCAGATCAGGAAATCATCCCACTGAACAGCAGGTGGCCCTTCTTTTGATGGCTTAGGGACACTGTGCAGGACAGAAACTGTCCTGGTGGGAGCTAATCAAGGCAAACTGTATTCCAGACCCACTAATTCCCTCTGCAGAGCCTGGGGGGGTTGTTATCCAGCTGGGATGTTCTCCAGCAGCCACTTCTGTGCTGCTCTCAGGGTCTTTTTCCCTCCCTCCAACATAATTCAGCGATTTGCTCCCCCTTTTCCCCCTGCCAGGTGTCAGTGAAGGCTCTGGAGGAGGAGATCGAGCTGCTGAAGCAGGAACTGGCCCTGCAGGACATGCTGGTAAGGGCCAGGGAGCCCAGAGTGCAGTGGGACTGCTCTCCTGCTTCCCTCATCTGCTGGGGGTTAGGGCAAGCTCTGAAATCCCACACAGGCAATTCGGTGGGAACTTCAGTCCTCAGCCACTGCAGATGGTTTGTCCAGGCTCTTGAAGCCCTCGTGTTGGAATGGTGGGAATGGGAAGGGGAATGTTTGTTCCCCAGTCCCATCTCCTGCCAAGTCTCCTGATGAGAATCATAAGCAGAAATGGGCACGGTGATGTCAGGCTTGCCAGACTGGTGGAATCATGGAATTCCAGAATGCTCTGGGTTGGAAGGAGCCTTAAAGCCCATCCAGTGCCACCCCCTGCCATGGGCAGGGACACCTCCCATTAGCCCAGGTTGTTCCAAGCCCTGTCCAGCCTGGCCTGGAACAGTTCCAGCTTCTCTGGGCAGCCTGTGCTGTCCTCCCAGGCAAGAATTCCTGCCTTAAATCCCCTGTGGATCTCCCCCCTTTTAGTTTAAAACCACCTTCCTTGTCCCACCAGACAGGCCCTGCTAAAAGCTTTGTTCCCACCGTTCCCATGCCCCCCTCAGCTGTTTGTGCCTCCCAGATCCTCAGTTTCCCACCCTTTTTTCCTCAGGCAAACCGTTCTTTTGAGACTTACAGCCCCCTGACGGGCGCCCAGAGAGCAGCAATTAAAACTCAGGTCCACAAGTACCTCCAGGGAGCCATCAAGGAGATCGATGTGAGTGGCCTTTTGGTGGGAAGGGGCTTTACTGATCCCATCCCACTTCCCTCCAGGAGAGAAGCAATAAAAGTGGCTGTTTTTCACCCCCAAAGCACTAGAAAACTGTGATTTAATTTATCTTTGCATGCTAGGGACTCTCTCTGTGTTTTCATTCTGTTTTTGCTGTTTTGGGAGCTTGAGGAGACTTTTCCTCAGTCCTCAAACCCTTCAGATTGATTTGTTTGGAACTTCTTTGAAGAATTAACGCCACAATTGATGAGTTTATACCTCTCCTCCTCAGATAGTGAACATCAGGCAAATCCAGGAGGTGTTCAAACAGTTCAAGGTGATTGTAAGGTAAGATCATGGAATTCCACACTGGTTTAGCTTGGAAGAACCTTAAAGCTCATCCAGTGCCACCCCCTGCCATGGGCAGGGACACCTTCCATGGGTTGCTCCAAGCCTCATCCAGCCTGGATTAAAGGTTATAAAGTGATGGGAGTGAACAGAGTTAATGTGATTTAATCTGGACCATACTGATGGAAGGGATAAAAATATCCATCAGAAAGCTTCAATATCCAAGGGACCTAAAGGGATCTCATGGAAAAGGAGAGGAAGAGAGTGGATAAAGGTTATGCTGGTTACGGGGAAGCAGGGAAGGGGCAAGGTGGGGGGTTTGGGGATAAGACCACGGGGAAAAGGGGGGGTTTTCCTTGGAAACCTGGTATTGGCAGGATCCCAGGTTTTCCCATATGGAATATGCTGCTTAGGGAGCTGTTCTGTGCCCCAGCCAGCAGCAGGAAGAAGTGGAGGCCAAGCTGAGGAGCAGGTACACCCTGATAGACAAGGAGGAGCTCGCGGCCGGCTCCGAGTCTGGCTCTGGCTCTGCTGCTGGGTCTGACTCTGGGGAGGAGGAGCTGCAAGAGGAGGAGAAGAAGCAGAAGAAGAAGAGGGGTGAGGTAATCTCTGGGGCTTGGCCTGGCCCAGAATCCACCTCACACCTGGTTCCTGCTGCCACCATGGGAGTTGCCTCAAGTTCAGCTTTTCCCTGTTGAAATCAAACTGAGAAATGGTAACAGGAGGGGTTTGGCAAAAGGTGTGTCCAGAGCAGAGAGGCACCAATTAATGAAGAGGAACATCAGCAGAGGGTTAGGCCAGTTATCTGACCATAATGATTTATTAAGTGGGAATTAGAATCCCAGAATAGTTTGGGTGGGAAGGAACCTGAAGGATCATGCAGTGCCACCCCCTGCCATGGGCAGGGACACCTCCCACCAGCCCAGGTTGCTCCAAGCCCCATCCAGCCTGGCCTTGGACACTCCCAGGGATCCAGGGGCAGCCACAGCTTCTCTGCCCAACCCGTGCCAGGGCCTGCCCCCCCTCCCAGCCACCAATTCCTTCCCAATATCCCATCTAAACATTCCCCCTTGTCCTGTAAATGACACAGTGCCCTGTCTGTAGCTCAGCTGTAGAAGGTGAGGTCAGACCACCTGGCTGTGCTGAGATGTGTCATCCATGCCCATAAATCCTGCTGTGACTCCAACACAGAGGCTTTAATTTGCAGCTGGGATTGTTCTGTGGGATGGAAGAGCTGCTGGGAAGGGGCTGTTCAGCTGCCGTGGTGTACACAGGTGGTTTATGCCTTTCTGTTTCCAGGAAGGTGTGGTTGGTGTGGGGGATGAGGATGTTGGTTTGGTAAAGGAAGCAGAAAAGCTGAGGGAAGAGGCTTTAGAGACTGGAGTTCCTCCTTCCTCACCTGCTCCTGCTGAGAAGAAGGAAGACAAGAAGAGTGATGAGCAGATCAAGTGAGTTAAGCACCAGATAGTTCTCCCTTTTCTCTGATAAACATGGGATCATGGAATTGTCAAGGTTGAAAAAGCCTTCCAAGATCATCAAGCCCAGCCATCCCCCAGCACTGCCAAGGCCACCACTGACCATGTCCCCAAGTGCCACATCCACAGGGCTGTTAAATCCCTCCAGGAATGGGCACTCCAGTCTGTGCCAGGGCTGGACAGCCCTTCCCAGGAGGAATTTCCCCTGGGAAATTCCCTGCCCTGCCCCTGCCCAGCCTGAGGCCGTTCCCTCCCCTCCTGTCCCTGTTCCCTGGGAGCAGAGCCCGACCCCCCCCTGGCTTCCCCCTCCTGGCAGGGACTTGCAGAGCCAGAAGGTCCCCCCTGAGCCTCCTTTTCTCCAGGCTGAGCCCCCCCCAGCTCCCTCAGCCCCTTCCCAGCTCCCTTCCCTTCCCTGGACATGCTTCAGCCCCCCAGTGTCCTGTACCTGGGCACCCCAGAACTGCCCCCAGCACCATGCCCAGCACAGGGATGGGCACACAGGTTTTGATACAAACCAGGTGCCATTGCCCTCTTGCCCACATGGGCACACCTGGATCATGTCCAGCCTCTGTCACCAGCACCCCCAGGACCTCCTCCAGCATTCCAGCTGCTCTATCCCAATCCTGGAGTGTTCCCTGGGGTTGCTGAGACCCGAGGGCAGGACCCAGCTCTCCACAGTGCCCAGCTCTGCTCAGGCAGGAATGGGCAGCCCATGGGTGAGGCAGGGAGGGAGCTGGCAGAGGAGCAGGGAAGGAGAAGAGATTTTGGGAGAGAAGGGGGAACCAGCAGTCCTGAGCAGAGAAAGATCCTTCAGTTTACAGAAGTAAATTCTTGCTTGGTTCCTCCACGACACTTCTCCAAAGCCCTTGTGCCAAGCAGACAGCAGTGTTGGTTCCAGCTCCCTCTCATGAAGAAAGGAGTTAACCTGGTCCATCTTTCCCTCTCTGGCAGGAAGGAAAAGTTTGTGAGCCCTTCCCCTGAAAAAGATCTGGGTGGTTCTGCACCACCAGAAACTCAGGAAGAAAGTCCCACCAAGGCTGTGGATGTGGAAGAGGGAGCAAGTGAGCAGGATAGAGCAGATAGTGAGAAAGAGCTTTCCAACCCACCTGCAGGGGAGGAATCCCAGGAGCCCAGGTAATGCTTGCCAGGGAGGAGATTCCCTCTGCCAGTGGTGGTTTCCATTGGAATGACTGGATTGTGTTCCCTGAGTGCAGCTACAAAGCAAACAGGACAGATTTACAGATCCTGATTTCTTGGATGTAGAAATGCAGGACACCAGTGGTGGTGGGAACAGCCTGAGCAGCACAATGTGCTGCTGGTGGCCATCACCTCCTTGGGCTTTGGGCCCTGTCCTGCCCAGTTGTTCTTTGAGTTGGAAAGTCTCTGAAAATTGCTGGATTCTTTCTGCTGTAGCTTGTGGGAAAACTGCAGAGAGACCTCATGTCCAGTCACAGGTCCCCACAGTCATGGAAATGGGTGCAAGGAATCATGGAATCCCAGAATGATTTGACTTGGAAGGGATCTTAAGGATCATCCAGTGCCACCCCCTGCCACGGGCAGGGACACCTCCCACCAGCCCAGGTTGCTCCAACCTGGCCTGGGACACTCCCAGGGATGGGGCAGCCACAGCTTTTCTGGGAAATCCATTCCAGTCCCTCCCCACCGTTCCAGCCAGGAATCCCTTCCCAGTATCCCATCCATTCCTGCCCTCTGGCACTGGGAAGCCATTCCCTGTGCCCTGTCCCTCCAGGCCTTGTCCCCAGTCCCTCCCCAGCTCTCCTGGAGCCCCTTCAGGCCCTGCCAGGGGCTCTCAGGTGTCCCTGGAGCCTTCCCTTCTCCAGGGGAGCCCCCCCAGCTCTCCCAGCCTGTCCCACCCCAGAGGGGCTCCAGCCCTGCAGCATCTCTGGGGCCTCCTCTGGCCTCGCTGCAGCAGCTCCAGGTCCTTGTGCTGTTGTTCCCAGGGCTGGGGCAGCTCTGCAGGGGGGGCTCCCCTGAGGGGCACAGGGGCACAATCCCCCCTGCCCCGATCCCTGTGGGACCAGCCCAGGATGTGGGTCCTGGATATCGGCATTGCAGGAGAATTTATTCCTGGGGCACCTCAACATATTTCCATGTTCCTCCGTGCCTGCCACACGTATTTGGTGTTCCTGTGAAATCCCTGAACCCCCCTGGCTGGCAGGACAAGCTGCTGCAGCTGCAGCTGCACAAGGCACATCCCACAGCAATTCCAGCAGCTCGGAGCTGGCTGTCAGAGCTGGGCTGTGGCAGTTTGCCCAGGGGCTGTTGTTTCCAGCCCTCTGCCAGGAGTTTGGCACAGGTATGGTGTCCCACAGTCCCTGAGGATCTGGAATGTGCCCTTCAGGGCTCAGTCAAGGGATGGCAGTGGCCAGAGCTTGGATTTGACCAGGTGGGACTGAGCAATGTGGAGGCCTTTGGGTGCCTGGGTCGGAATGGGGTGATCCTTAAGGTCCCTTCCAACCCAATCCATTCTGGAATTCTGTGATTCTGCCTTCTGCTCCCAGATCCATCCTGCTTTCCAGGAACCTCAGGCACAGAGCAGCATCCATGGGAGTGTGACCTTTTCCCTTCTCTTGTCCAGAGTGGTTCCTGTTGGAATAAGGATGTTCCTGGTGTTCACAGGGACATCTTGGCATCAAAGCCCTTTCATGGAAAAGTCAGGAATGACTTGGAATTCAGACTTTCTAAACAGGCAGGACTTGAAAGCCATGGTAGCAGCGTTGGGGGGTTGGCAGCACAGGGAGCTCAAAGGTTGGTTGGCAGAGGTGACTGATCCATGCTGGGAATCCATCGAGGAAAGGGCAAAGGCATTTGCTTAACAATAGGGAGGAACAGTATTAATTATTTTCATGGAAATTCAATCCATTAGAGTCTCCCTTTCCAGGGAATCCTCAGTTCTGAGGCATCTCTTGAGGAATATGGTGTCTGTGTAAATGACTTTGTTCTGGGAGTAGCCTGGGGGACATTGGGGTCGGAGGGTGGCACGGGAATGGTGCTGGGGTACAGCCAGAAGAGAGACATCCTCAGGGAGCATCCCGTCAAACCTCATCCATGGCCATTCACAAGGAATGGTGAGGCCACACCTCAGATCCTGGGGGCAGTTCTGGGATCCTCTGGACAAGACACTGAGGGGCTGGAGCAGCAGGAGCAGCTGAGGGAGCTGGGGGGGCTCAGCCTGGAGAAAAGGAGGCTCAGGG
>VXBX01003858.1:7789-33027 GCA_013400415.1 Scytalopus superciliaris | reverse complement strand
CCGCCCGCGGCGACGCCGATGTTGGCGCTGCTGCTGTCACCACCCGGCGAGGCTGAAAGCCCGGCGCCGAAGGAGCCGAGCCACGCGGTGCCCAGGGAGGCCGCGGAGCCCGAGGCCAAGCAGGACGCGGCGTCGCGCGGAGCGGAGGAACGCGTCGCCCAGAGCGCGCCCGAGCAGCCGGAAATGACTCCGCAGAAGGAAGATTCCCATATTGGGAAAGAGGAGGAGGTTTCCGACGGCTCCAAGGGTGCTCCCGTGTGCTCCCGGAGGCAGGGGGCAAAGAGGAAGTTCTCCCAATCCGACGGCGCGCCACAGGGCTCCGAGTCCGACGAGGATTCGGTGAGGACCTCGTCCAGCCAGCGCTCGCACGAGCTGAAGGTCTCCAGCACGGAGAAGGAGCGGGATCCCAGGCGGAGCTCCACGTCCCTGCGAGGCGACGACCCGGGCAAGTCGTCGTCGCGCTCCAAGTCGGACAGGGAGGAGAAGTACTCGAGCTACTCGAAGTCGGAGCGGGACTCGCGGTACTCGTCCTCCCGCTCACGCTCCGACAGGGACAGAAGGCGGAGCCGGTCTCATTCCCGCTCCCGCTCCGACCGGAGCTCCCGCACCAGCTCCTCCTACTCGAGGTCGGAGCGCTCGCATTACTACGAGTCCGAGCGGCGGTACCATCGGAGCTCCCCCTACAGGGAGAGGTCCAGGTATTCCCGTTCCTATGCCGACAGGGCGCGGGAGAGCTCGGACTCGGAGGACGAGTACAGGAGGACACATTCCAGGTCGAGCGACTCCCGGCGGACATCCTCCCACTCCTCCTCCTCCTACAGAGACTCGAGATCTTCTTACTCCAAGTCGGACAGGGACAGCAAAGCGGAGTCGTCTCACGCCGACGTGGAGAGGAGAGGAAGGTCGTCGTCGTCGAAAGCTGATCGAGATTCCAAACGGACTTCCGAAAGTGAAGTATCCAAAAGGTGCTCTCCCCACGATGAACTGGGCTATCGGAAGGGGACGTCCCATTCCAAGCCCGACAGTAATGTGAATTCCTCCCGCTATAAATCCACCCCTTCCAAGACCCCCGCGCCAAAGCCTGATAAATTTAAGAGTTCTTTCTGTTGTACAGAATCGCTCGAGGAGACGAAGCCGCAGTGTAATTCTCTAGATTTAGAGAGCGCGTGTGTGAGGAGCAGTGACAGCAGGGGGGCCCCTGCCAAGAGGCCCGAAAGGGAAAAGCCGCTCGCTCCCTTAGATCAGCTCCACGATCCGCCCGCTTTGCTGAGGGCGGACGAGTCGACGGCGGCTTTGGCCGACTCGAAATGCGGGGAAGCCGCAGGGAACGAGTGCCACGGCAGTGTTACGGAACCCGAAACGTCGTTACAGGTAAAGCACGAGCCCTCAAGGACGTGTTTCCCCGTGGAACTGAACGTCAACGGCTCCCCGGAGGGTCGGGATGATGCCCTGGCAACTTCCAGTGCCTCCAAAGCAGAGGATGTTCCCGCACCGTCTGACAACGGCCCGTGCCGGTCGGAAGCGTCGCCCGTTGTGCAGACGAGCCCGTCACATCCGTCGCCATCCAATGGGTTTGAGAGCACTGATGTGTCTCAGGAGCGAGAGCCGGACGATTCCCGGGTCCAGTCCAGCGAGTGCAACAGCCTGTTCCAGGAAGCGGAGGTGCCGGTGCCGCTGCAGCAGGAGGAGGCCGCCCCTTTCCCTGTCGTGAATGTAGATCCCACTGGAACTGCCCTGAGGAGGAGGGACGATGAAGCGGCTCCGTGTGACAAAACCAAAGAACCCGTTTTTTGCTACATTTCCGACGATGCCGCCCCTGCTCTGTACCACTCGGAGGTGGAAATCGAGGCGGAGCCGGCGGATTTGAAAGTTCCATCCGAGGCTTTTCTGGACGTGCAGGTGGAGCCGCAGACGGTGACGTGCGACTACGAGAGTGTGGAGATTCCCCACTGCGAGGATGAGCATGGCCATCCTTCCCATAAGGTTAACCTGGCAGTGGAGAGCTCCAGCGGGGATTCCCAGGATGGCTGTTCCCAGCGGCTCGTGTCCGACCTTCCCGTGCCAGAGGAAAGCGTCTCTTCCAAATGGGACGTGCCACCAGCGCCTGGGCACCAGGAGCTGCTCCAGCATTCGGAAGCCGAAGAGATGCTGGAGTTGGATGCTCACCACGTTGACATTGGTGCACTGAAAAGCAAGCAGGCGTTCCAAGATGAACATTCCTACTATTCGGAAGTGCCACTGGAGCAGCGTAGCAGGCGCGTTGTGGAGGAAAGCGCCGTTTCCACTGAGGGAGCCGAGCTGGAGGAGCTGAGGGTTCAGAGTCCCGGAGTATCAGCCGAGAGGGACGAGGCAAACGAGCCCCTGGTGGCTTCGGCTTTTCCAGACGTCCTGTATCCCTCTTCCGATGTCATCATCACGGCAGAGGACACGGAGACGGTGACTCAGGCCCCGACGTGTGACAGCAGCGGCAACGCCGTGGAATTCGTTCCCACCGGGCACGACGACTACTCCGACACAGGGGAGAGCGACAGCGAGGGCGGCAGCGACGACAGCGACACGGACGACTCGGATTCGGATGATGGCACGCCGCGGAAGCGGCTGCAATCCGTCGTGGTGGTTCCCAAGAACTCGACCATAGCCACGGAGGAGAGCAGCCTGGGCTCCTCCCGGAGCAGCCAAGGCAACCGGCGCTTCTCCGACCACTGGGATGACGAGCGGCCCGAGCCCAGCAGGCCCTACTACGAGGAGAGGTTGGAGAGCAAAGGCGGCTCCCAGGTGGAGAGCAGGAGCTCTCCCAGAGGGATGGAGAAGAGTCCGGCCACTTCCACAGAGCTGAGCAGGAAGGAGGTGGAGGAGCTGCGGGCGGACCCGTGCCAGGCGCAGAGCGACGGCGTGGACAGCACCAGCCAGGCGGATCTGACGGCGGATTCCCGCGGCAAAGCCGGCGCGGAGGAGAGGATGATGCTGGCGGAGATGGTGGCCATGGGACGGCCCGTGGTCCGGCTGGATGAGCAGCCCTTTTGTCTCCCGGAGAGCTTTGAAGGCACCGACGCATCCCGGCACCAGATGAGCTCCTCCAAGCCGGACAGTCGGCAGGGGCAGGGCGGGCTCAACCAGTCCGGCCTGGGAGACTATTCCAGGCTGGATGGTTTCCACACGGCAGAGGAGATGAGCGCTCTGGGCTGGGACTTCCCGCAGACGGAGAAGCCCAGCAGCACGTACCAGCAGCCGGACAGCAGCTTTGGCATGTACTCGGGGTACGTTTACCAGCCGGGCTCCGGAGCCTACGGCACCTCCCAGAACTACTGGCAAGGCAACGGTTACTGGGACGCGAGGTCTGCCAGCAGACCCTCCGTGGTCAGCTACGACCGGATCCAAGGGCAGGTGCCCGATTCCCTGACGGAAGACCACGAGGAGTACGAAGAGGACGACCGTTGGGATGGCGAGTGCAAGCCCCGCTTTCCCAGCCCCTCCGGCAAATCCCAGCTGGCCGGGCAGAAGGAAAAGGGCTCGGTGCAGGCACATGAGATCAGCAGCAATTCCACCAAGGAGCCGCTGCCGGGCACGGAGAAGAAGGAGGAGGTGAAGGCTCTGGAGAAAAACGACGTGAAGGAGCGAGGGCCGCCAAAGAAACGCCGTCCGGAGGTGGAGAGCGACTCGGAGAGCGACGGGGACTCGCGGGAGAAGAGGAAGGGGAAGGTGGAGGCGGAGCAGGCGGAGCCGGCGCCACAGGACTCCTCCATGGTGGGCCGGCCGTGCATCATGGATGACTTCCGAGACCCCCAGCGCTGGAAGGAGTTTGCCAAGCAGGGGAAGATGCCGTGTTACTTCGACCTCATCGAGGAGAACGTCTACCTGACGGAGAGGTAATGGCTTCTTTCATCCTTGGGTTTAGCAGTTTTGGGATTAACTTCCATTTGCTTCCATGGTAGTTGGGGTTTTATGGCCAAACTGGCCTAGTTTGGAGGGTTGGGGAGGGATCTCAGATTCCCTCTGTCTGGCAGATAGGGGAGACAACACTGGGNCCCCCCGATCCCTTTTCCTAAGGAGAATCTCCCAGTTGGGCTCAGACATTCCCAGGTGAAGGGGAGAGTTGGAAAATGGGAGGGTATGAGTGGAAGATTGATGGATCGATTTATTCACATCCTGCCTGTTCAGTGTCCCAAGTAGCAGCTCCCTCTCTGGTGGCACAGGGAATTCTCTTCAGCTGTGGGAAAAGGTTTGGACACTCAACATCTGTTTCCAGAGGGTTTTGTTACTTCCATGTCACTTTTGTCACCTCAGAGGAGTTTTTTTAACTCTGAAGAACCATAATTTGAAATCCCACTTTTTTTCCTTTTGCCTTTTTTGGCCTTGTTGGGATTCATGCACCAAAGCAGTCCCAAATCATCTCATGGAAGCTAAAATACTAATTAGGGGATGCCTTTCATGCCCTACTTTTCTTGTAATTCTGGTTTTCTTCTGTGTTTCATCATAAAACAGGTGGAAGTAATTAAAACCCCCCAATTCTGTTCATTAAAACAGCACCTTTTAACAGTGGAGGTCCAAATAAGTGTGGACATTGAGGAGAGGGAAAAGAGTTCAATATCCTGGCAATTCTTTTTGGGAAATCATCATCTTTTGTGATCCCAAAGTCCTCCCCTGCCCCTCCAAACAAGCCGAGTGTCCTTGGTTACCCCAGTGGGGTTATCATTCCATATATCCCATTGCTGGAGGATAAATGAATATCCACTGAGGAGTAGTTTCCCCACCTGGCTGCTGTCTCACCGTGGCTTTCCATGACTTGCCTTCTGCAGGAAGAAGAACAAATCCCACCGGGATATCAAGCGGATGCTGTGCGAGTGCCCGCCCCTGTCCAAGGAGGAGCGGGCGCAGGGGGAGGTGGCCTGTGGAGAGGATTGTCTCAACCGCCTGCTCATGATCGAGTGGTGAGGGGCGTTCCAGGGGCTGGGGGGTCACTTGGGAACCCCTAAAGTGGACCCAGGAATTCCTGGGAACGGGGCAGTGCTGGGTGGAGTGACCTCTGGAGCCGGCGGGGCCCTGCCCAGGGAAGCTGTGGCTGCCCCATCCCTGGGAGTGCCCAAGGCCAGTGGATAACCCGGGATAGCGGGAGGTGTCCCTGTCCGTGGCAGGGGGTTGGAACTGGATGGTCCTTAAGGTCCCTTCCAATCCAAAGGTATTCCATGATTCCATGATTT
Source organism: Scytalopus superciliaris (assembly GCA_013400415.1). Taxonomy (NCBI): domain Eukaryota; kingdom Metazoa; phylum Chordata; class Aves; order Passeriformes; family Rhinocryptidae; genus Scytalopus; species Scytalopus superciliaris. The sequence goes on along the minus strand of VXBX01003858.1, from coordinate 27,829 downwards.
CAGTCTGTACATGAACTGCAGCAGCTCAGGCCTCACAGCCTGCTGTGTCTCCTCTTCCCAGAGCCTCACCAGCCTGTGGCTGTTCCCTCCTGGAAGGTTTGGTGCTCCATGGGAGCTGCAGGCTGAGAACAGGGAGTTTGGTGGGATTTCCCCCTTGGCATGAGGATTGTCACCAGCTGGGGTGGAAGGGTTGGAGTTGCCTGCCAGAATCCCACACTGCTTTTATCTCATAGCCCAGACAGGTAATATCTTGGAGGAAGAACCCCCAAAACGTGGGGAGAAGATCCCAGTTCATCCCATTTTGATGGTCTGATGTGGAAGTACAGTGGGATTAGCATTCCAAAAATTCCAGAAACTGCTTATCTGCATTTGAATTGGCACTCACACGGTCGTGCTTTTTACAGCAAAACACCTTCCAGGGTCTCACAGGGAATTCGTTGCAATTCCTTGGGATGCGTTTCCCGTCTGAGCCGTTCCCGCTGGGAACTGATTTGCTCCGTTTCCTTCCCGCAGCTCCTCCCGGTGTCCCAACGGCGACTACTGCTCCAACAGGCGCTTCCAGAAGAAGCAGCACGCGGATGTGGAGGTGATCCTCACCGAGAAGAAGGGCTGGGGGCTCCGAGCTGCCAAGGACCTGCCATCGTAAGCGCTTCCCGCGGCGTTTTCCCGCTCTCCCGCTCCCTCCCGCGGGGAAGGGCGCGGCTCGTGGGTGCTTAGTTCTGCTGGCAGAAGGTTTGCTGAGGTTCCTCCAGCTCCTCCTTGCCCCCTGCTGGGTGTCCCTCTTCGTCATCCACCAACTGCCTGTTTGATCCCCCACTCCGGCGTTGCTCTGCGTGGTTTTCCAACAGTCTTTCGGTGGAATTCCCATGGGATTGATCTGTCTCCCCCTTCCCTGTCCCTTCTCCGTGGTGGCAAAGGAACACACACTCCATGCTGTCTGTTCTCTCTTGGCTATTTTGTGTTTACTGGTGTTTTTTCTGTCCCAAAGTGATGTTTTTCCATCTTGCAGCAACACTTTTGTCCTGGAATACTGCGGAGAAGTGCTGGATCACAAGGAATTCAAGGCTCGGGTGAAGGAATATGCCCGGAACAAGAACATCCACTACTATTTCATGGCCCTGAAGAACGATGAGGTGAGAAGGGATGGCTGGGCTTGGCTTTGGGAGGGTCTTCCTGGGCTTTCTGGGCAGCACCACCTCCTTGGGAATCCATGGAGTGACATCCTGAATCCATTAGGCATGTTTTCCTAAGGAAAGGAGACTTCATCCCTTGTATTTTTAACCTACTGTTCAGTTATAATGTGTTCCAGCAAAATCCCGGCAGCTCAGCTGTATCCCAGTATCCTTAGGGAGGATAAATGGTCATTCCAAAGGAAAGGATGGATCAGCCCTTCCACGTGAGGGAGAGGAACAGTGTCCTTAGGGAGATGCTCCGAAGCCAACCCAATCTTCTTGGCTGTCCAAGTCCACCAAGAAACCACATTTCCACTTCCATTATACCCCATTAAATTGGGATATTTTTGGGTGGCCAAGTCCCTTGGGGCAAGATTGTCACTGGAATATTTATGGATGGGATATTCCTTATTCCTTGTCATCACTTCAGTGCTGGGGGATGTGGAGCTGCTCCTTGAGCCTTCCCTGGCTGAGAACAGTGTGGAAAACCAGGAATTTAGTATCATATTCTTCTTGGCAGGACTTTCTGGGTTTGGGCAGTTGGGGACTGAAGGAGCTAAAATTGCTCTTTTCCCCCTCCCTTTTTTTCTCCCCTGTTTTCTTCTTCTTTTCCCTCTTTTTTTTTCCTTGCTGTTTTTTCCTCTTTTTCCCTTTTTCCCCCCATGGATTTTTCCTCTTTTTTCCCCCCATTTTCCTTCTTTCCCCCCTGTTTTCCACTTTTCCCCCCAAATAAGCAATTTTGGGTTCGTTCTGTGATAACAGGGGACCCAAAGGGGTGTTTCAGTCATAAAATGAACCTGTGGGAGTTTCTGTGGCTGGGAGTGATCCAGGAGATGACTTTTCCCTTGGAGTACAATGCATGTGGCAGGGATCTTCCCAAAATCTCTTGTGCTACATATCCAAGGGTCAGGAACATTAAAAATCCAGGGTTCCCATCCAACTGGAGAGCTCTGCAAGGAAAGCCAAGGGCCATGTTCCTCAGTGCTCTTGTCTGGGAACATTAAGTCCTAATGAAATCCTAATGAAATCCTAATAAACCTCATTCTCCAACCTAAATAAAGAGCAGGAAAAGGTGATTATTCCTACCTGGGGTGTGTTTGTAGCTGTTCCCTTTCCTATTCCTGGGAATGAGCCTGTTTTCCTGGGTTTCTTCTTTCCCAGATAATTGACGCCACGCAGAAAGGGAACTGCTCCCGCTTTATGAACCACAGCTGCGAACCCAACTGTGAGACTCAAAAGGTAAAACCCCAGGTCACATCCAGGGGCTCCCCATTCCCACTGCCCATGGGAAGTGTTTTCCCTTCACGTCCCTTGATTTTGGGATCTTTTCCCGGGATCAGTGAGGCGGGAGCTGGGTTTGAAGCGGGGGCTTCCCTTCCCGGAGCGGATTCGGAACCCCGCGGTGCCGTGCCGAGGGCCAGGCCGCTCAGTGGGAAGCAGATCCCGGGGCTTGTCCCGTGCTGACTCTGGAATGCTGTTCTCCCCCACAGTGGACTGTGAACGGGCAGCTCCGGGTTGGATTCTTCACCACGAAGCTGGTGCCGTCGGGCTCGGAGCTCACCTTCGATTACCAGTTCCAGCGATACGGGTACGACCCCCTGCCTGCTGCTGCCTCTGCCTGGGGGTTGCCCAGCCACGCTCCAGGCTGAGCAGTATTCCCCAGGAATTCCTCTCTTTCCCCTCCCACCCCTCTGTCAGCATTTGCAAATGCTTAAGGAGCTGTAAAACCCTCTGGGATAGCACATCCCCTTTTCCTGGCCTGGGATTTGCCTGAACCGGAGCCCAACATTCCTATTTGGCTGTTTTTCCACTGTATGGTGGAGTAAAGCTTAAGGATCATCCCTTCCTTTTTCATCTGGATTCTCCTTCAGGCTCTTCCTGGAAGCAGGAAAATAAGAAAGGAGTTTTTAGTTGCCTTTTAAAACAGTTCCTCCTTCCTGGAAGATCCTGGAGTTGAGCTTTCCTGGTTCTTTTTTCTTGGGCTGTTCCTCCGGTGGATTCTCTTCTCCCAAGGAATTGGGGAGTGTAGTTTAAAATGGGTGTTATTCCAAGTAGGAATTACAGAGGTCTTGGAGAAATATTGCCTGATGAGAAGAGAATTTATTAGAGTTAGAATTATTAATTTATAGATAATACATTAATATATTTTAATATTAATTTATATAATTAATTCTATTTATACTTATGTGTTATCCATGGCTGTATATCCATGTAGAAAGAATTCCATGTGAATGTTGCTGCTTCCCTGAATCCTCAGCTCGTTCTTTATTCTTTATATTTTATGGAGTTTTCAGCTACAAAACGCTCGAAAATGGGAGCTTTTTCTCATGGATACACAATCCTGGTTAGAGATTCCTTAGGAAAAGGAATGTGTTGCCTTCCATGTGGGATAAGAAGTTTTCAGACCCACCAGCTCCACCTTTTGCTTTCTGGTTCCTGGAGGTGCCCCAGGCTTTGTTTTCCAGCTGAGCAAACACGGGAGGTGCATGAGGAATAAAGGCTGCAGTTGAATTTTCAGCTTTTCCACGCAGACATTCCCGTTTCTCCTGAGGTCGCACCGGGTTGGGATTGACGGGAATTTTGTGTGTCCCCCCCCCAGCAAAGAGGCCCAGAAATGTTTCTGTGGCTCCTCCAACTGCCGGGGCTTCCTGGGCGGCGAGAACCGCGTGAGCATCCGCGCCGCGGGCGGCAAGATGAAGAAGGAGCGCTCCCGCAAGAAGGACTCGGTGAGTCACGTCTCCCCTTGGGAAAACCCGCCCGGACCGTCCCATCCAGCTGGCCATCCACACCCACAGAGCTGCTAAATCCCTCCAGGAATGGGCACCCCCACCTTTCCAGGAGTTCCCGTTATCCAGCGCAGACCTGCCCTGGCACAGCTCGAGGCAGTTCCCTGGGAAAACCGGGCTCAGGCTTTTCCAGGGATGTGCCATCAGAGTGTGGGCTGGATGAGCTTGGAGGTCTTTTCCAGCTTTAAGGGTTTTATTTCTTGAGGCTCCTCAAGACTTGTGTGTTTTCTTGGATCTTTAGTTAAATCCATAAACTGGGAGGTTTTCTGGGATCTTTAGTGAATCCATAAACTCGGATTGTTTTCTTGGATCTTTAGTGAAATCCATAAACTGGGAGGTTTTCTGGGATCTTTAGTGAATCCATAAACTCGGATTGTTTTCTTGGATCTTTAGTGAAATCCATAAACTTGGAGGTTTTCTGGGATCTTTAGTTAAATTCATAAACTTGGGTGTTTTCTTGGATCCTTAGTGAAATCCATAAACTCGGAGGTTTTCTGGGATCTTTAGTTAAATCCATAAACTCAGAGGTTTTCTTTGATCTTTAGTGAAATCCATAAACTTGGATTATTTTCTTCAATCTTTAGTTAAATCCATAAACTGGGAGTTTTTCTGGGATCTTTAGTTAAATCCATAAACTCGGAGGTTTTCTGGGATCTTTAGTGAAATCCGTATTTCCTTTCACTGGGTTATTTATCCCAAAGCCCCATTGGGGAGGGGCTTCCACAGGTCCAAGATGTGCTTATCCATGACAAAGATCCCCAGAATTCCACAAACTTTGGTTTGTTTCCCATGATTTTTAAGCCTCAGTGAAGGATGAGCAAGGTTGGCTTCAGGACTGGGGACATCCCCTGAAATGTGGCAGCTGAAGGGGCTGAGTTTTGCCATCTCCAGGTGGAATTGGAGTCTCTCGCTCCTTTGGCTTAAAGGCCGCCCATGGAATTGCAGGGATGGGCTCCCATGGTGTGGGAAAAGTGTGGAGAATCCAGAGCAAAGCATTCCAGAGGGAGTTTTGGAACCTGCAGAGGCTCTTCTTTGGTTCCTCCAAGTTGTAGTTGCTCTGTCCTTAGAGATACAAAGCTCATATCCAAGGCTCATTCCCAGTTCTTTTGGGAGAAGCTCCGTTAAAAAGGCCAGTGGGAAATTTATTTACTGGATTGGGGAGTGAGGGGAGCCGAGGACTAATTTAGAAATTAATATAATGGTGGTAATATTAAATTCATTAGGAAAAAATATAAATAATATATAAATACAGCACATAAATTATCTATGTATTATTATGTGTTACCTAAATAGAAAATATTTTAAAACGCTAATTAGGGGCTAAATAATGAAGGGTGTCCCCATGGAAGGGGATTTTCCTCTGGTTCCAAAGATTATAAATCTATTCTGGATTATCTATAAATTAATAAAGATTCAGAAAGAGTTTATACAATTAATGGAGATTAGAAAGGAAAAAATTTTATTTCAATTAAAGATCATTTATAAAGAATTTATACAGTTCCTAAATATTAGAAAGAAGTGAATTTGATTTGCAATTAACGATAATTTATAAAGAATTTATACAGTTTATAAAGGTTATAAAGAAGTGCATTTGAGCTGCAGTTAAAGGTAATTTATAAAGAATTTATACAGTTTATAAAGGTTATAAAGAAGTGAGTTTGATCTGCAGTTAAAGGTAATTTACAAAGCATTTATACAGTTTATAAAGAAGTGAGTTTGACCTGTGGTCAAGGAGAATTTCTCAGTGCAAATTTGTTTCCCTGCATGAAAAGACAAACTCATTTTTGGGAGTGTCTCAGTGCAACCACCCGGAGTTTCCTCCCGGCAGCGCTGGGTTTGCGGGGCTGAAACGGGCCGTTCCTTAGGGAAGGAGCAATGTGGGGTTGGGAATTCCGTGCCATGGGGTGGCAGAGCCTGGCACGGCCTGAGGGGTGTCTCCCTTTGCCCGGGGCAGGTGGATGGGGAGCTGGAGGCGCTGCTGGAGAACGGGGAGGGCCTGTCCGACAAGAACCAGGTGCTGAGCTTATCCCGCCTCATGGTCCGCATCGAGACCCTGGAGCAGAAACTCACCTGCCTCAAGCTCATCCAGGTGAGGGGCAACCCTGGGAAGGGAGGGATCCGTGTCCCGGGAAAGCCACATCCTTAGGGGAGGAGAGGAGAGGTGGGAGAAGGGTTTTTCCCTTGTTCTGCATCCCAAGCCTGGCTCAGCAGCTCCACAATCCGTTATCCTGGAGTTCTGTTCCCAGATAATGGTCCTGCTGGTGTGTTCCTGCTCCCAGTCCAGCAGGTCTGGCCACTTAAATTGGGCTGGACCTGCCCTCGTGCCGAGTTTTGCTGTCCATGGGTTGCATAATCCCAGTTGGACCTGCCCCAGTGCCCAGTTCTGGCTCTGCAGTGACTTCCCTGACCTCAGTTGGACCTGCCCCAGTGCCCAGGTCTGGCTCTGCAGTGGCTTCCCTGATCTCAGTTGGACCTGCCCCAGTGCCCAGGTCTGGCTCTCCAGTGGGTTCCTTGATCCCAGTTGGACCTGCCCCAGTGCCCAGGTCTGGCTCTGCAGTGGGTTCTGTGATCCCAGTGGAGCAGTTTGTGAGTTACCCCCGTGAAGGGCTGTTCCCTGGGGGTCTCTGAGCATTCCCACAGACTCTGTGTCCCTTTGGCTCCCGCAGAACACGCACTCCCAGTCGTGCCTGAAGTCGTTCCTGGAGTGCCACGGCCTGTCCCTGCTCTGGATCTGGATGACGGAGCTGGGCGATGGCAGAGGCAGCACCGCCAACAACCTGAAGCTGCAGCTCGAGGTCAGTCATTCCCACGATTTGAAGCTCTCACGGAGCTTTGGAGGTGGGAAAAGCCCTGTAAGGTCGAGTCCAACCCTTCCCCAGCAGTGCCAAGGCCACTGCTGCCCATGTCCCCAAGTGCCACATCCACAGGGCTGTTAAACCCCTCTGGGAATGGGAATTCCTGCCTGTGCCGGGGCTGGAGAGCCCTTTCCATGGAGAAGGGTTTCAGCAGCCCAGGATCACGAGGATTTTGTTTTCCTTTTGTTTTTTGAAGTACAAATTTATGCCAAGTGTTCATGGAAACAAGCTCAGGTACCTCCAACCTCCAGCCCTGGAATTTCTGCCCTAAGGCAGGTCCTTAATTACTGCAAGGAATTTGCTCCTGTGGTTGTTTTAGATTCCTGAGCTGGATTTCACAAGCTGGGCTTAAAGGTTGTTGCCATTGCTGTTTATTCCATGCTAAAGCACAGGGAATTGCAGCTCTCAATGGTGTGAAGTGGAACTGGAATGTTCCAGTTTTCCATAAGGAATGTGGGATTCGATGGCAAAAGCCATCTGCAAGTTCTGTTCTTAAAGGTGATTCTTCAAGAAGGTTCTGGGCAGTTCAGGCTTGGCATAGTGGGAGGTGTCCCTGCCCATGGCAGGGGTGCAACTGGAGGATCCTTGAGGTCCCTTCCAGCCCAGACCATTCTGACTCTGACACTGCTGTGATTTGGTTTTTTGGGATAGGTAGGATCCAGCCCAACTTTAGACATGTTGAAACTTGCTCCAAGGGAGCCTCAGGTCTGGAATTTTGTGCCTGCAGTTCCTGCCCTCCTCATTCCCTGACACACATGGCAGCTCCGACTCCCCTTGGCCCTCTGGCTTTGGAGTCAGGTCGGGGTTAGACTCAGTTTTTCCCACGGAATGGATTCGAACCCTCATCCTCACTGACCTCAAACCCAGAGCTGCTCCCTCAGTGCCCCATCCCTGCTCTCCGGGCACTGGGGCACAATACTCGGCTCTGGGGGGTGGTGGGTGGGATGTATTCCTTAAAATCCAGGTCGTTTTAAAATCCAGGTCATTGGAGCCAGATGTGGCTGCCCCATCCCTGTGGCTGGCAAAGCCCTCCCAGCCCAGGAGCCCCCCCTGTGCCCGATGCCCACCTTGTCCCCCAGCCCAGAGCTCTGAGTGCCACGGCCAGTCCTGCCTTGGGCACCTCCAGGGCTGGGCACTCCAAACCTCCCTGGGCAGCCCCTTCCAAGGAATAAACTCTTCCTAGAATCCCCCACCCATGTCCTGTGCCCATCACTGGATAGGTCAGATTGGATGTTTAGATGGTGCATTGGATATCAGAATGAAATTCTTCCCTGTGAGGGTGGGGAAGGCCTGGAATGGGTTTCCCAGAGAAGCTGTGGCTGCCCCATCCCTGGGAGCGTCCAAGGCCGGGTTGGACGAGGCTTGGAGCACACTGGGCTAGTGGAAAGTTCCAACCAGGGGTTGGAACAGGATGGTCTTTTACACCCATCCAATCCAGTCCATTCTGGAATTCTGTGATAATCCTGATACCTCGGAGTTGATTCTTGCGGAGAAAGGAATTAATTCCAGGTTGGACAGCGCTTTAAAAATGCCCTGCTTGTCTTTGCCATCAGATCATGAAGACCCTGGAGCTGCTGCCCATCCCCACCAAGAACATGCTGGAGGAGAGCAAAGTGCTGCCCGTCATCCAGCGCTGGGCGCAGACGAAGACGGCGGTGCCGCAGCTCAGCGAGGGCGACGGCTACTCCAGCGAGAACACGTCGCGCGCCCACACGCCCCTCAACACGCCCGAGCTGGCGGCCAGGCACGGCCCCGAGCCCGACACGGACACCCCCAAGAAGCTGGTGTTCCGCAGGCTGAAGATCATCAGCGAGAACAGCATGGACAGCGCCATCTCCGACACCACCAGCGAGCTGGAAGGCAAGGAGGGCAAGGAAGACCTGGAGCAGCTGGAGGGGACGCCGGTGGAGGTGCCGGAGGAGCAGCAGCAGCAGCAGCAGCAGCAGCAGCAGCAGCAGCAGCAGGACATCAAGGCTGCCGTGGAGGCGCCGGTGGAGAGCGGCAAAGCCCAGCCTGCAGAGCTGGAGGCAGAGCCTGAGGCTGAGGCCAAGGAGAGCAACGGGGCGAAGCTGGAGGAGCCCATGGCGATGGAGACGCCGTCCCAGGATGAGGAGGAGGGCGTGTCCGACGTGGAGAGCGAGAGGAGCCAGGAGCAAACGGATAAAATAGTGGATGTGAGCGACTTGGCCACCAGGCTGCTCGACAGCTGGAAGGAGCTCAAGGTAAGAGGCACCTCCGGCTCCAGCGCCTCTTCAGAGGGTAACGCACACTTTTGGTGGTTTGGTTGCAAACGGGGTGAATTTTTTGTCTTTTCCCGAGTGTTTGGCAACTCAAATTGCCTTTGCTACACCAGAAGTGCTTTCTATATAGATCCTCTGCCTGCTCAGTAGAATTCCAGGTGTCGATGTGTTGGATGCTGAAATTGGGAGATAGTTTGGTTTGGGAACACAAAGGCACCTCGGTGATCCCGTTATTTCTTAGGCTGTTCAGGGGAAGGGCAGCTCTGAGGGATTGGGATTCCCTTCCCATCCCATCAGGAAAAGAGGCTGGAGACAGTGCCATGAGCATTTTGGGGGGAAGTTGCCAAATCCCTCAATGTTGAAATAAATCAATGGACTGTCTTATGCTAAATTCCATCCCTGGAAACATTCAAGGCTGCTCCTAAATTCCATCCCTGGAAGTGTCCAAGACCAGGCTGGATAGGGCTTGGAGCAACCTGGGCTTGTGGAAGGTGTCCCTGCCCATGGCAGGGGGTGACACTGGATGGTCCTTAAAGTCCCTCCCAACCTGAACCATTCTGGGATTCTCTGAATTCCATTATCCCAACATTCTCAGCATTTCCTGCCCTGTTTCCATCTCCTTTCCATCTGCAAGGTGTGGAGCCTTCAGAGAAGGGTCTCTTGGCCACATGTGTTCTCTTGAAGGCCATGCTGGGACCACCTCTGGGTGTTTGCAGGTGGTGTTTGGCTCAGGGAAATACTCAGAGTCGGGGTGTTTTTGGAGACCTCGGTGGTTTCACTCCCATCAAGGTCTTCCTCGAGTAGAAACCTCTTTGGGAGAAGGGTTTGGTGGCTCCTCTGTCCTGGAATTGTGTCCCTGTCCTGGAGGTGGCCAGCTTGGCCACTTGATCTTCAGCCAACAGGTTTTCGGATGATATTCCAGTAACAGTTTTAAACTTAGAGATGAGGGATTAAATGGATACTGGGAAGGAATTCCTGGCTGGGAGGGTGGGCAGGCCCTGGCACAGGGTGTCCCATCCCTGGAGGTGTCCAAGGCCAGGTTGGAGCAACCTGGGCTAGTGGGAGGTGTCCCTGCTCATGGCAGGGGGTGGCACTGGATGATCCTTTAGGTCCCTGCCATCCCAACTATTCCATGGCTCTGTGGACCTCGCTCACCACTCAGCACTTGCATCCTTTCCTGAGTTTCTTTAGGTCTTTGGCAACCCTTCCCCCATCTGCTGCTTCTGTAGGGCTATATTCCATGTTGTATCTTGCATTCCTCCTATCCAAGAGCAGGAGGGGTGGGAGCCTCTTCAGGGAGTGTAAAACCAGGGAGTGCTGAGGATCCCGTGGGAATCGGAGCCGCTGCCGCGCTCCGGCCTCGGCTGGGCTCGGAACTGGCCTGGGAACTGGCCCTTCTCTTCATGAACCATCAGCCCCGTTTCGATCATGGGAAACAGTTTAAGTATCAAATGAAGCATCAGAGAGCCGAGGAGTTGATTTACCCCTCGAGTTTGATAACGAGGATTGACTTACAGTGGTTAATTAAAGTGATGGGTGTTAATTGTGCGGCACAGAGGGAGGAAACCTCTGGAGCTCCTGCACCTCTGCTTTGGGGCTGCAAGCATCAGGACTGAGAGATGTGGGGGGTTCCAGGAGACTGGAGGGGCATTCCACCTTCCTCTGGATTTTTTGGGAGAATCAAGAGGCTCTGGAACATTCTGGGCACCTTCACCTGTGCCCTGAATCTCCGTGGGGGAAATGAGGGGACCCAACATGTCCCTATAGGGGATATGGGTTGTGCTTTGGTTCTTTCCTTCCCTCTTTTCCAAGTGGATCTGATAATTTCCTAGATTTTGATTTATGTACTCTTCACATTCATGTGGTTTTCTCATGGAAGTGACACCGTCAGGTTGAGTTTTTTGATAAGTTAGAAAAAATCCTTTTCCATCCACTTCCAAGGGAATTGTTACAGTTGGAAAAGATCATCAAATCCAACCTGTTCTGAAGTTAAGTGGAGCTTTGGTCCTACTCAGACTTGTTTTGGGTGTCCAGACTCAGTTTTTGGAACCTGCTGTCTTTCAGAACAGCACAGACAGACTGTTAAAAACCACTAATAAATGTGGGCATTTTCCCCAAACTCCTCCAGAACGTTGGGTTGGGACCAAATTTGACCTGACGGTGTCGTTTGATCCCAAGATTGGGGAAGCTCAGCCCTGGCACCTTTGGGGCTTTGCTGGAGGCTGTGGAATCCCAACACGTTCCCAGTTCCCACTGAAATGTGGATTCACATCCTCCGTGTGTGTTTAATCAACCTCAGGCCGTTGCAGTGATGGTCTGGTTGTAGGGATGGGGTTGGGCCTCCTGAGCTTTAGTAATCCCACCAAATCCATCCCAAAAAAGAGCTGAATCCTGACCTGGGGCTGTGGCGACTCGTTTCTCTCCCGTCAGATGTTTGTAGGGAATCTGTGAGCCGGGAATTTGTTCCACCCTGGATTTTGTCGTGGCTCTAAGAGTTAACTGCCTCTGTCCAACTCTCACCTGCTGAGGTCCGGGTGCCACCGGGACGTGGCCGGGGTCTAAAAGACAGGACCAAGCTGGAGGCACTTTTTTTGGAACGGGGATGGATAACCCACCCCCCCGGTGCCTTTTCCAGCACATCCAAGCTGCTTATTTTTGGAGTGGTGGAACGTCTGCCACTGGCTGGGGCGGGGTGGGAGGGTCTGAAACGTCCTCTCCAGTCTTGCTGATGATCCCCTTGTAATTTGCACCGTTTCCATGCAGCTTCTCAGGGCAGCCTGGAGCTCCCCATGTGCCCTTTCCTCAAGGCCGTGTGGAAGAAGGGAGAGGCCCTAGCGTGAAGAACCGGGACGCTGGTTGGGAAGCTGATGCATGAGCAGTGGGATAGGTGCCAGGAGGACAGAGGTGGTTAACTCGGCGATGCCGACGTTATTTTGGTGCGCTCCGGGAAAATCCCGACTCCTGGCATGAAAGGATTAAGTGAGCTCTTTTTTTCTCTACCTCTACACACGGGACTCGTGAGTCCTCCCAGGGCTCGGACGCTCCGTAGGGAGGAGCGTGGGCCGATCCCGCACACCGGGCACGACACACACTGCCCGTTCCCGGCGGGAGGGGTTTCCAGCCCGGGCTCGCGCGCGCCGATCCCGCTCTCCGGGGACGCGCCGCGCGGCTTCTCCCGGGCTCGAAACTCGCCAGGGGCACGGCTGGGGGCTCAGCCTGGCTGCCCCACGGGCCTCAGCCCCACTCCAGCCCGAGGATTGCGCTCAGGTAAGGCTCATCCACGCGGACAAATCCCTGGTGGAGGTGACACGAGGCCGCCAGGCCTGCTGCTCCACCCTCTGGAAGCTCCGTATGAAGCCACAGGGCCAAGCTGGGGGAGGATTTCTCAGCGTCCTTTTGCTGGCTGAGGTCGGAGTAGTTGAGGTTGAGGGACAGGAGGACACGTCTGGGCCAAGTTTTGGGAATCTCTCCCAGCCCTGAGTTGGGAGGAGGAGGCCCCTTTCCTGCTGGGAAGGGGCAGGGAGGAGTTGTGGATCTGAGGATCCACAGCCCCTGTCCTGAGGATGTGGAGAAGGTCTTGATTTTAGGGAAAGTCTCTTGGAGGAGCCAAGCTCAGGTTTAGAAGGTTTTGTTTGGGCACTTCACAGTGACCTGGAGTTCAGGGCTGTCATCACCCTGACTTGGCCAGGACAGCACCCTCTGAGAGCTTCGTAGTCATGGAATCAGGGAATTGCTAAGGTTGGAAAAGCCCTCTTGGACAGTCGAGTCCAGATGTTCCCCCAGCACTGCCAAGGCCACCGCTGGCCGTGTCCCCAAGTGCCACATCCACAGGGCTCTTAAATCCCTGCAGGGATGGGCACTGCCTCCTGTGCCAGGGCTGGACAACCTTTTCCATGAAGGAATCTTCCCAGTGTCCAACCTAAATCTCCCCTGGAGGCTGTTTGAGCCTGGACAGGGACAGCAGAGCTTGGGTGATCCGGGCGGGCCGAGGCCCATCGTCCCCTGGGATGATCTTCCCAAGTCACATCCTGACTTACCCTGGTAGGACAGTCCTTGGAGCTCCTCTTGCCCATGCTCTTCCCAGGGAAGCCATCCTGCAGCTCCTGGCTCCCTCCCCGGCACGCACATCCCGTGTTTTAATTGGGAATCCTACAGTTTGTTAGAACTTGGAGCAAGAAATAGTTTGGGAAGACAATAGGACTGGGGAGCGGCCAGGCCCGTGTTTGGGGTGGGATTCCTTGGCCTCCAAGCAGGGATGTCGTGGTGTTGAGTCCTTGCTCTTGCTCTCCCCCATCCCCTGGGATCCTGCTGGAGCTGCAGAGGGAAGAGAGGAGAGGAAGGAGGAGGATTCAGCCTGGGAGGGGGTGGATTCTGTTGTGTGCTGTTCCTTCAAAAGTCAAGAGAAGTTCACAGAGTCATGGGATGGAATCATGGAATCCTTAAGCTTGGGAAAGACCTCTAAGATCATCAGTTCCAGCCATTAAATCAGGAATAATTGTCATCCAAGGGACAGACTTATGGGCAGCTTCCCCTTCCCAGAATAAACCAGCCTTTGCCTGGGAGCTTCCCCAGCCTGGCTTGACCAGCATCTGGTTTTCATGGAGCAATCCCTGCACGTTCCTGGGTTTGTTGCTGGTTCAAAGCCTCAGCTGCTCCCCCTTCCCAGAGGCTCCGGAGCCGCTGGGCACGGCTGGAGTCGCTTCCCAGCAGGATGGAGCTCACCCCCTGCTCTTAATTAGCTTGGATTTTGGGCTTCCCAGGCCTTGGCTAGGACAGGCCAGTTTGTTGGGATGGATCCTGGAATGGCTGCACCCAGTGTCTTGGTGAACACAGAGCAGCAATTCTGGGATTCCCAATTCCACTTACGCAGGGTGGTCCTTCTCCTTTTCCCAGTAAAGTCCCATTCCCCATCCTACTGTTTACTGGGACAGATCCTTGTTGATGGGAGATGGGAATGTTGGTGTGGCTTTTCTTCCCTCTTCTCTGCTGTGCTTTAGCTGTTCAGCTGCTCCTCCATCACCCCGTGGCTGGGTGGCTCCTCATCACCCCTTTCCCCCTGGGAACACCACTTGGGAAGCTTTTTATGGATGTGCTGCTCTGGGAATGTTTTTTTTTGGGGTGGGCGATGTGAGAAAGAGACAGAAAACCAGAGAAAACCCCTTGCTGGGGGAGGGGAGCACTTTGGGGCTTCAGAACCTGCCCCCATTGGTCACCTCCTTCCCACAGGAGGGAAAACCATCCCTGGCATCCATAGCTCTGGAATGATGTGGAGAAGTAGAAATGACAAGATAAGTTGTGGCTGGGTGGGGCTTGGAACAGCCTGGTCCACGGGAAGGTTCCCTGTCCATGGCATGGGGTGGCACTGAAGGAGCTTTAAGGTCCTTTCCAACCCAAACCTTTCCATGAGTCCGTGATTTTATATGTAATTTATAAACACATAAAGCCTTTATCATTCCAGGCTCTTCCTGCATCCCTTCCCACCCCAAACATGGAGCTGCTCCCGCATTTCATCTAAAACCCCCTGGATTTGGGGCCTTTTAACCCACAGCAAACACGGAAATAAATAAGAACGACCAAAAAGGGGCTTTTTAACATGATTTTACAGCCTTACATCTTTTGTTTCACTAAAGGGAAGTTTTTAGGACACTGAGCATCTCTTTTAGGATTCAGCTGTGGTTTTTTTGGGCTGCAGCTGCTGCTCCAGCAGGGATGCTCCACATTTTCTCCCTCAGACTGGTCAGGGTTGGTTGGTTTGTGTTGAATTCCTTTCTCTTGCTGGTTCATCACATTCTGCCTTGAGTAACTGGGAATTCTTGGGAATTGCTGTATTCCTTCAGGAAGGGAGCAGAGCAAGGGCTTGGTAAAAGCTGGAATTAAACAGAAAGGAGCTTTTCATTCCAAGCTCCCAGGGCTTGGAGAGTCAGTAATGCTGTAAAGCCTTGGGATACTGTGATGGGTTGTTGATACAGACTGTGGGATCATGAGGATCCCTCAGAAAATGGGATTTACACTGTCAGTGCCAGAATATTCCAGTGACTATTCCAATGAAAAATCCAGGTGAATGTGGAAAGGTGCTGATAAAGCTCAGTTCTTAATTGCAGGGAGACCCAGGGGGGGTTGTTGTTTCAAGGGACATGGGGACAGTTGTTCCTGCCTGATCCAGGGGGGTTTAATGAGGAGGTGAAACCTGGACCTTGGGGAAGTTTTAATCGTCATTCCCAACTTTTCTTCCCTTTCTTACTCCTTCTTAGAATCCTGGAATGGTTTGGGTTGAAAAGGACCTTAAGGATCATCCAGTCTCACCCCTGCCATGGGCAGGGACACTTTCCACTGTCCCAGGTTGCCCCAACCTGGCCTTGGGCACTGCCAGGGATCCAGGGGCAGCCACAGCTTCTCTGGGAAATCCATTCCAGGGCCTCCCAGCCAGGAATTCCTTCCCAGTATTCCATCTCTCCCTGCCCTCTGGCAGTGGGAAGCCATTCCCTGTGCCCTGTCCCTCCAGGCCTTGTCCCCAGTCCCTCCCCAGCTCTCCTGGAGCCCCTTCAGGCCCTGCCAGGGGCTCTCAGGTGTCCCTGGAGCCTTCCCTTCTCCAGGGGAGCCCCCCCAGCTCTCCCAGCCTGTCCCACCCCAGAGGGGCTCCAGCCCTGCAGCATCTCCAGGGCCCCCTTTGGACTCTCCAGCAGCTCCTGGAGCTGGATGAGCAGGGGGTGTGGAATTTGCTGCTGTAGGAGGAGTGGTGGGTGTTGGTGTCTGATCTCAGCAGCTTCAGTAGGTGCTTGGTCAAAGGGGTTACTCAGAGCTGGGACTTATCCTCCCATGGGATTGGATCTAGGAAACATCCTGGAATTGTGGTGGGCCCTGTCTCCATGAGGAGGGAACTGGGAGAAGCCCAGGGCTGCTCCCTGGGAAGGGTGAGCAGATGTTGCCCACCAGCACCATGTCCTTGTCCAAGCTGATGAACCTGCAGCTGTCCCAGAGCCATGGAACATCCCCAGCTGGAATGGTCCCTTGGGGATTAACAAACCCCAACTCCCTGC
Organism: Scytalopus superciliaris; assembly: GCA_013400415.1. Lineage (NCBI taxonomy): Eukaryota > Metazoa > Chordata > Aves > Passeriformes > Rhinocryptidae > Scytalopus > Scytalopus superciliaris. The sequence continues at coordinate 11,739 of VXBX01003858.1, read as the reverse complement.
TCCATGCAGGGCTATCCAAAACTGCCTTGGAAACCAGGACAGGGACAAGAGGAGCTGGTGGAGGACACGTCCCATGGAGCAGCAGGGCTGGCAGAGCAGAGGTGGAGAAATCCAACCTTTTAGCTGGAAAAATCATTCCTTTGCTGTTCCTGCAGAGCTGCAAGTCCAGGGGTTTGTATCCCATGGGTGGGGTGGCCAGTGTGGGTCCTGCAGCTCTGCCAGAGCCCTGGGCCCCACATTCCACCTAAATCTATCAGGCAGCAAACACTGAGCAGAGGACACGTGTAGGAAAAGAGGAAATATATAGAAAGCACCAGGATAACGTGCCTAAAACCAGCCCTTGCCTCCCAGACCCAGCTTCTGGTGGTTTCTGTCAGGGCTGTGAGTTGGGTGATGGTTTCGTGGCCCTGTGGATGTGTGGGGTGTGTTCCTGGGTGGCTGGGATGCTGACCCTGCCTGTGCCTTCCCCACAGGAGGTGTATCGCATCCCCAAGAAGAGCCAGGCGGAGAAGGAGAGCAGCGGTACGTCCTCCCCTTCCCCATCGCTCTGCCCCCAGGAAACCCCTCCATGGCCCCAGGCTGGGATGGCCAGGGATGTCCTGCCTTCATTCCTGCTCCTTGGAATCAGCTCCTGTAAACAGGGAGCATTGTCTGGTGGGAGGTGGAGCCCTGAGAGTGACGTGGGGCCACCAGAATCCTGGAATCACTGAGGCTGGAAAAGCCCTCCAAGGTCCTCAAATCCAGCCGTCCCCCAGCACTGCCAAGGCCACCCCAAACCACGGCCCCAAGTGCCACATGGCTTTGAAATCCCTGCAGGAATGGGGACTCCAGCCTGTGCCAGGGCTGGGCAGCCCTTCCTGGGAGGAATTCTCCCCAGTGTCCATCCTAACCCTCCACCGGCACAGCTTGGGGCCGTTTCCTCAGGACAGGGGAGCTGCTCATACTCTGAATTACCAACATTCCCTCTTTTTCCCTGCTTTTCCCAACAGCTGACCGTGGGAGGGAGCCCAGCAGCCTCCGGGATCAGACCCCCACTCCCAAGAACCCCATCCTGAGCCGGGAGCGCGATCCCGAGCGGCAGAGCCAGAGCAAGGAGAGGAAAAGGCGGAGAGACTCCCTGTCCCCGCCGTCCTCGGGCTACGAGCGCGGCACCAAGAGGCCGGAGGACAGGTGAGTTGGTTGGGATCTCTCCCATTCCCAGGGAAAATCTCCTGGGAAAACAGTCCTGGGGATGTTTGAACTCACCCAGGGCATGGGGAGGGAGTTTCCTCCTGGAGGAATCCCGTGTGTGCGGTGGGATTCGTTCCCTGAGTGGAGTTTGGTGGTTCCTCGGGGTTTGGTGGCCTCTCCTCTGGGGTGACCCACCTTTTGGGAATGAGGTGGGTGAGCAGGGAAGCTGTGCCAGCTCTTGCACGGAAATCAGGGATCATGGAACAGTTTGGGTTGGAAGGGATCTTAAAGATCTCTGAGTTCCACCCCCTGCCATGGGCAGGGACACCTTCCACTAGCCCAGGTTGTTCCCAGCCTCATCCAGTCTGGGTGTGAACCTTTCCAGGGATGGGGAATCCAGGAATTCCAGGGTGTAGCCCTCCTAATTCTGAGAGGTCCTCAGAGTCCTTCAAAAGCCATTCCCTTCTCCTCCTCCCCCTCTTCCCATTGTTCTGGGCTCGGAGCAGCCCTGGGAGGGAACAGTGCCCAGATCAGGATTTCTAACCCAGACAGCTTCCTTGAGTGATTATTCCCTAAATATTCCTTGAAGGACAACAGTGCAGGCAGGTGGGATCCCAGCAGGCTGGTGCCTTCCCTTGGGAATGGTGGCATCACTCCATGGCTGAGGTGACTTGTAATTAAGAGAAGGAAAATATTCCATGTCTTGAAGTTTAGAGGGACTTGAGATCCTGTTAAAGGCAGGAAAAATCCCATGGAATTGCCTTGAAAGAAGGTCAGTTTCCTGTTGTCCCTGTGAAGGAGGATCCAGAGGCCCTCAGTAATTAGGGAACAGTCAGGGCTGAGCCAGCCAGGGCAGGAGACTCCCATGGATCTGTGCTGGGAATGTTGGAACCATCCAGACAGAAACTAAGGATGGAAATCTGTGCCCCTGGAAGGAGGCCCTGGGAGGGTGGGAACATCCCTGGGAAGTAAACAGGGGAATTTTTGGGTTGTTTTATAAATGGAGTAAGTTTTTTTGGGTGAGGAGTTGCCTGTTCCGGCTCTTCCTCCTGTGGCTCCGTCCGGGAGCAGGGAAGGACCAAACATCCTCCTCTGAGAATGTTCTCCCTGCTCTGACCATCCCACTTTGTCATCCCAAGGGTTTAGTGAGGGGGAATAACAAAATGTATGGAGAGAGGAGCATTAAACCCTCGGGTTTCCTCTTCCACTCCGGCTGCTCCTGCTCTAAACATTCCAGGCTGGGCCAGGAAGGGCTTTAATTATGGAAAGCAAACCCTTTGTGCCAGTACAGTTCAGATTAACTGATCCTGGCACTTTCAGGAACAGCCCAAGGGGATCTGTTGGCAGCAACGTGCTTTTGGTATGGAAATGGATCCCAGAGCACACGGAGAATATCCCAAGTGCTTTGTAGAATCCCTTATACTGAACCTGCAAAGCATTTTCCCATTTAATCCCTGTTTTACAGCACTGGGAACGTCTCAGAATCTCCACCTTTGATCCGAAACTTCCCTTGGCTGGGCTTTGATCAAAGTCCTTTGGCTTTTTTTTTCCTCCCTTCTTTAATTCCTTGGAAAAACCCCTCCAGCTGCTGCATGGTTTGGGAGGAAAACTCTTAAGGAATTAAAAAAATCTTTCCATGCCATTAATTATTGGAGCTGAGGTTGTGGTTTGGGAAGGAGCAGAACTCCAAACAGGAATGTGCTGCCTGGGATCCCCTTGTTCTCTGTCCTGTCTGCAGCTCTCAAGCAGGAAGAATTCTCAATATCCCGTCTAACTGTGCCCTCTGGCAGTGGGAAACCATTCCCTGTGTCCTGTCCCTCCATGCTTTGTCCCCAGTCCCTCTCCAGCTCTCCTTTAGGTGCTGGAAGTGCCTAAAGTGGGACTTCCTCGGACAGGAAGGTTGGGATGCTGCTCCAGTGCCGGAATTTGGGAGTGGGGATGCTGTGGTTTGAGCTGCTCCTTCTGTTTGGGAGCCTCTTCCAAACTCCTTGTTGGCCCTGCTTTGGAAAGATGTGGCAGAGGGTCTCCTGATCCTGCCCTTCCCTTGGGTTGGCCTTGGAGATGTTCCATCTCTCTCTGGGTATCCCAGATCTGCCCAGCAGCTCCTCCACACCCCCTCTGTGGCATCTCCAGCAGCACCAGACTGGAGGTGGTCGATCCATTGGGATCTCTCATCCTGGGCCCTGGCTCCTTCCTCCTGGCCGAGCAGTCCCAGTGGGGGTTTCTCCTGAGTTCCCACAGCTGGTTGAACAGCTGGGGGTAAAAAGGGGAACGTTTTTAGGAATTGGTGCTGCTGTTGGGCATTCCAGGTTTTCCCGGTGGTTTTTCCTGGTGCTTTTCCTTGGCCCCTCAGCTTTCTGAGGCCTCCCAAGCCCTTTCCCTCTGCCTTCCCTGCCAGGTATGACACCCCAGCGTCTTCCAAGAAGAAGGTCCGGCCCAAGGACCGCAACAAGCTCTCCACGGAGGAGCGCCGGAAGCTCTTTGAGCAGGAGATGGCGCAGCGGGAGGCGCAGAAACAGCAGCAGCAGCTCCAGAACCTGGGCATGACGTCCCCGCTGCCCTACGAGTCCATGGGCTACGGCACCCCCCACCACAGCTTCCTGGGATACCCGCCCGGCTACCCCATGCAGGCCTACGTGGACCCCAGCAACCCCAACGCGGGCAAGGTGCTGCTGCCCACGCCCAGCATGGACTCCATGTGCTCCCCGGCGGGCTACGAGCACTCGCAGGCGCTGCCGGAGCCGGGGCCGCCCGTGCCGCACGTGGCCGCGGCCGTGGAG
>VXBX01003857.1:535717-601438 GCA_013400415.1 Scytalopus superciliaris | reverse complement strand
CTAATGCTCCTGAGTCTCTCCACATGATCCGTCCCTATTGCTTATCTTAATCTATGTATTGGAAATCTTTTAATATCCTTAATATCTATGTATGAAAGACTGTCCTGCATGGCCATCTCTACATCTGCAGGAGCAATTTCTACTGACTACTTACAAATCTAGTTTGATGAGCAGAAACCACCTGGGGGTGTTGCTGCGGCTGCCAGGAGGTAATTCAACATATTTAAGAATAAAGAAAAGCCTATCAAGGGCAGGCTGTGGGAATCTTTAGGGTTGCACAAAATTCCCACCTGGAGAATTCCAGTAAAAGTTACTCAAGTATTTATTTCGAAAGTGGCTACAAGGTTAATCAATGTCTTTGTCTTAAGTCAGTCTACTCTCTCACCTACATCAGGGTTAGATGAGGAGTTCCTGGGAATTAACAACCTCAGTGTAGAGGGTGTGTACTCAGGCACAGCCCTTATACACAGCTTCACCAGAGTTATGTCAGGACAGACACGAATGTCATCCTTCCATCACCATTACAACTTGAATTCTGCAGTTCTGAAGCTCCTGCCTCAACTAACACTTCCCTTTTTCACATGTGTAACAATATCTGCATTATTCTATCTTAGATCTCACTACACGCTCGTATCATCACACAATTTCAACATTTTGCATCTGAAATTGGAAAAAATGCCTTTATCACAAACTGTATTTTCTTCTTCCTACTCCTTAATAAGCAAGTGCCAATAGCTTAATCAAATGTTGGGACAATCGCACTGAAAGTTACTGTTCTCAATATTCACTTATGCTATTTTACATGTGAAAGTAACTGTCCTGACCCAGGCATAGTCTTATGTTTTATAGTTACACTCAGATTGCTCTGGGAACCCAGTGATTTAGCAAAGTATCTGTAGTGTGAGTTGATAAATAAAAACCTTTAGTTCTCCTGTTTGATTTGTTCACATTTAATGCAGATAGATAAATGGTAGATGGACAAATCTTTTCAGATATGACATTTTGTTTGATTTCAATTTGTTTAATCACTCTCTCTTTGTAATATTTTTCTAAGTGATCTAGTTTCAGCTGGCAAACAATGTTTGAAAATGCCTTTTTCAGCCAGTGACTTCAGTGGAATCCAATTTTTCCTTTTGAGCATTAAGGAATTCACATTTCCTGCCTCTTGAAACCATACACTCTTTAGAAGGGTTGTAAAATCTCTTTGTGGACAAGCACAGAAGCAAAACACTCTAAAAGTGCTTTTCTCAGAGAGTAGATTAAAACACATGCAACCAAACATGGGTAAGCAGTAGAATCTCTCTGCAAATGCTGTGCTACAGCATCAGAGGCCACTGAGGGGGAAAAAAAAAAAATATATATTTTTATCTTCCTTCTTTATTTATAAAGGCTTAGAGAGAAAAATGCTTGTATGGTCTGATGGAAAAGACTGAAAGTAGTCAGTAGACAATTTGTCAACAGTGAGCAGCAAGATCTTTCAAGATTATAAAACCAGAGCTCAGGATGAAGACTTAAAGACAACTTAAAAAGAGAAAATTTGCATTCTTTTGTCGAATTCAGCCAATAATTCTTACCATTCACAAATAGTTTGTCTTCTTGACACATATTTTTGAAAAGGACACAAAAAAACATGTAACTGATGATTTTTAATCTCCTATTTCGCTCCCCTAGCCAGTTGTACCAAAACACTTTCTGCCTTCTAAAATAAGATTACTGGCTTGGTGAGTGAGGGGAAAGCAGAGTTTGTTGCTTATTTCAATTTTAGTAAGGCTTTCAACACTATTTCTCACAGCATACTCACAGACAAACAAACTGAGGGAACAGAGATTAGATAAGCAGACAGTGAGGAGAACTGAAAACTGCCAGGCTCAAAGGATTGGGGTAAACAGCCCAAAGTCCAGCTGGAGACCAAGTAATAGTGGTGTCCCACAGGGTTTGAAATTGGGTGCAAAACACAATTTCACATCTTCATAAATGATATGGGTGATAGGACAGAGTGCACCTTCAGCAAGTTTGTAGATTATACAAAACTGTTAAACCAGTGGAAAAACCAGTGGAAACTCAAGCTACAATCTTTATATTTGATTGAACTGTATCAAAAAGACTTCAAGAAAGATGTCTTATGGTCCTCAGATCCTAGAGGACTGCCTGGCCACCTGATCTGTAAAACTGTTCATCACTGTCAACCAAAAGACACTACATTCACCAACACAGACACTTAAGCATATGTGTTATTGGTTTCTCAGGTTTCTAGCATGCTCAAAGCATGTAATGATCAAGGCTTTAGCCATGTGGTCTCTCTTGAAAGGAAAAAAATTGTTAACTAAGGTTGAAAGTAGGATGTCTATTCCTTGCACCACCAAAAACCAAGCCCACCAAATGAACAACAAAGATTCTTTTGCAGTGAAAACTTCTTTGGAAGTCAATCTAAAGTATTCCATTATGAAAAATGTGGTTGCATGACTTGAAAATAAATGTTTTAATTAATTGGTTTCAGAACTTAAAACTTTCTTAGGAAGCCATACTGGAGCTCATTTGAGCACCTCACCCAATGTTGACACATATTAATTGACACAAGACCACTTAGTAATACATCATATTAATTGAGAGGATTTATTTATATATATATTTATAACTATCGCTGTGTATAGATTCCCTTCTCAAAATGAAAACTTTAGGAACTGTTGAGAGTGAGGAAAGCAAAAATAAGAATGAAAATACATGTACTTATACCATTTGTATAACTGCAAGTAACAATATCAGACTGGTGTTTAGTACCACTCAGTGAGCTCACACACAAAACAGAACTGCTTGAGCATGAGGTCCTCATCCCAGCCTAACAGGCAGGTAAGTTATTCAAGTTGTGAAAAGCAGATGCTGCAGTAGAAAATTCAACAATAACCCATGACCAACAACTCCTATCTGTGCCATACACAAACCATCATATATACATATATACACTGACATATATTCTAAAAAATCACCAAACCTCTTTGGCTTGAATTCTTGACTAGATAGTCTGGGAACATTGCAAAGGTAAAGAAAAGAAACCAAATCAGACCATTTGTCCCATAATTCTATGTAGCATAAAGAAGTTAAGAGATATAAGCCTCCTCCTTAACTACTTGCATCATCTCTAGATCATGTAGAGGTTTAGAAAGTAATCTCTGTTGTCCCCCAATAGCACAATTTAAAAGCTTGTAAGGGAAAATATAATAAATAATAATTGTATACACCTCACCATCCAAGAAGAGGTAATTTCCTTTTTCTCTTCCATTAATATTGCAGAGTCAAAGAAGAGAATATTGGCAGTGTGTTATGGATTTAAAATCTTGGAATTTTTNAAGCACATATAAACTGGGGTTTGGAGATTGGGGTTGGGGCTGATCCAGAGGAGGACCAGAGCCTCAGCAGGACTGTGACTGCCACTCTTGACTGGACCAGGACCATCCCCTTCACTGACAGGTTTCTTCTTGCCTTTTCCTTTGTACCTAGGAGGGCCAGGTGGTGCTGAGCACAGGGGTTGACAATTACTATTCTGTTTGTGCCCCAGGCTGCTGGGTCACACGCTTTTTTGTGGGTTAAAGGGACTTTTCTTTTTCCTCTGTACCCTTGTACTGATTGTGATTTTTTTTATTATTAAATTAAGGTTCTGATTTTTAATCTGTTTGTGAAATAAATTAATTTCTTCTGCTGGTTTATCTTTAAACCAGCACAGTAGTGCCAACTGCAAAGGTTTTTCATTAATTTTTTTATCATACTTACTTTTCACCTTTTCAACTGCCTCAGTCTAATGCACTATGAATTCTGACCATTTATTATGGAAATACTAGTAGGTGAGCCAAGCATATTACTACCACTGTAAAGTTTAAGTCACAACTTACGGTGGTGTCAGAAGAAACAATAGTATAGTCCCAAACTCTAGGTCAAAAACATTTACTTTACCTGTTCATTCCTAAGACTAGTTCTGATGCTAGGTATGCAAAGGCATCTTTTGTGTACTTATTTGCTCAATCAAAATGATATATCAGGTCTCCTTGTCTTGAATGAACTACACAAAAACAAAAAAAAAAAAAAAAAAGGAAAACAGAAGTAAAGGGAGGATAATATTTCAAGAGTAAATTCAACAGGATAAAAAGTCAAGTGTTTCTAATGAAGGTGTCTGAAGTCTGTGGTTAGTCAGAATCAAGGCACTGGTTAGGATTTGGTGGAGTCAGGAGACTGCAGAGAGTCTGAACTATTTTGCCTGACAGTTGTACTCTACACAACTATTTTTTGTAAGCTTATAAAAGAAAGAGGAACTAGTAGCTGGACCTGAACTGGGACAGCTTGTTAGTATAAAAACATCAAAGAGATTAGAAATGCTTTTAGTTTGGGGCATAGAAGAGAAAGAAAGGCTGAGAAAAGAATAGTAGAGATAATGGTCGTGAGAGAGATCAGGAGGAGGATAAAATCAGTAAGGCATGAGATTGGATTAGGAGGATGCCAGATTAACATCTGTGATGAGGAGATGGAAGGCAAGACAAAGGGAAGAGGAAAGTTACTTATAATTTTTATCCATTTTCTCTTAAAAGATGTTTAAGTCTTCTGCAAAGAGAAAAATGCATTCATATTTCAAATCTTCCTCTTGTACTGCCTTTACATCATGAAAGAGTAAAATGTATTGAGAATAAATAGGGGTTTGGGCTTGGAATTTGGCAATACATTTAAGAATAGACAAAGCATGATCACCTAATTTGACTTTTCCACAAAGTTAAGAAAAACAAGGACAGAAGAGAGTTATGAGAGATGAATTTGTAATGACTTTGGCCAAATTACTTATAATGAAGAGGAAGTTACACAAGATCAGCAGTTACACTGATTAATGATAGGTGAAAGTGTTAAGCACTGATAGAGACTATGGAGCCTGGGCTATTAAAGGAGGTCAGAGTGAAAAAAGAACTCTAATAGTGATGAACTAGTGGTGGCTGGAGCTCAATAAAAGAATTGGAGAAGATTTCATAGGTAAAAGAATTAGAGATGAAAGTGTTAGGTGACAAAAAGTTTAACAAAAAGTGCTTTTAGTAAGCAGGAGAAATAATTCTCAGCAAACAATAAAGAGATTAAATTGAAGAAACAAGATCCATCAGATCCAATTGGTCACCTACTTGGAAAGTAAAAATTACTAAGCAGTGACTATAGGAAATTATGAGAAAAAAACCCAACACAACCAGTAATAAAAATCAAAGAATAATTTTACATTGTGTTTCTATTAAGGTTTAAAATAGTTACAGAGTTTCAAAAACCTAGAGAGTAAAAAGAGATTAGACAATATCACAGTGATAGATGGACATGTCAATACAGATGATATAATGCCTTAATGTCACTAACTGAACAGTAAGTCTTGTTTGAACAAAACCTTTGCAGCAGATGATACCTTTATTATTGCAGACAATCCAAAGTGTTGTTGTATTGCAATTTATAATTTTTCTTGATGAGTGGAAAATTTAGTAGTCTATATCTATAAAGGTTATTTTCTTTCCCAGTAGTATCTCTAAATTTCTAGTATATTTTTAGGATATTTACAACTGCTGCATCACAGAGAAACCTTTCTCTTCAATGAGCAGAATTTATTGGAAGCACAAGAGACCTTTGTTTGTCTGCCTTAGATTATGAACTGAATACAAGAAGATGGAGTGAAAAACTGACATAAGATAATGAGTCAGGCACTAAAGATAAATCCTGCAGTAACTGAACTGGGAATTAAAATGATAGCTCCAAAGTAAAACATCAGATATTACAATCCCTTCCAAACACTGCGATCACAAGTTTCCTTTCCTTAGAAAATCAGGAACCCTAAACATCTGTGCTATTTTTTATGCGTTGAAAGAGTAAGTTGCTCATGCATATCTAGCACAATTTAATCAGATAGCAGACAAATCGATGTAGAGTATTTATTCCTCAAAGGAGTTCAGAAGTGCTTTTAAGTGCTATAGAATATTAGCATTTACTTAATATAATTAATATATGCTGTATTTTTGTGTAGCTTCTCTTTGACTTTCTTAGCTCATCTTATAAGGCGCTGTTACAATACAATACTGATATAATACAATAACTGTAACTTTTGGATATGTATTCTTTTGTATGCCTTTTGAAGAACTTTGATCAATATTTTCCAAAGTAGAAATGTACCTGAATATCTCAACCAATTCAAGATGATCTAAAAGGCTCTATCTTTTCCTCTACAAATCCAGCCTTTATGTCTTGGAGGTGTTCATAAGGACAGGCAGTGATTTAATGGACTTATTTTCTTAATCTTCACTCTGGTGATTGAAGAAAGTGAAGGTCATTTGGAACCCTGTTCAAAAGAGATGCCAAACTGTAGGAGTTCAGAGCAGTTTAACTAGCTGAGGTGCCAGCCAAATGTATTCTGTAAAGAGGATGTAAGATTTGGTCTCACTTCTGTCTTTCTCTGGTTCAGTGCTATAAACTTTTGGAATACTTCACAAGGTTAGTTTAACCTACTGTTCCTAAGCATCCAAAGAAAACAGCAATAACACACTACTCTACCTAATGAAGTTGAAAAGGAACTAAAGAGTAAGTGTGAAACCTACTGTATGGTTCATTCCATTTTCTGTTCTACAGAAGCAGTTACTTGTGAAGATGTGTGAGATTTTTGCTTTGCTAGTATTAAATGCAATGTTTCAGGAATGTAGCTTAGTTTCTTGTAAATAAATTATGGGGTTTGTGAATCTGCACAATTGTTTGTGAATCTGTTTTAAAATTACTCTTACAATTTATAGCTGTTTGGAGATCACCTGTTTTCTCACCCCTCAGATTGATGGTGTCTAGATGATTATACGCCACCTTCCAAACTGAGGGGTGAATCTCTTTAGAAAATGAAAGAATGAACAGCAACTAACCCTCTTTATTAACAATCGTCTTTGCTTGTGTATTAATACAAAGAACAACCATTTTTAAAAACTTTAGCAAAATCCTGTTCACCTCAGTTTTGCGAGACAGTCTATTGTAAGGGAATCTGAATGGAGGCATGAATTCTGACCTACTCTTCCATGCATGAGACTTCCCAAAAAATTACAGAAATGTCAGCATAAGGCAGCACTATATCAAGTGCTTTCTTTGTGAGGGATCTTTCCACAGCTCTAGGCTGTGTCCCATGTGTTTGTAAACTGGGCCATTTGATTGGAAAAACAGAACACCATTAATGGCACAGGAGTCCTCCTAGTGCAGTAATAATTTTACTGAGTTCTTGCTTCTAGGAAAGAATACCAAACAAACAAGCAGAAGATATGAGGATCTTATTTGATACGGCTCAAATATGAATTAGCATATCACAATGAAATCCTCAGTCCTGAATGAATTATTAGTATAGGCAAATAACTTTGCAATTTTTTTTTTTAAATTTTTGATAACAGGAGCTCTAGCAAGAGAATACTTGTAAGAATTTAAAGAATATATACCCAAGAATCACAGTGTAGTTTGTATCTCAGATTTATTGTCTATGACATTTCTGGAAAGAATAAACAACTGAAAGATGATAAGATTAAGTCTCACTAACTTAGCGTTCATTCATTTAATAGTGATTTTACTACCCCATGAAAATCCATTATTTTCTCATCAGACTCAGCAACAAACTTCACAGTATGGACTTAATGGGATATTTTAACTTTGCCAAAAGGGAAAACTGAGAAGTTTTAATAATTTTTACCTTTTAAATTGATAAAATAAGAAATACCAGTCCATGCACTGCAATAACCAGCACTAACTGCTTATGTGATATGAAGTCCTGCCATACTCCTATTGAAGCTTAGTGATTATATGAACTTGTACAGTAATCACATAAGTTTGGTTTTATTTGCTCTGGTTTTAACTGATAATGAAATTAACAGCTGTTTTGTAAGAAATTTTAGGCTGAGTTCAAGGAAGCATAAGAACAGATGCATGGATCAAGGTTATATTTCCCCTAGATAGTAATCAAACAGTTATCCTTAAAAGGCAGACAAAAGACTTCTGTCCTGAACCTAAACAGTTAAAAACCTAAAAACGTTTTTAACTTCTTCATGGATTAGAGTGATCAGCAATGGTTTATGTCAAGTAATAATAAAATATCTACTGAGATCCACTCTGGCTCCATGTGGAAGTTTCTGTCAGGTTCAAATCCAGGTGCTAAGCCCTTGATGGGAGGTTCAGGCTTATAGAGAACAGCAGAGAGAGATGTAGCCCCTATCACATCAGTTAGCACAGCTGAGCCCTTCTAGGATATTTGCTGCCTAACCCTGGCACTGAAGGGAGAGCCTGAGCCATCTCTACAGATTGGCCTCTCTAATGGGAATTTCACTCTGGTCACCAACTGGAAGAGCTGCAGGGAGAGGTGAGCAGGCTGTGCTGGGAAAGCGAGGGAACTGACGTCTTTGTAGAAAATCTGCAGAGACGAAAACCTAAGTGATACAAAACAAATGTAGAAATAGAATGGTGTTTCAGACATATCATGGGGAGGAATCGTGGGTCTGTGGATGGCTACAGAAGTTTGACCTCACTGGGATTATGGAGACATGGTTGTTTAACTCATTATTGAAGTGCTGCAATGGAGGAATGTGGACTCTTTCAGAAAGACAGGATGGGTGGGCATGGAGGAAGAATTGCACCCTTTGTAGAGAGGTGGCTTCAATGCATAGAGAGCTTTCCCTTTTGTCAGGTGACAGAAGAATTGAAAGCTTGTGGACAAGGAATAGAGGACAGATCAGTGCAGGTATCAGTGTCTGCTACAGATCTAGTGAAAAAGACCAGTCAGATGAAGTGTTTTTTCAGCAGACGGAAACGGGCTCACAGTTACATACCCTGGTGCTTGTGAGTAAAAGGGCAATAGATATTTCTCAGGCATGATCAAAAAATGCAGATTTTAATTTTAACCAGAAATTTAAAAAGTGAACATTCTTTCTGCATTTTAGAATAGAAATTGCTTTATCAAAAAACAAAAGGGAAGTTAAAGAATTAGGTTAAAGAGCTTTCATTCGAGGACAGAAAATATTTTTTCTGGAAGAGCAATGAATTACAGATAAGGAGAAAATTAAAATGAGATAGCAAAATGTAAAGTAAGTAGAGAGTAAATTAAATTATCTGCAGAATACATTACTGATGATTTTGTATTACTAAAAATAATGCTGCTTTCTAGTAATTATTGTAATGATAATTTGTTTTGGAACCTTTGACTACAAATAATGTTGTACCACATACATGTTCACCTTTCTTAAAAAAAAACCCCATGGCTGAATTCTGCAATGGTATTATCTAGTTAACCTTGTAATTCAGTTACTGCTATGTGTTACTCTTCATGAAGTCTCAAGTTGAAGAACATTCAAAGTTTGTTTGAAAAACAATTTTAGAACTGCGATATTTGCTTATCTAAGGATAAAAAGTAAAAAAAAAAATCTTTCAACTGTTGTTGAATAGCTATTCATTCATGTATTATCCATGTATGCATTCAAATGTGAGCTTTTGAAAAACATTTGCTTTGAAAACTAAATTGTTTTTTCTTGTATGATTTTGTACTACCTACACTGAGTTTTCTGTTCTTTGGCCAATGAGTATCACTTACCTACCTCTTCCTTAGCAGGATGTGTTGCTCCTACACATTATCTGCCAAACGATCTGGCACATTTCCAGTCACAGGGAGACCCAAAATCTGCTATTTAATTTTTGTGGAGTTGGCACCCATGCATATTTGCCTGTAAAAATATGATTGCTTCCTTCCTTCCTTCATTTATTTATTTCCTGACTTTAATGGTTTTGGTTAAAACATTAGTGCAAGTGCCAGAAGAGTTATTGCTCAAAATAAAAACTCTGTGACCTAGAGATTCAAAATACCGAGACGGCAGGTATTTTTATATAATTGGAAGAGAATGCGTCCTTATAAGGCTTTAAGTGTGTGTACTCCTATCCTGATAGTTTACAAATAATTTTTACTTTTAGAAAATGTAATGTAATTTTCTGGTGAGATTATTGTCTAAAAGACACAAATATCAACTAAAATAAAACCTTTGCCTCATGGAAAACAAATGAACAAAGTTTACCTTATTTTAATATTGTGATTTCATAGTCATAATATGGCAGAGCATTGCAAAGTTCCTGAAGACTAGTAGTAACAGGATCAGATGCAGATATGGGTGAAGTAGGTGGCTGTCTGGGTAGCAGGGCATTTACTTCTCTGGATGGTATCAAGAGGGTGATACCTGGGATGGTTCTGCAGTCTGACTCCTGACAAAGGAAGAGGAGGATACAACTAGCCAGATAATGTGAACCTGATTCTGCCTCTTTCTCTGCAAAGTTAGGCCCAGTGCAAGTCTTTTGCCTCTCTAGTTCTGTAGCTGCAACCTGGAAGAGTCTGCACAGCCAGTTGAGTAAGGAGAGTAAAAGTTGGGTAGTAGTGAAAAAGGAAGGCCACAGTTAGAGAAGATGAGAAGGCTTATGGGGGTTTTGGGTAGGAAAAATTTGAAGTCCTGAGCTCTACAGGGGCAGTGGGATTGGCAGGAGAAAGCAGATATTACTACACACTAAATTCTTCTGAAACCCTCTCCTCAGTGAAGTCTATCATGGCTCTTCTCATCTCTGAATGTCTTGTGGCAAAGTTTCCTCCTGATTTGTGAAGAATCATAGAATGGTTTGAAATGCTCCTCTGAAATGCTCCTTTGAAAAGACTTTCTAATTCAACCCCTCTACAATGAGCAAAGACATCTTCAACTATATCAGGTCACTCAGAGGCCCATCCAACCTGACCTTGAATGTTTCCAGGAGTGGGGCATCAACAGTACTGGATGACATGAAAATATGCATTTATTACAATAAGCTCTGTGAAATTTGTAGCTATTTAAACTGGGAAGGAACTTATTGTAACTAGGTTTGGGGATTACTGGTAGTTACACATTAGAATGTAACTGCTGCCCTGTAAATATAAAAATACTATAAAAAAAGATTTCAAATAATTTTTAAAGTAGTACTAGACCCTAATCCAAGCACAGGCTCATGTCACTGCTGAAATAAAGGTAAATGAAAGGGCTATTTTGATCCAAGGCTTCCTACTGCCATTTCACAAAGGCTTGTGAATGGCAAAAAGTAAAGCATACTGTTAGGAATCAATAGGCAATAAGAATGACCCTTGGGGACCTGACCTTGATAAACTCTCTGAATTGAATTTCTCTGGCTGTGAATAGGGATTTTGTCTCCTTTTTAAATTAATTTGTTACCTGATGAAGTCAAGAACAGTTTTAATTTCTTGCTAGTAAGTAACAGCATTATCATTTTTTATTTATTCAATGATCACCACCTTTTCCAAACTGGAAATACCTATGGTACAAAATTTTCAGTTGATGTGTCAAATTCAGAGGAGTAATACTTCTCTTAGTGATGCTTACAGCATGCCAGAATCTTTAAATAACTGTCCTATCCTTATCTGCTATCCCTTCACAAGTTCCATGGTGTTCTGATGCTACAGTATTTTGAATTAGAGATGCAAATGTAAATCGTTTCATCTCTTACACTAGTAATTAATTAGTTTGTAATAAATTCTTCTGTCTGACATGGACATTACCATAGAGGTGTGATATAGTTCTCTTTTTCATTTAGGTTACAAGATCCAGGCTTCTCTTTGGTACTGAAATGCACATTTTCCCTGATCTATGGGAATCTTTTATGCATGTTTTCTATTATTCACCAAATCTTCCATAATATATGTACCTTTTTTTTATGGATCAAGGTTTTAAGATCACACTCCTTGCAGTGCCTGTTTTTGGTGGGCTTTTTTTGCCTCACCTCCATAAGTTCTAACTCTGAAGGGCTACATGCATGAAAAGAAACTGACTTCCTCATAGGTTATGACCTTTCATGCATAATATAAATTCACATATTATGATTATAGTGTAGCTGTAGTCATTCAAAAGTACTGCAGACATTATTGTATATAGAGTGAGGGCAAAGGGAGTTGAGCTACAAAGAGAACCAACTGTTTTTATTAATGCACAATTTCATAACTAATCGTTTTGTTGAAGCATAACATACATCTTGAGAACTGATATATTTGTGTTAGACATTTGTAAATCTAACTAAGCATAAACACTTGACTTCAAAGCATTCCTGTGAGGGAATGATCATATTTTAACAATGTGCCCAAAAAGACTCATCTTTTTGTTTGAAACAGTTGTACCTGACAGAAGAATTGTATTATGAGGTATACTCCTGAATATTAGTAGATATGAACATACCTCAAACTAGCTAAATATCACAAGATTAGGTAAACATAGTCTAGAGATGAATAGTTCAGGAACCAGCATTTTGTTATTAAGCAGCACTAGAAAACTTGTTTTACAAATAAAACAAAATAAGTACCCCAAAGTTGCAGCTTTTGCATTCTCTCTAGATACTGAAATTGACAGCAGCAGCTTCAAGACCAAGAGGCATCATCTTGTGTATTGTCTAAGTCATGGTAATTGATACACCCGCATATAGCCCATGGGAAAAGAAAAGAGAAAGTCATTAGCTTGATTCTTTTCTTGTGTGTTCCTGCACTGAAGTTGACAAATATTACCTACTCATTTTGGTGAAACACGCACACCAAGTAAGTTAGTCTGGCTTATTTGACAGGCAGAAATGTAATAATCCTTAAATTTACCAGAGGTGCTAAACTGGGCTGTAATATATAGTGCATATCATGTAGCATTCTTAGCTCGGAAGCTGGCCCTACAATCTCTTCAATTTCAGTAACCATTTGCTAATACTAATCATCTGTCTTGGAGAATGTGCTGGATATGTAGAACTACAGGAAGAATGGCTGTTGGCATCTCTACCACATCTGGGCTCAGAAGTTTGACTAAAGCTGTGTTGGTGTACTCTACTTTTGTAATGAGACTGGTTTGGAGGAACAATTGAACTTGTGCAATTGATTTGCACACTGAGGTGTGCCTTTGGTTTGCTCTGCAATTTACCATGTTGCAATGGTCTGTAGGAGCATATGCAAATATGCCTTAAAATAAGTTGATTTATGAACTCCTATTTCAAGGTGTTGGAGGTGTGTTATGGATTTAAAATCTTGGAATTTTTCTTTCATCTACCAACCCTGTGCCTCAGAGGGATCACCTCCTGTCTTTTTTTTTTCAACCATGGAACCAGGAAAGAGACTGCCTGCCCAATGGGAAAAAGTTCCACCTGGTCCCCTCATGAACTGCTAACAATGGATCAGTTGCAGTAGCTGCCTCAGGCTACAAGCTGGGTGTTTGGGAACTCCTGTAAGATAAGGTTTCCTGTCTTCACATCAGTGACTCAGTGTGATAACGCCCCTCTGGAGAGCCATCAGCACCTCCACACCCAGCCTGATGGGTCATGTCTGCTAATGGGCCATCAGGGATTCCAAAAATATATCAGAGTGTAAATCACCCATTGTGAAACTCCCCGCCCTGGGGGAGGTACTGGGCACTCCCACCTGAGCCTAAGCACATATAAACTGGGGTTTTGGGACTGGGGTTGGGGCTGATCCAGAGGAGGACCAGAGCCTCAGCAGGACTGTGACTGCCACTCTTGACTGGACCAGGACCATCCCCTTCACTGACAGCTTTCTTCTTGCCTTTTACTTTGTACCTAGGAGGGCCAGGTGGTGCTGAGCACAGGGGTTGACAATTACTATTCTGTTTGTGCCCCAGGCTGCTGGGTCACACACCTTTTTTTTTTGTGGGTTAAAGGGACTTCTTCCTCTGTACCCTTGTACTGATTGTGATCTTTTTCTTTTTTTTTTATTAAATTATAGTTCTGATTTATAATCTGTTTGTGAATTAGATTTGTTTCTCCTGCCGGTTTATCATTAAACCAGGACAAGGTGACACATAGATGTGTTTCAAAGAAGCAATAAAAGAAAATTACAGTAATTTTTTGAATATGTGCTGGAGACTGGTGAACAGGACAGGAACATAAAACACTGCAGTTAAGAATTAGTGACACTGGAAAGCAATCCAGTGCAAATCAAAGAGCTGTCATTTGAATGGTTCACCTTTTTTGGGTACAGTCTGTAAGTATAAGGCAAATTTACTCTAAAAAGGACTCCAGTGTACTAAACCACTCCCATTAACTCTATGCAAACCTGACCAAGTGAAAAATGCAGAAGGAAACAATGAGATGCTCAGTTTCAGAATCTAGTCTCTAATGTTGTCTTTCAGTTAACTCTTGAAACTTCTCGTTTTGCTAATACTTTGGCATAAAAACAAACCATCATCCATACCTGTAATATTAATTATATGAAGAAAATTGATTAAAGGCATTTTAATATCTACGAATTCTGGTGTATAAAACTTGATTGTCAAAGATGAAAGTGAAAAATACCCTGTATGACAACCACAATGTTACTGGAATAAATTAAAACATGGCATTTATAAAGTGGAGAACAACTAAAGCCATAAGGTGACAATAATCTCTGCTGAAGAAACCATTTCTTGGGAAGTACATTCTGCTGAATTTGCAGTGTCTTTGCAAGTACATTTACACTCAGAACAAAAATCTGCTTATTCTTAATTCTAAAATATTCCCCTTTAGTCACTCTCTTATTACTCCTATTGCTGCTGTTCACTGCAACAGATCCAAAGTTTTGATAGTTGTAAATTTTAACACAAAACCCAAATCCATTTATCCCTGCTATTTCCACTTTTATGAGCTTTACTGATTCTGCCTTTCAATTACTAACAGATGGTTCTATGCTGTAGGTCAGCAACTACCAAATAATGTTTTCACATCAGATTTTACTGGGAAGTGTTAAAATATCTGCAGGATTTTCCAAAAATCTCTCAGTATAACAAAATCTCTTCTAAGACCAACAGGTGTTAGAATGCATGCACAAGTTTGATACTGTTTTTATGGTTTAATCATACAACTATCTCAAAAGACTCAAAATTGGTATCAACAAATAAGCCAGTAACCTTCACAGCTGTTTATTATTGATTTCTCATTTCAGTGATTACTCTGTCTGGAAAATAAGTACTTATTGGTCTTTACTCAAGGCTGTAAAGTGTCAGATTATGATTTCCTCAATTTCCAGTAGTGGTTAGGTTCTAATTTTCTTTTGAAGACAGCAGTTGTGATTGCAAATTCCACGTAATGAAGGGAATGTGCTGAAAACCAGCCTGAAAAGTGAACATTATGGTATGTGAAACATGCCTTCTTTTTCAGTCAGACCATAAACTGCATAAGTGACAATCTCTCATGGGCAAATTCATAGTGTTCGATCAGTCACTGGATTTTGAAGCTTGAATGAGTCAAAGTACAGTCCTTACTTCGTGAACTAAATTAGTAACAACAAAAAAGTAGAAAAGTCATGGAATGATATTCAGAATTTAACTGAAGTCCTTATAACATCTGCAAAACCACGGACGTAAATTAACTATTCTTTTACGTGCTCCATGTAAATCAGCCACTGGCCATCAGGGTTTGGGCTGTCTTTATCTGCCTAATCTATCCATTATACAATCAAGCTAACAAAAACATATCTGGTCAGCAAGTAGTCAGCATGCAGAGGCAGCAAGTAGCACTCAACCATGGCTTGGTTCCGACTCCCTCCAAGAATGTATCAAAATTCTCTAAAGAAAATTCTACAAAAATATTGTACAGATGAAGGGTCAGTAGTTGGTGGATTAGCACTTAATTCCCTGGACTATGGATATAGGAATGAGCTCATTAACAACAATATTTATGCCTGGAACAGGGAATAGACAGAGCTACACTCCTGCTGCTCAGTTTTGCTTCCCTCCTGCAGTAATTCCCTTAGCCCATGCATTTAATTTCCTTAGACCATGGTGTCATCTGGCAGGAGTTGCACCTTTAGCAGCTGTTGCTGGATGTGCCAGTCACAGATCCAGCCAGCACACTGTACGCTTGTGCCCTTTCTGAGGTCCAGTTCGGTTGCTGGGATAGTGCACATTCCCGATATGCTTGTTGCTTCGCTTCTCTTCACCCATCTCCCAGTTCTCCTCTGCTGCATACAATGTAGTGCTGGAAGGTGTTTTGGGAACTCTTTGTAATCTCTTCAGGCAAAATCACACAGACTAATGTTATTTCCTGATCAAATTGAGCTCTCTTTAGTGATTTTGTCAACATCACTCCTTAAAAGTTCTTCAAAGGAATGGGATCACTACATATTCCACCTAGCACACAGATTAGAAAAATTAGCGCCTTCAAGACTACAATTTATGTACAAATGATTTTATGGATTATAAAGTCTTTAAATTGCTAACTGAGAACAAGCTAAAATTTTTTTATACATTAAAATGTTAATTTGCAGACTGACAAACATTTTTGTCTCAGAAATCTAAATAATTCCTCATCATTGAAAAAAGACTATTGTATTAGCATCTTCCCTATTGGATCTTCCAAAGCTTTGAGACAATTTATTTTCTGATGATAACAAAATGTAATTATTCAACAGCTTTTAATATAAGAACCCCTAGTATTAATTTATTCTAAATGAAAACTGTATTTCAGCAGTTGATTTAAAATTAAAACCTTTTTTTGTCCAAAATTACATACAACTTCACACTTTAAATAAATAGTAAAAGAATATTTTTATACCATGTAGTATAGTATGTATTCTAGATTTTTTTCCTGCCATTGCCATTAAAATCTATTTATTAACTGTTTATTCTTTGTACATCTGAACATCTATTTAAAGTTCCTCTTTATACATTCATAGTGTGATTGTTCAATGTGGGAAAATTATGCCAATATCACCCGTATGCACATTCATTTCCCCTGAGCCATGACCTCAGGCTCTCATTAATGACAGTGATAAGCTGCAGCACTGAAACACGGCATTTACTCATACCCCACATGAAGAATACATAAAGAATCAAGCCTGTGTAAAGAAACATGGGGTCTTTGTTTGTATGAGTGACTGGACTGCCCCTTTAGTGCCAGTTGTGTTACTGAGGGCTACAGACATCAAGATTGAACCAGATAGCTTTTATTTTTCCTCTGCCATCAATTAAACCCACCAGAGAGACTTCATTCCAGCTGTTGCCTTACAAGAAGTTTAGAATGTAGCTTTTGGGGCTTCCAGGAATTAATGCATTTTTCAAAAATCTGTTTCATTGGAATGTGCTGGCTTCATCTCTGTGGTCCTTCAAGAGCAGACAGACACCGCACACTATGAACGAAAAGAAAAACTCACTTTTTTCTAACCAGGACTCTTCACGTTCTTCTTGCAGATATCCTGCTTTAACAGATGCTTAATTCCCAAAACATTGTATAAATATTGTAAGGTGGTTTTGCAGAGTCACGTCTGCTTAGTGTAAATAGATGAGTGTCTCATGTCTAACGAGCCATAAATGTGTCACGGGAGAAAAGGAGTGCACAGATTCATGCCAGCGGCAAACGAATTTTGAGTCAAGCAGCATAACAGGAAGCTATACATTTTTTTGTTTTAATAACACTTCCCCTTCCTTCAGGTGTTAAGTGTGCAACTAGAGTAAGATAAATCATTTTATCTGGGATACTTCTGCATCACTTTGCAACAGCACCTTAACTCTGTGATCAAATGGCACTTGAGAGTATTTTGCATGCAAACCTATGGTTCTTTTCTTTCTTTGTCAACACTAAAACAAAAAGATATATTTCTTTTCCTCTAACTACCTTCAATGTTCACTGTTCTATTTAGGTCCAATCTGTTGTGTGTTTTAAAGCTGCATTTGAAACTTGTGAATTAGACATGCTACCATGTGAAAGGACAGTTTCCTGATGGTGGGAACGAGTTTAAAAGAATGAGAACTCTCAAGATTTAAGTGGTGCTGCAGGGTGTTAAGCTTCACAGGAGAGTTTGAACATGTCAGAAGTGTCAGGTACTTTATTCATGGACAATTTCACAAAGGAGTTGACTATGCTGTCCTCACGTTAGGAAAGGCAATAGGAATGACATGGTTCCTGGTTTAAAGACTTCAAAGAACTGGACCTGTCATCTTGGCTGTTACAGAGCTATTTGTATTGAACTGTTTTAAGGCAAACATTCTTGTCAGCATTTGCTGTTAAATTGTTTAATAAAGACCACATTGAGCTTTTAGTCAAGCACTGTAATGTTCTCAAAACACTGAAAATTTGCATGAAAGCCCTGCAGCAATATGCTAAGTTGATATAAGTTAAAACATCTGTTGCAGAATTTATCCCTGAGTAATTAACTAGAGTTGGCATAGTGAAAAGAAACAGATTTAACACTCAGCTATAGAAACCAGTTGCAGGGAAATAACTGCTGAACTTCTCTTCCTCTTAATACTTTTCCTAATATAACAGGCAATATTTATTTTCATGAAAATGAAGAGAATGCTGGATGTCCTGTATGTTAACACAGAAAACTACAAGTGGGTTTCTAGTACCTTTTTCTTTTAAATTCAATTTGCAAGTCTATCATATCACATGAAGAAATGTGCAGTCCATTAAAAACTACAAGATATTCCAGGTTGGGGCTTATTCATAATCTCTAACTGAGTCTCTCCCACCTGTTGTAAAATACCTACCACACAACACCAACAACTCTGGATATTTCTTCACTGAATGAATTAGTTTTTCCTCTGTGCAATCAGTCCACCTCTAAATGGAACAGTTTCAAGCAAAAGAACTGGGAAACTGTCCACAGACAACTTTGCCCTCTAACTTGGCAATGAGGAGTATGAATTTGGCAATGAGCATGAATCATTCCAAGAAATTGAAGGATTTCAGACTGGACCTTAAGTGATCAGAACTGACCTAAGAGGCTATATTTTTCTCTCCTGCTGTGCTTTATTTGGGGATAGCACTATATGGGTATCTAACAGAATGCCTCTCCTCTCTGTGGGGTCCAGAGAAACGTAAATCTACCCGATACATTTGCTGAAGGCATCAGAGTGTTCCTCTGCCAGCTCTCTGAGTTCGCAGACACAAGCCAGCTGTGTCCTGAAAGCTATAGATCCAATTTAGCATGGCTTTGAGCCCAAACTAAAACATCTTCCTTTGGCAGAGCTATGTTAATGCCTAGATGGCTTCTGGACTGCAACTGGCAAGCATGGGCCATTGCAGTATGGGCAGGACAAGACCCTTTGCCTGTGTGAGACACCTCTGCTTGCAAGTCCCTCTGCTGTTTAGGCTAATAGAGTTCTGTCAAAATTTCAAGAGTGCTGAGCGTGCCAATCAGTTTTCTTCTGTAAATGCTAACACCTTGAGAAATTTAGTCTTCCCCGGGTAAAGGAAAGGTTTGGGGTGCCAGGTAAGTTCTTAGGGCAAGAGTATCTTTTTGTCTTTTGTCCATTATCTTGTGAAGCAGCTGAATAACTTTAGATTAAAAGCATATTAATGCATCATAACCTTGAATAGAATTTGGACTAAATATTCTGTTTATGTAGTGTATGTACTAGTGTATTCTGCTCATCTTAATTAGGATGTTTATGATGCAAATTTAGAGTAGATATCAAATTTTTAGACTAAACAAAGCCTGCTTTATTTCCACTCAGTGTGTACAATCACTGCATATACTACAGAGGCTGTGTATGGTAGAAATACTTCTGGTTTTCAGAATATTTTCAGACAAGGCAAGCTGACATTTTCTATTCTGTCTAAATACATCTGAATACAAAGAGTGTGTGTAGGCTAGATTTATTTGCCTTTTATTAAAAAAAAAATCATTAAGCCAAGACACTGTCCTACTCACAGGACTGACCAGAATTAAATGCTTTTGGGTTTGTTTGTGGTTTTTTGTTGTTGTTGTTGGATTTTTTTGTTTGCTGGAGCAGTTCTGCTGACTATTCTGGAATTTTTATTACAAATGTCAGGTTCAAATCTGTCATGACCAGATTAAGCAATAATTCAGTTCACCATTTAGGCAGATCAATGAAAATTAAGAATAATGTCTACAGATCCTTCAATGTTAGTGTAATTGCTCAGTATCATAACATCATAGTATATGCTGAGTTGGAAGGGACCCATCAGAATCATCAAGTCCAACTCCTGGCCCTGCACAGAACACCCCAAGAATCACATCACAAACATTTCATATAGGCCTTAGATTACTGCTGGAATGTTATTTGCCTAATATGGAGGTGTTGCAGTCCTGACATATATACTATGGTTGGGATCAAATACTCTCACTTGTTAAATTATATTAACCAGATAGTAATGAAATAAATTTCAGAAGTATATTATTTTATTTAGCAGCAACATTTTAGCTTCGTTAAAGTGTGGAAAGGTATCAGAAAATATCAGGTGTCTGAGTAGAAAGCATTAGTTTTCTAAGCCATGCATATGCCATTCTTAGTGTTGTCCTTGAGGAAAAATAAAAGACTAATTTTTACTACACCATGATTGACAAATTATGTACTAATGTATTCCAATTTCTGTTGTTCCAGTCAGATCTGGAACAGGAATCATGCTTACAAACATCGCTATAGAAACTCCTATATCTCAATATTTAAGAGATTGCTCCAAATACATTAATGATATTAATTAAAAAAAAATATGAAAAGCTAGCTAGAATATGCCAATTGCTTTTAAGTCACAAATGTAGGTTTGGTAAAATATAATTTGAGAAACAACAAATACAGGCAAGATCCACAGGAATTCTTCTATACTTCATCAGAAACCAAAGAAATCATGTATTCCATCCAATAGCCCTTTTTAAACATTGTTACTTTCTTCTTGCTTCATACATGGAAGTACATGAATATTTTTCAACCCCTGCTCATATTCATGAGAACACTCTTTAATCAGGAAACTTTAGATCAGTTTGTAATTAGTTTAACTTAAGCTTTATCACTGTTTTTGTTTGATTCTCTGTCAAAATCTCAACTGAGGTATTACCTCTTATTTGATTTTAATAATCCATAGCAACAGGTGTGCTGCAAGTGATAAAGACACGTTATTATGTGATTTCAGCTGCTGCCAGCATTCTAACCAGCTGGTGTCCTTCCATCAACCATATAATCAGACGCAATATAGTACCTTAACTTCAACTGGCATTTAACCATGGCTACTCTACTGTCACATTTATCTCATTCCAGTGGTCAAGTTTCTGGAGTACAGGTTGTTTTAGTCTAGACCACAAGCTTAGTAAAATGTAAACATTAATGGATGCAAATACAATTCCAACATTTTACCAAGCTGTCCAAAAACTACTCACATATCTGTTTCCAGGGATTTAACTACTGGACTTGGATATACTAGAATGATTGAGTTGATCAGTCTAAGAAGCAGTCTAAGAAGGTAAATATGACAGTGACTTTTCAGGAGTTTAATAGTATTGACATGCAATTGAAAATACATAGCTGCTTAGACTCAGAAACATAACCCTACATGAGGTGACTTAGAGAACTAAGCAAATTACTGAGCAATGAATATCTTATAGAACAATTTCCCATTAAACCACAGAAAACATTGAGCTTAAAAAGATAAATTTTGAAATACACAAATATAAGTATACTCGAAGTGTTCATTCTGCTATTGAGCAGATGGTGATTGTGAGCCTAGAATAAAAGCAGTGACTACAACTCTGGGCAAAGCATGGACTATATTACATAATAGAAACTAAACAGAATGCTCTAAGGATTCAAACAAGATTGTGGAGCAGCCAACAGCAGTTTCGCCTTCAGGCCATTGCTCCCTGGATTGCTTCTATAGGTTTCCATTTCAGTCAGGGAAGAAAGCATATGGCCAGGAATTCTTGGGAAAGGCTTGTGATTCCATCAGCCTGTCCTTAGGCACTAAGGCTTCCACTGAATTCACTGGGAAGTTATTTTACAGAAATCTCTACAAAATGAAAACATAAATTTGGCTCATGGTTTTCCTTTAGTTTTTATGTTTTACCTCATTCCCCATTTTGAAACAAGAGATGATCATACAAATGCTGAAAAATGAGCAGGCAGATGAATAAATCAATAATTGCAACAATATTTTGTTTTTAAAACACTTCACCATCTACTGTAGCTCAAAGTCATCTTCTGCAGAAGGAAGAAAAGCAAGAAAAATAAAAGGCTGAAAAATGCGAAAGACAGAAAATATTCTTGGACTCTTTATACATTCCTGTTAATACTCCTAGGGCCAGACTTAGCAAATGACTCTTCCTAGTAAGTCTGCTTCTGACATGGTAACTTTTCCTGTGCAATACCTTTGTAGGGTTATACATATCTGCATAAGACAGGAGAAACAAAGAAGGTATTTTAAAGAAAGGATACAGAAAAAGCAGAGAAGCTGGGAAGTTGAAAAAAGACTGAAATAAAAGGCCAGAAGAAAGGTTGGCTGGCCTTAGGAGAATGTACCCAAACATTTATATTCACTCCCTATGGAAAAACACACATCCTCCTCATTGACAATGGAGCAAATGTGTCTTTTTCAGCTTATGTGCCCACTCATCATCTCCATGATAGTGCAAGCAAAAAGACATAAAAAGAGAAAAGGAAAGGCAAATTCAGTGCAATTCTCTCCCAGCTTCTCAAGTAATGCTCTTTTTACCTGGTAAAGTTCCAATTTCAGCTGTCTTCCCCAGCCTAAGTTTTCTTTTAGTAGCAAACAGAGGTTATTCTGCAAAGAGCACTACTAAAGTCACTGACCTGTATGTTTCTACTGTCCTTCATACTTAGTATTAGACAACAAATGAGTAAAAGCACTGATGGATAAACATCCATAGGGTGTAGGGATGTTCTGCTAGCTGAAAGAGATCCCAGAAGCTTTTACATGAACCAGCCACAGGTGCTTGCCTTCAGGAGATGTTTAAAGTCAATTGTTTGGTAGAGGAAGTCAAAACAACCTTCTTATCTCTATATGCTTGATTTTGGTTTTGTTTGTTAAGTTATAGGAAAAAAAATAGAGACTGATGATTGCAATGACAGAAAGAAATAGTCAATTTCAGACAGCCATAATAAGGACATTTACATCTTCTGGTGGCAAAAACAGGACTAAAAACTACAAGCAGCATTTATTTTTAAGCTGCTTTTTGCTTAAAGTATAATTAACTGTGGTTTGAGTAGATTTACACAGACCACCTGGACTTTAAGACTCCAGGCCAACATGATGTGAAGATGTGCCATGTAACTTTGTTTGGCTGCTAGAAATAATGTGTCATTTTTTATGCTTTATTTACCCATTTATCTTAAACATACATCCACTATAATTTATTTCCATTTTACCACTTGACACAGACCCCATTGATTATGTTAGTGCAAACTCTATTCTCACAAAGTGTTGTGTTTTGTCAATATCAGGATGTGTCAGCCATGAATTTTTTGCTTAACAGGCAAGAATTTTGCCTGGGCACAGCTAGTGATTCATTTTCTGAATTATTCACCCAGACACATACACTGAGAGTACCTCTTTATTATGATAAATAATGAAACTGTCTTCTGTCTTACAGTCGGGTCTCTCAGGTGGGTTCAGGAAGTTCCAGGGCCTCTGCTCCTCTTTCCTCTTGCTCGTACTATGCCCTCATCTCTCTCATTCCTGTCCCAAAGAGTTTCTGCTTGTCCCAGTTCGCACCCACAGACAATGCACTGTTTTGTCACATTCATCCCTTCCTCACCTGCTAAAAAGCTGACCTTCTAGTTGGAAAATAAACAGAAAAAACAAACCAAACACAAACCAAGGAAATCTCATTAGTACCAAAATGAAACATGTCCTACACTACACCCTGTGTATCAAATGGCAGCATTAACATAACTTGCTCCTTACAAACGTAAATTATTTTCTCCATTGCTTCATATTTTACAGCATTTGGTCTTGTTCCCTACTTCTTTCACTTAGGAGAAAACACTTTCACAGCAACCCATAAAATTCCATACCCTCCTTCCTCCTCCTTAATTTCCATCCTTGTGATACCAGTAATTTCTCTTTTTACATGTACACATCAGAATTTAGCTATCCAACTTCATCAGTTTGAAATATAGTTTTCTCTGTAAAAACCCTACATTATCAACAGAAAGAATAAGCTCCTGCAGTTAGACTGTAGAGTTTGGGTTTATGTAAACTCATGGAATGTCTCCATCTTTGTTCATTCTTTTACTGTGAAGGAAAATCAGACAAATTAATTCTTTCTTTAGGTGAGATACATTCAGCCCTAACACATGACCAAATCCCAGGAGCAAACTCAACAACTTCAGCAAAGCTGCTACTTAGAAAATATTTGCAAGTATCTCAGTGTATAGAATTTGAAGCATTGTTTTGGGGGAGAGAAATATAAACTAAAGAATCACTGCTCAAACTATTTTTCCAACCTTGCTAATTGATTTTGGGCCAAGATGACAATACTGAAAGTTTAAGCTAAACTATCTAGGAACTTTGGAAATAGTAATTTTACTGTCTTACAAATCATAATGAATTGTTCGACAAGTAACACATAAGAGGACAAGAAAAAGCACTCAAACTGCATAATCCTCTTTCGTTCTGAGTCTGGAGTACAGAAAAAAAGTTGAGTTTTCAAAGATTGTCTATAGCTAAATAACTATAAACAGATAAAACAAGGGATACAGATTAGGACAAACACAAAATCCAAATGCTACCACTCCTTTTTCACAAGAATACAAAGGATTTTCAAAAAATCAGTTATCAAAGAATTGGCTTCCTTTTGAGCACCCACAGCATGGACTACACTGGCAGTAATTTCCAGATACACTGTCAGAATAAACAAATTTTTGGACCATGTTCAGGAACCCTTTTGATACTGAGCAGTAACTCTTCTTCACAGATACAGGACTTGGCTTTCCTATACTTGATTAAAGATACCTGAAGATAAAGTCTTAGGGTGATAAGGTCTGTCTATTGTACTAGTTAATTTCCTAAAATTCCTTGCCATCTTGAAAGTAGACTCTAACCTTTCCATCTCTGCTAATATATGGCAGGAAAGTACTCTGGACTGTCCAGATACATCCAGAGTGCTTTGAAACACAAGTGGTGCCTGACAATAGAATTTTATTTGGAAATAGCATCTAGAATATTTAGCATTGCCTAGTCACACCAAAAAGAAGAAAATAAGGGGAAATACCTGGGGAAACACAAGACTTCATTTACATACCACATGTTTTTTCTAACATCTCACTAGCATTTCACTGATCTGTTCTGAGGAAGTAAAGAATCGCATGAACTGTGGACAGCAAAAAGCCAGTTGTGATCCTTACATGAGAGTGGCACTGTGTGGTGTGCTCAGAAAATTCTGGTTAACAGTAGCACACAAGAAGATTCAAGTTCCCCACAACTTACTGAAAGACATGAAATGAACTACTCATATACTACACATAAGGTTGCTCAATGCTATGCTAAGATCCACCCTATGCTACTGTTTTTGACTGTCTACCTGTTCTAGAAGTGTTCTGGCATGTCAGAGTATCCTTCATAAGACAATGCAGTCAACCCTGATGATCCAGACCACTGTTTTTTTGTACCTGGAGTAGCTGGTTTTCAAATCACGTCTGCGCTACAGAATAAAACATTTTCCTAAGTGAGGATCTATATAATCATCCATAAGATCAAAGGGTCGCAATACATGTGTTAGTACTGCAGAACAGGTCTGGCACAGTGAGCATTGTGGACAAGTGCTGCTGAGTGCCAGATGGCATAAACATAATGCTAATGTGATGTTCTTCTTCTGCATGCAACCATAGCTTCACATTCTTTGAAGTCACACTCCAGTGATATGAATTAGTGCAAATCTGCCCCCTGCAGTCACCAGGCTCTTGCAAACATGGCCTTCATGTCTTTCCTCATGTTTTATATCAGCTGATCCTTGTCATGATTCAGATATACAAAGGACATATGGTGCAGATCTCTGGCATTCAGGGACTCAAATTTGGCCAAATGGGAAGAAAGCCATGAAGGACACAGAGAGAAGGTTACTTTCATCACAAGCCAAGACTGTGGGAACTGTTCTAGACATTAGCAGACCTTTATGTAGAAGTTTTTCAGCATGGAAGAAGATGCATAGCATATTCCATGTCAGCCAAAGTAAATAGTGCTAGCAGGACTCCCTTATTTCTCTATTTTTGTACTAGACATCAGAAACATTTGCCAGTGTGATGGCGAAAGATATAAATTCAGTGCACCCTTACTGCTATTCATTGGCAATATTTTAATGCTGCTGGTGATCCTCTCCTGTAGTGATCAGTGAGGCCAAAGACTATTATACATTTCTTTTTTGGATATATCACATTAGGGAAAGGCATGCCTAGAAAAAATAAATACCAGAAAGCTTTGTTTTTTACAAAATAATTGGATCTTAATTTTTATCCATAGCCTAGTTTCCATCCTCAGATAACTTAATGTCACAGTACATCAAGAATTTCTAGGTAGTTTGTAGTTTGGATCACTCTGGAGAGACATTGTCTTTTCCATTTCTCTCTCCATAGTAATTATACAGAATTCACATAGCTGTTCACAGTCAGTCACAAAACACACACATCACATATAGCAGTAAAATTATGTTGGGAAAACATGGAACTGTTTTAAATATTTTTTAAATAAAAAAGGAAACAGTCACTGTGTTCTGTCAACTTCAGAAAAAGTTAAATTACACAAAACAGTTGTTTCCTCTATCTGATCAGTCACATACACAGCCACTAA
The DNA here is from genome assembly GCA_013400415.1 of Scytalopus superciliaris. NCBI lineage: Eukaryota > Metazoa > Chordata > Aves > Passeriformes > Rhinocryptidae > Scytalopus > Scytalopus superciliaris. The sequence goes on along the minus strand of VXBX01003857.1, from coordinate 574,861 downwards.
GAGGGAGAGCCAAAAGTACATGATGTGTCATTGCCTATTAATTCAGTCATAGCAGGCATATTTGGTTTATTCGTGACTGTCCTGTGCCTAGAACAAAGCTGTCAAGAAACCTTAACAGTAATAGTTTCAGGAATAGGGAAGGGGAAGTGTAATTCAAAATAGTTTTTATTCATTACCCTGGAACAACAAAGGACTTTGCAGCAGAAGTGCCTTTGCATCTGAAATTTCAGATACACCAAGATTATTTGTATGCTATAAGTACAGCATCAATAAAGTTATGTTTTCTTACAGAAAAGGGTACAAAATCACAGACATACTTATGTATCTGTACAGATCACAGAATATTCTGGTTCAAAAGGGGCCCACAGGATCACTGAGTCCAACTCGTAAAGTGAATGGCCTGTATGGGGATGAAACCCACAGCCTTGACTTTATTAGCATCATGCTTTAAGCAACTGAACCTATAAGGTTTTACAGGACTATCTAATTGTAGAGTACAGCTGTTGCCAGTCTCTTGAAATCTTATTTAGAAAAAAACAGGCAGAGTGAAAAACACAGGCTTTAAGGCCAGAAAGGATCATCAGATTATGCAACTTTTTATGTGTTGCAGAGCAACACATCTAATACTTACTTCCAGAGAATTGAACATTGACAGATTAACTTTTTTCACAGATCATTAGTGATTTAGGGCCATTCCAAATTTGAATCTGCATAACACCTGCTTCCAGTTTTTGGTCTTTATTGTACCTCTCCATACAAATTTATGAAGACCCTTTGTGCCTTACCCTTGGGAAAGTAATTAAACATGGAAATCTATTCATTACTTAATAGCCTTTAAAAACCAGCTAGGCAGACTGAACCCTTTAATTCTGTCATTCTAACGTATACGTTCCAACTCCCAGACATTTGTATTCCTTCCCTGCTCTCTCTCCACTTATGCAACAAATCTACATATCTTGGAGCTGTACAGATAAGACACAGCTATGGAGGTATAAAGGTAAGTTAAACACTGTGATGCAACGTATCACAAAAGTAGCACCTCTTTATTCTCTCAGTAAAAAACTTCTTAGCACACCTAATATGAACATAGAACTCTTCCCAGAGTTTTCAGGAAGTAATTATTCATTCTGTATTTATGGTCTGTATTCCATATTTCTACATGTGTAGCCTTAGTTTTGCTAATATTAATACAATATTAAAGCAGGCCTGTCTTATAAATCGGTCTGGACATCAAATAATCCATATGATTACATTTTTGTGATTGCTTAACATGACTGTTACCAGCAATAACTTCATACTTCCAAATCATAAATCAAAAATATTTAATAAGCTTTAAAAGCATTAGTTGATGTGTAGCCCCTTTTCAACAACTCTCCCAATTAATAATGAGTTGTCATTGGCAGTTCATTTCAGATCAGTCTGTTAGCTATTTGCAATCTGTCTACAAAGACAAAATGCAGACTATGTAGAACATAGAAAGCAAATTATAAGTGAGATTGTGGAAACAATAATGTTTATTAAAATGAGAAAAAAAGCACATACTGCCTTCTTCAAAAACAACTGATTCAATGCACCCAATACATCACATAAAACTCTGATGGATGAATGTCTAGAATTTGGGGAAAAAAACCCAGCCTGGAGTCTTTATTTCACATTGGGCCCCTAATACAGTCATTGTCAGGACCTCATAGACTGTGAGACAGTGAAGTGAATAGTTTGTTCTTCTCCCACTTCTAAACTGTTTTTCCAGACTCTCAGCCTGTTAAAACAAACTGCACTTCTGTGCTTATTTACATACTTGAGTTTGCTTTGGGAGATAGTAAAAAGGTAGAGAGTATATAATTTTTAGAAAAGGCTACAGCCACAGAAACACCATGAAGCCTAAAAACCAGAATGCACTTTCCAAAACATGTGTGAGATCAGCATATCTTAGTTAAAATCTGTGTTGTTACTGCTTTTGCTCTGCCTAGGCAAGTCTCATCATTTTCTCCCCATTCTTCAGGTCCCTTCTTCCATATGATTAGATATCAAAACATAAAACAAATTAATCTAACTTTTATCAGTGAGGAAGAGTGCTAAATCTTAAGCTAAAGTTTAAGCCTCAAAGTCACCTCCCAGTCTTTTTCTTACCATTGCATTTCCTTTAGTTAACAAGTGGCAGGAATTTATTGTACAGACAGCTTATTTTACTGGAAGTTTTGACTAGACTTAATCTTCTTTGAGATATTTTGCAAATATCATGTTGCAAGTTATTATTAGACCTTGTGTTAATTTAAAAATAAAAATTCCACATGACAAAAATATTATTGTACATGTGCCTCCTCTGGCTCAAACCTAGCAATCATCATGATGAAGTAGACATAAGTTATGAGATTTCCATGGAAGAAAGAATACTGGACCAGTGAGAGAATGTTATAATCCAGCTGTAGCAATAATTCCAAGCAGCTTTCAGGCAGTGAAGTCTTAATAAACTTAAACACTTGTGTAAGCCAGATTTATTGAAGCAGCTTCACATACTGTGGTTCTGGTTTAGAGTTTTCTATTCTGGGCAGAGCACCAACTGGAAAGAAGCCTTGGAATATGCACTCACTAGTCCACTAGAGAGTCTACTGAAAACATCGTATAACTTTTTCTCTACTCTTCCCTGTTCTCCCTCACACTTATTACTAATATTAAATAATAACATAGTTCACTATTTTATGATGGATAAAGCAAAATTAAAACAAACCAAAAGGATTGTGTTTTTTTCACCAAAACACAATGCACATGACTAACCCTACACCTGAGACAACAGATTTCTGACAATTTCTGTGTCATGAATATCTGGAATAGATTTTACAGTGTTGTCTATTTCAGGGTTTTTAATTAGGAAAAAGATACCTACACTCTAAATTTTCTATTTGCATACTTCATGATATATTTTGTCACTTACTCATGTTATTTTGGGCTCCCTTTTTTTTAAAATGTAATTTCCCAATATTATTCCACCTAGAATTCTAGAATGGATTCTATTTAGATTTTACTTTTTAGTCATATCCAGGAGCTATTGTCATTTCCATGATCACTTGTTCTGTCAAGAATATAAGTTTCTTTTCTCCTCCCTGACTTACTCAGAGAAGTTTTTCCACTGGTATCTACATTTAATTTCTGTTTACAAATTTAAAGACATAGAATTTAATTTTGGGAGTTCTAGTCATTGTTCCTTTGTTTCAAACATAAGCCAGTCTGGAATTCATCTTTAGTCTTTCCAATAATAATTTATACATATGAAAACAAAGATTACTTCTCTTTCAAAGCACATTAGTCTTCACCATACTGTGAGGTCTCCAGGATAATTTTGAGTCTAACAAGATTCTAGCTCACTTCTGGTCTAACAAACTAGAAGCATGTCTGAAATAAGCTGCTTTGTATCATGCTACTAAATCTCCAAGTTCCTTACTTCTCTAAAACCCCAGTATTGTAAGGAGAAGATTGAGTGTGACTCAATCAATGCTTCTTGCTGTTATTCAAAGTGGGTGGTAATTAAAACTGAAAAGAAAATTCTCTGTTTGTCACTCTCAGTCTTAATGAAAAATTACTAGAAAAACCTTTCAATCCAAAGCCTTCTTTGAGCAAAGCAGTGACAAAGATTCCATGAAATTTGCATTGGGCCTGAGGAACTACTATCCATCCTGGCCTGAGGATATTGGACAGTGGAGAACAAGGTAGTTCCTTCAAAAGTCTGACACACACTTTGGTGCCACCCATCAGCCATAAGCCTGCATATAGTTTAACTGCAATTCAAGCAGTATCATGGATACAGTTATTTTGTACAGAAAATTGCAATATAACTCCATAAACAAAAAATCCAGTCCCACGAGGAACAATTTTGGGCATGGAAACTTAAAAACACATTCCTGTTTTTCAGGTGAGAACTAAATATAAGCCAGTGACTCATGTGCTCTGTCACTCTGTTGTGTACCCTGGGTTTGTGTGTGATTTGGGCACAAGTGTTTATAATCAGCATTTTTTGTACTTTGTGCCTGGTTATCACCTGTAAATACACCATGTGCCAGTTTAGTATGCCTTGGCAGCTGCACAATTCATATAAGAGAGGTACAAGTTAATCTCAGGGTATGAAAAATATGAAGGAACTCTTCAAGAGAAAGTGAAATTTAAGACCTTTCTCTGCCATCTTGAAAACTTCAGTCTCTGATGTCAGTGTGTTATTTATTGCCTTTCTTTGTGATATAGGAATGTGAGACATCTCTTAAGATGCAGAATTAAGCTATTATAGGAGAGTATCTCACAATCCTTTAACTCATCATCATGGCTGGGCTTCGCGAATGAAGATTTGAGAAGGGCTCTCCCCACGTTTGCTGCAAGCGCGCTGGTGGCTAAAAAGGCCAATGCGTGATAGGCAAGTCTGGTCGCAAAAGGCACAGTGGAAAGTCTCCACAGGCTGTATTGGTGAGGCACGGTTCTTTCTGCGCTGTCTTTTTTCTTCCAGACTGATCCTGCGTGCGCTCTCAAAGGAAGCAGCAGCGTTATAGATGGTGTGCCTCCATGCCTCCCGATTGGAGGCCAGAGTGGACCATTGATGGTGGTCAATATGGCCAAGGCTGAGGTGTTGTTTGAGGGAGTCCTTGTATCTCCTCTTCGGGGCTCCTCTCTTGCGGCAGCCGGTGGCAAGCTCACCATAGAGCACAATCTTAGGGAGGCGGTGATCCTCCATCCTGGAGACGTGCCCTGCCCAGCGCAGCTGCGTTCTCAGCAGCATGGCCTCAATGCTGGTGACCTCTGCCTGCTCCAGAACAGACACATTAGTCACGTAGTCTGTCCAGTGGATGTTTAGTATTGTCCGGAGGCAGCGCTGATGGAAGCGCTCGAGGAGTCGCAGGTGGTGACGATAGATAACCCAGGATTCAGAGCCATAAAGAAGAGTGGACAGTACAATGGCTTTGTAGACCTTGATCTTTGTACTTTTCTTCAGGTGTTTATTGCGCCAGACTCTTCTATGGAGTTTTCCAAAAGCTCTGTATGCCTTTGCTAACCTGTTATCTATCTCTTTGTCAATCTTACCATCTGAGGAAATGATGCTTCCCAGATAGGTGAACTGCTGGACTGACTTAAGTTCTGATTTGCCTATGGTGATGTGGGGATGGTGAAAGACTTCCTGAGGTGCAGGTTGATAGAGGACTTCTGTCTTCCTCAAGCTGACTTCCAGCCCAAAAAGCTCAGCAGCCTCTGCAAAGCAGGATGTTAAGCGCTGCAGAGCTGCTTCTGTGTGAGCAACGAGGGCGGCATCATCAGCAAAGAGCAGCTCATGGACAAGGTGATTGAGGGTCTTGGTGTGGGCCTTCAGTCGCCTTAGGCTGAATAGGCTTCCATCAGTACGGTATCGGATGTAGATGCCACTGTCTTCATCAAGGTCTGCCGTGGCCCTTTTGGAGCATCATATTGAAGAAAATAGTGAATAGGGTTGGTGCAAGAACACAACCTTGTTTCACACCATTGGTTATGGGAAAGGGCTCAGAGAGTGCATCGCCATGTCTGATTTGGCCACGCTGGTCCTCATGCAGCAGGATGATCATTTTGAGGAATTTGAGAGGACATCCTAATCATTCCAAAATCTGCCAGAGGCCTTTTCTGCTCACTGTGTCCAAAGCTTTGGTGAGGTCAACAAAAGTCACATAGAGACCTTTGTTCTGTTCCCTACACTTCTCTTGCAGTTGCCTGAGAACAAATACCATGTAATCCTTTAACTAACGACATTTAATAAACGTATTTGAGTCCCATAATAACAAATGTTAAAAACTTCCATTACAAGACAGACAGACAAAATAATTAAAGTCTTAGACTTTCAAAACATCATCCTGAAGTTTGTCCCTAGCCAACTCCTATAGAGTACATCATCATACGGAGTTTTCAGACTGTGAATTACGACCAGGATTTAGTGATTTAAACTGCATGGGAATGGCAGTAAAGACATGGATATCATGTGAGGACCAATTATTCCCAGTGAAGGTGTTAAATAGCTCAAGTTCACAGAAGTTTAGAGATACAGAAACTTTGAGTAGCATTTCCATATAGGACATTTATTTGCATCACCCACTAAGATCAGGAGAAAAAACAAATCTTGTAAAAGTGTTTTCATGACAGCACTGTGCTATAAGCTTATTGTGTCCAATAAAAGATAAGGAGATAATTAAAGACAAAGCAATACTGCGTGCTGGTTGACAAACAAAACCTTCAATTGAACTTACAAGATAAAAGGCAGTAATTATATCAGTACACTGATTAAAAAGATAACGGTACAGATTATAGTTTGAATAAATCAACAAAATAAGCTACACCATACATAAGCCAGTAGGTTGTGGAATCCAAATTCTCTGTGCCTGTGTGTCTTTTAGCACCTTGTTTCTTATCTTGTGCTCTGTACTATCCCCCTGCACCTGTTATACATTAGTGTTGTGCCACTTTTTAGCAGCAGCTCTGATCTTCTCACAGGAATTTCCCAAATAAGCTATTTTCTCCAAACCAATAGCTACACTAAATCCTGCCAGTTTCTGATTTTCATAGATCCTAAGGGATCAGAGAGAAAGCTTCCATGTTGGTGCATTGTTACTTCTGCTCTTGCACTGTCTCACTCCAGGAATCAGAAAATTACCAAAGAGCACTAAGTATCAGTTCTACCACATTCCCAGGAAAATAGAGATACAGTCAGAAATACCAGGGTCCAGTCTCCCTGACAGAGGGAATGTTCTGGCACTGAGGGAGGACGCACAAAGGAGCTCTATCAGTGTAGACAGAACTGATATATATCCCACTGAGTTCATTAGGTAGTCAGATGCAAGCAGTTGTCACAGCCTATCTTCACACTCCAGTTTTTACACATTGGTACAGTCCTACCTATGAACTGAATGAAGGCAAATAGCAAATGTGACAGGTTGGGTGCTGAACCTATTAGCTTGGAAAATTTGGGTGGGTAAACATCGATTTGTCTTACATAAACAAAAGCTTATTGGGAAGGAATCCATACATACATACCTTCACCAGAGCAGTGTGCAAAGTTGTTATGGAGGATAAGTTCAACCAGATTTCTACCTAAGCATTCAAGGTGCTATGAGAAAATTCATGAGTTATATAGCTTCTCATATCTTCTAGTTAAAGCAAGGAGAACACTGTAAGGCAGAGGCATATTTACTGGGAGAACCAGGCTTTGAGATGGAAAAGAAAGGAAAGGCTGCAGGTTGTTTGCTTTCTTAGCCCTCTCTTATGACTAAATACAAAATATACTGCCCTCTTATGAAGCAAGATCAAAAACTGATCAATTTTAAATATTGTTGTTGATAATAAGAAGGAACTCTGGGTATCAAAGATGAAATTTGACTCGTAAAAAGTTGCTAACAGTCATTAAGATACTGGGTGATGGGGCAATGGTGAAAATAATAAATTTGATCTGGATAATCATAAAGGAATGCATATGAGAAAAATCATATTACATCTTATCCTCACATATAATAATGGGTTTTGAGCCAACATTTTCTAAGATTTGGAAGTGAAATATTTCCATGAAAACATATGTTCATTGTTTAGCCATAACTAAAGTGAGTGTTAATAGAAATATCAGTTACATAAATTGGAAACATTTAATTTATGTACTATTTAGAAAATGGGTTCTAACAGAGGCAAATGTGATAAATGAAGTTCATATTGCAGAGAACTGAAGACTACTGCAAAATGTGCTTCATAAGTAAGAGGGCATGACCATCAGGGAATATTTCAAATAAAGATAATAGTTTTGTTTGTAATAAATGATTTAGTAATCACTTCTTGAAGTTGTTGCTTCCTCCATAAAATGCAAAAATTACCATATTCAGTGTAAAACTGGGTGGCAACTTCAATGACAGGACTATTCATGTGAGAAGTAATGTCTTTAATAGGAGGACAGAATTTTTTGATACTGCAGGGTTTTAAAGTGAAGGCCAGAATTATGGCACTTTCATAGAATTACAGGAGTGATAAGGACAAATGTGGACCAAAATTAAATTGCATTCATTACATTATGCAATGTAATTACATTAATAACACTACATGGATGGTAAAGTGATGCTAATATGGTTGAAAAAAATATACATCCTTGGGTCAAAAAGCAAAACACGTGCTATCAAATGGTATAAACTCATCTGTCAAAATATTTAAGAATTATTTTCTTATAGTGAAGTTGCATGAAAGTTTCATGATTTTTTTGCATCCCGTTCTTTTCTTGGTGGACTTTTAATGATAATAGCTTCTATCTGATTTTTTAAAATGCCTGTCTGTGAGCAAGTGATAAAGTTTTCATATTTATGGAGACAGTGAGGAGGGCATGTCCAAGACTGGGTGGTAAGTTCAGCTGTTATATGGTTTATGGAGAAGGAAAGAAATTAAATTATGCCAGCAGCAAATATTAGCATAGGGAATTTAATCCCATGCTCCAGAGTATTAAGTGCTGCCTACCATCACACCTTTTATTTATCCCTCTCCTTTATTTCTCCTTAGTATCTTTCCCAGCTCAGGTCCCTGACCAAATAGTCCCAGATAGTCCCTGACCATGGGATGGGGAGAGCAGTGGGATACATGTCAGGAATACCTTCTTTCCAAGTGTGGCAGCCACTGATCCTAGTCTTTTTCATCAACCAGTTGTTGCAGCTCAGAGTATCTTATGACAAACCATCTTGTGCTAAGTAGCACTGACAGAAGGAGGGTCAGGTGTGAGGTGCTGATTTCTTAGGCTGGTTGAAATAATTAGGATTTCTACATCTCCTGTGCCCACTGTATTTATCTATCTGGTCAGCAAGTCTCAACTTCACCCATTTTCTCCCACAGCTGAAAACCAATATAGGTATTTATATAATCTTTTATATCTAATCTGAACATATATTCATGGTATTGTTTTACATCTCAGTTACTCTGCCATCAGTTTTACTGGTCTTCACAACAGGTGACCAATGTCTGTATCCAGGGTGATTCTGACAGCTAACATTTTCCATATTTTTGCTTTTTCTCATTTTCAAGGTCTTCCATGGTATAATTTCTTTTTAAAACTGTCTCATTTCATGTTGAAAGTCCAGTTTCTGACACTTACAAGGTTTTTATATGATCACTTATTGCCTATGTATGTGTAGATTTAGGTTCTTTTTGTTTTTTTAGAAAAGCTTTCAACAATTCCCTCTGCAATGAGGGCCCTCATCTCAGGAAGAATTCCTTATAAAACTTTGCTTGGCCATCTTGCTGTCTGCAGTCAAATCTCTAAGTGATCATTTTAGACAGCTCACAATGGAGTGACTATTCACCTCACCAATCATCAAAAGGCCATTGCTTTCATGCACAATTTCCTCACACTGTTTTATTCTTTGGTTTTAACCTCCCCGAGATGAGAGTAGGATCTCTGTCCTGCATTTGAATTGCACCCTAAACACAGACTAGGTCACCTTCTACAGTGTTGTAATAAAAAATGAAGAAGGTTTCAGCAATAAAGAGAGAGAACTGAACTTTGGTTTATAGTCCCCATTTACACATATCAAGGTTAAATTGTAGTTGGCCTTGGGAATATCTCTGCAATATGCAACAATATTATTTGCCTACAATGGTTTTCCTTAGAAATTCAGAATTCTGGAGCAGTGAAGTTGTTTGAGAAAGGTGATCAATTAACAGGAGTGAATATGCAATATTCTCCACCAGGACAGAAATTAGACAAAAATTTTGAATATGCAAGGACAACACAGTTATGGGGAAAACCATAATCAAATCTACTTCTAAAGTCAAAATATTTTTATTTAATCACATGAAAAAAAATAAAGAAAAACTGGAAGAGAAAGCAAATGTGTGAAAACATGACAAAAACACAGATTACTTAAGTGTATCTTCTCCTCTCAACTTCTATGGCATTTGGTTCTTTACTGTGTTTCCAAACAACTACTTTCTAGACTTGATTCCTAAAATGCAGGACCATTAACAAATTTTAGAATGGAAGGAATAGAAGGTATGTTTCAGATTAAATAGCAAAGTGACTGTGTTATGTTACTTTGTGATTTTTATACTAGTAACTTCAGTTGCCTAACATTTAAAAACTATGAAGAAAGATAATGACAAATAAATGTGTACAGGCATGGTAAAGAAAAGCTGGTTTTGTTTCCAGCTATTCAGAGTCTACTGAGCATCAAAAAGAGGCCAAACAGAAAGAAGGAATCCATGCCACAGCTCTCTCAAAGAATAATTTGTNAAAAAAAAAAAAAATCTAAGCCATTTGACTTCTGGGAAAGAACTATGAGGTTTTATCCTCTTAATAATTTCATGCACTCTTTTTCTTTCATAAGCATTTTAATTTGTCATACTAACCACTGCTTGCACCTTAGTAATATCTGTGGATCTTCTCAAAGATAGGTAGTGAATCAATTTTCTACAATAGAAACGTTGTCTTTACTTATACAAACACGGAGCTCTTGATTTAGCACATTAGATTTGAGCCCAAAACTTTTATTAAATAATCCACATAAGGTTTTCTCACTAGAATTAAAACATCACAAAAAATCACATCCAGGAAAAGAACCTACACTTTTTCTGCTTCTACTTTCATTGTTTTCGGTCTCTTGAGGAGAGAATGGAAAAACTTCCTTAAAAATTGAGAAGCAAGCAAACCGGAGTGGAAATAAAAAAGCAAAACTAAAGACAAATGCTTTTTTTGAAGCTTCTGATTGTCTGTTCTGAGCCTCATCCTTTCTTCTCTGTCTGAAGTGTTTTGGCTGATAATCCTTCTATATACTATGTTACCCACAGAGAAATAAGAATATTCATCTCATCATTCAACCACTACAATTTACCATGTGCTACTGTACCTTCAGTATGAATACTGCCTTTAACATGGATTAGAAGGAAACTTGTAAAATTTGCTCCTAGCAAAAGAATATGATGACAGAAAGTTTGAAAACAAACCCAATTAGTCACAAATAAAAACAGCACAGGACAACCTTCCAGCTGGGACTACAGAGGTATTAACTACTTCAATAGCCATGGCTAAGGAGCTGGTGAGAAACAGTTGGTGTAATAAATTCTTGCCCAAACAGAACATAATAATAGCTGCAAAAGTTGTGGGTTGGACTGCCTAGTGCATCAAAAGACACTGCACAACTTTGGTGCTGAAACACACTGAACAAAATAGAAAGAAGAAAGAAAACCCCTTGGACAATAAGGCAGCTGTTTGTTATTTGACTCGTAATCCCAGAGCAGAGTTTTCCTGCTATTCTGTAGACAGAAAAAGTGCTGGCCATAGAAATGAAGAGGCTCATGAAGCCCACAGTGAGGGAAAGGATAGAGATAACATCTAATCTGAAGAGATTATCTTGAATGGTCAATAAATCTCAAGAATTGTGATTTGAGCACAGTAATCCATCTGTGTTGTCAATTACTCTGGGCTTGACCATAAAAACTACTTGCTACTTGTTCTTTGTAAAGCTTGCCATAAAAGACATGGGACAAGTGGATAGCAAATGCTACCAACATGACATGATTTTAAATAAAAAATATACAGCAGTTGTGCTTTGGATTCTTCCCAAATGGTTAAGATTGATGTGTCACCAGCCAAATTCATTCATTATACCCCTTAGTTTTATGGTATTATTCTTTAAAGCATTTTCTCTTCTATTGGACTATTTTATTACCCTCTTTTCATCCTCACAGATGGTTTCTGTTGTTCACAGTGGGAGCATGATGCATTTTTGCTTGCACCTCATTCAGTTGAAGAATAAATGGCTGAATAAAATTCACCACTTGAAAACGAAATGCTGTAAAATACGAAACCCACAACTTTGAAGTTCTCAGTGGAAAAATATTTCAAGTTCACCAGAGATATTAAACTATATATTAAATAAATGACCTCTTAATAAATTTAAATAATCCCTCCTGTAAAAGTTTATTTTTATGTTCTTTATTCCATCAAAACTGCATTGCAGTTTTCCAGTCTTTATATTTACATTATTTGCAACTCTTTCCATAAGTGCCAGTACAAATGTAACTGATGAAAATCCAGAATAGTCATACAAATGTTCCTGAAAGCAAGGTGCATTTCTGAGCAACTTTTTTCTGATGTGCAATAATATATATGTATATATTAACAAAGCTTCATAATATAAAATATCTTCCATGGCAAGTAAAACTTCCCCACTTACAGCTTATTCAGATTTCAGTTACATAGACTTCTGCATTTCAAGTTAGTGCAAATAATGAGAGTAAGAGCCTGAGCAGAACAATGTAAATACAATGGAACAAGAGAAACAGCAAAATTTTACCAGCTCCCTGCATACGGTTATAACATTTAATCAGTATATCATTAGTATTCTTTATATACAATGTATTTAAATAATTGACTTGTCTGAACTATAGGCAACAAATTTACAAAATAAAATAATGTTTCGCACAAATATGGAATGTCCGACAAATATATGAAAATAAAATGCATCTAGTAACAAAACGTTGTAAATCAAAAAGGTAAAAGATGTCTTCTCTGTTTTTGAAGATTTCAAGGCACTTTCTTGGCAAATCAGAATTCTCTCCTTGGTAGAAAGTCTGCAAGAGAAAAGGACATGCCATTTTATATTCAGTTTCAAACCAGACTGCTTAGTATAGTTCTGTTTCTAAACCACAATTTCCTGTGGATTGCATGAATCTTAAGATTAACTCCAGAATGCCAGCAGCTCTTGCCCTCCCTTGAACACTAATGCCATGGCAAATCCTCAGTGTTGATGCCAAGAGGTTTAACACGTAATGGTGCGTGCTGATGCATCTCCCAAGGATATCTCCCATGCACACGGTCACTTGCATTTCCACATTCTGGGCTTCATAAAATGCTTTACTTCCATTTGCAAGGATCTGAATTAGGAAAAAAGCCAAACCCAGCCAAACCTCTAGAAGCCGTCAGGGCAGCAGCGCCCCGGGGCATGTGCCTGGGGGCCGGTCTCGGAGCCACCCCAGCCGGTGCGCGGGGAGCCGCATCCCCACGCCAGCCCTCTCCGTGGTGCTGAAGCATCCCTCAGGCTCACGCTAGCAGATCCCGTGGGATTGGCTTTCCCCAAACAAAACTTAAATCCAAAGAGGAAAAGACCACGTCTCCTTTGTTTACCCGGGTATTTAGAGGCGAGGAAGGAAAATATTTGCATAATAGCACCGCAGTTCTTTATGAGGAAAAGGGAGCCTATTTTAGTACTGGCAAGAGAAATGCTTCAAGGTAGCTGTCAGTTCTTTGAGTGAGAGCCTCTTTCTTAAAGGCAACCAGGAATCTCCAAGACTCTCTCAGATGTTAAAGTGAAGTCAAATTCCCTCACAGGTAACAGGATCTATGCCCCTGTCCTCTCTAAGCTCAGGCTGCTGAGGAAAACAGAACCCCTGTGGCAAAAGATGGAGTAGAAGCAATCACAGAATCATGCCAGAAATGCAGTGTTATTGAGGGATGAACATATGTAGCTCCTTTGCTGCACTCTCTATTTGCAGGGAAGAGAGAGTGACTCCTGCCACCCTTCATCATTCTCAGGAAAATGTATCCGTTCCAAGAACCATTGGATATGAGTAAACACGAAGATCTAAGGCTGTCTTATTTATAATGGAAACTATCCACTCTACTTAGTAGAAGAACAGGGTGAGGGAGCACAGAGACATCTGGGAAACACTCAGATCATAGCTCTACTTTTTCTTATAATGTTTTCTCTATTTTTAACAAAGTAGAGAGAAAGCCAGCCTAGATACAACTTTAAGTGAACACAGCACACACAATCTGCTAGCAATGCGTACCATTTAAAACCTCCCTTCCCCATTTGTCATGTCTTTGAGTGTATTTTTGGCAGGCAAATTAAAACACCTGGCTTTGAGAATCATAGCAGCTTTTGATCCTTTTGTATTTTAAAGATAGAAATAGAATGAGATAGATGCTTTTCTACTGTGGATATGTAGGCAGATCTTTGACTCATCCTCTTGAAAGAAAAAGAAAAAAGGTATTGGAACTCCCAGAAATCTTTCTGAAAGCCCTGATACATGAATCCAGAGGTGTAAACTGATACAGATGAGGGAAAAACACAGACCAAATGGGAAAAAGTGCAGAAAATGAGAGCATGCTGAATTTTGAAAGAGAACACTAACAAAGAAACAGAAATTTATGCACCTCATTGAGATATTCAAAAAAGGATTCCTGCCTTTAGTCATGAAAAGGAAATCCAGACAAAGTAATGAGATCCCTAGTCAATCCCTGGTTTGGTGCCCTCAATATATTCATAACCATCTGCAAGACCTGGAAGGCAAGAGGCCAAACAGACTGAAAATAGTCAAGAAAATAGGAAGAGAAAGAAATTATGACATTTTTTTCTCAGCACTGAGATATTACCCTATTCTTAAAAGCATTTTCTCAGAGCCACCAAAATGAATCCCACCTCCACTTGGAAATCAAATCTGCTAACACTGACTCACATCCTACTCTTCCTTTCTTATTCTTGATTAGTATGAATTGAAGGCTTGATGCAGGAAGAAGTGACATACACAACTCCCCCAAACTCCAAGCTTGCAGTATTTGTCAGGAGGACATGGTGAAAGGAAACCATCTTTAGAGAAATTTAAATAAATTAAATACACTGATTTTATACATTTTATTGGTCAATAATAACCAGTGCTGTTTTTCAAATAATCTTTGCAAGTGCAACCATCTTATTGATATTCAAACAACAGGAGAGAACAGCTCACTTGGAGATATTCCTTATGTCAGAGACAATGTTGTTTAATTAACACATTCAACATGCTATTCATAAACAAGAATGGAATGGTTCCTTCCATAGACTGTAAAGTGAAGCCTTTAGCTTTGTCACATCTTTATGTTCAGTTTCCCTCCATCACCATGAAGTTGAACTAACTTTAAAAAAATTCTCAGGAGACAATTTGGGAATGAAAAGGGGTCCTGAAGATGAATAAAGTGACAGGTTATCTATGAAGATTGCACTGGCAGACCTGATACGAAGACATTCTCTTTCTTCCATAGATTAACAAAAATGCCCTCTGTGGAGTGGCCTGAAATGAATGTGCTGATGCAGTCTTCAGGCATTTTTCTTTCACCAAACAGATTCCTTCTTGAAATTTTGAACAGCAAGAGGTCATCCAGTGCATAATTATGGACTGTGGTGCCACAGGTGACTTATAGGAAACTACAGTGGGGCCTGTCAGAGGTATCTGTGCTTCAGTGTATTTCCATAAGGAACCAGTGAGTCCTGCAATGCCAAAGCTGCATGTTGATGCACTCTGTTAATACCACATTTTTGTATGCTACTCCTGATAACAAGGTACAAGTGTGAAGTAAACCACTAGACGATTCAACAAATAAGAAAATGAGTGGGGAAAATGGTACTTACATAGCAAACATCCTAGGACTGTGTACACAAAGGGCTCATTGCTAATCTTGTTAGCAACCTTGCACACCTTTTGTAATCTATAAAACAAAATTACCCACAGTAATAATAAATCTCTGTTGCCAAATACCCTCAAAAAACTGCATAAAATTAAATGTAGAATTTGTACTTGAATTTCAGACATTCCACACAGTGAAACTCTTATCTGATGGAAATTAATGAAATTATGTGTGCAAGATGCAATATTAGATTGTACCTTATCACAGTCAGGGCTCTAGAAGAAATGTGAGTGATGGTAGGAATTACATTTCTACCAGGTAGTTTCCTTCAAGGCTGTGGAAGACCAGGTTCAACTTTCAATTTTGCCTGAATAAATTTAACTCATTAACTAGAAGGCTATTCTAACCAGCAGACTATGACACAGTAGGAAGTCAGGCTTTGAAACATTTCATTGTTTCAAACATTTTATTGTTCCACTTATTATTAACATTGGTGAAAATCCATACATCTTCTAATCATCAGACCAGAAATACTAGTGTCCCACTTCCAATCCCTATCTATTGTGTGTTTGGTTCAAACCACCACTTGGTTCAAGTGTACCCTGAGTCACTGCCATCCTTTTTGACTATTTGGTAACAATAAATACTTAGGTGCTAATTTATTCTCTTGCTTGATAGGTATTTTAATGAAACAATATAAATTGTGCCAAACAGCAAGAAATTGAATGCTAAGCTGGTTTCAGTTCCTCAGGGAATATTTTTACATTGTATAACCATGTCAGGAGGAGAGGAAGTAACTCAGACATCCTATGATGGTTAAAGTGCTCCTGAAAGGAAATATCAAACCACTTAAAGAGGTAGGAAAAGACCTGAGCTATGATCAGTCCTGGTAGCAAGGCTAAGCCCTGAGTGCTGGATGAGGTAAAGATGATTCTGAAGATTTAGCTCTCTTTTTAAGAAGAATAGAACATTACAGGTTGAATGTAACTCATTGTCTGCTTTGGGTTTGGTTGGTGTAATGGCAGAAAAAACCCCTCTGTTTTAGTTTTTTATTTTAAATTTTGGGGTTTTTTTTATGAATTAAAAGTAAGCTCTCCACATCATTCTAATCACAGTGGGTTTTTTTAATTTAAAGGAAAAAAAAGCTATTTAATTAGAAGATAAATAATATGACTGTCATTATTTATAAATAAAGTGAAGCATTCAGACAATACACAAGAATCCAAATAATATCCATATACTCTGGATCCATGTATCAAGGCATAAAACATGCAACATGTTTGGTAATTTTGTTACGCATCATGTAATAGATATATGCCTAGCCTACTCATATGTCTACTTAGAAAGCTATATGTATATCTTTAGAGGATCAGACATGGATTTCTACATTCCACCTTCTGATACGTGTAAAGGCAGATGGAGATGAGGGCTGCTCCATTCCCCTTCAAATGCTAGATGCTCTGAGATGCTGAGCTATGATGGGAGAGCATCTCAGCTGCTCACAAACAGTTCTTCTAAGTGATGCAGGCAAAAAAATGTCATTATTCTTTCATGTTAAGTCCTGAAAAGCTCCCAAAGCACTTTGGCCCATACTCTGAGCTTACAAATCACTAATGAGATTCATGTTTTCTAAATAAAAGATATTCCTTATTTTCCACTCACTTCCTGGAATTGTCCATTGCACTAGAGAGCGCTGAAGCAAATTCTATTTAAGAGATTTCTGTTTTGTTTTAGGGGGTTTGTTTGTTTGCTTTATCCATTTAATAACATCTTAAAACACTTTTATTTTTCAGTCTCTCTGACAAAATTACATTCAGGCTATGTTAAAGCAAAGCTTCTCATACAGGAATGTTGTTTGGTAAGAACTGAAAATATCAAAACCAAAATGATGAATCAATTGATTTAATGTTGATTAAAAATGGACATATAATAGAAAATTATCCTCATAAATTGAAATATACTGAAAACCCAAGATAAAATTATACTACTGAGCACTAATAGAAGGTAAAGAATGGTTCAGATTTTATCTTTTTGCACAAAATAACAAGTAAAGCTAAAGAAAGCAGGAAGGAGAATATGGCTTCATATCTGCCCTCTGCATAAGCATGCCCTCCTTTTTTTTTTTTTCCAGAATGTAGTTTTAATTTCATTTATTTCAGTCTCACTTTGAAGTAACTCCATGATACTTAGCTGACAGCAAGTGCATTAACGGAAGATCTTTGTATATTAGAGGACTTTGGGTATGTTTTGTAGTAGAGTGCTAAATAGTAGCTGTTAAAAAAGGACCAGGACATGAAACACTTAGTAGGAAAAGCGAGTTGCTTTGAAACAAGTATCACAGCTACCATTAGCAGGTACTTTGCTACTTACAGGTTGGCGTTGAGCAGTCCCTTGTGTTGTGATACAGTCGATGAAAATGCTTGCTACACTCTGATGAAAATGTGACTGGCCCTGTTTGAAAGTAAGCAGGAGTTAACCACAAGCTCTCAGTGTCACTGCTCTGCAGCTTCAATGAATGACAACACAAAGAATTAACTTCTTTTTTCTTGGCTAAAATTGTATTTAGTCTTTTACTACACCTTCAGCAATTGTGATGCAACACATATAATGCTCCTGAAGTAGAAGAAAGAAGTACCATTGCTACACCCTTATGCTCATGATATAAGAAACAGAAGAATGAACTATGGAAATTATGGGTTGGCTTAGCCTTTAAATTCCAGTAATTCGAAATTAGCAGTAAAATTTCTATAGAGTGAAAAATGAAATGATGCAACTACAGTCGAATTTAGTTTACTCAGTAGTTGTTTGTAGTCTTATGTAAAAAGAACAATACATCTGGAATTTGGATATTATTTCTAAAGATAAATAAAATCAACATTCTAAGCAAATAAGTTTCTAATTCCTGGAAAGATGAAGTACTCTCATGTACTAATGCTTGTAATTTGCACTTAGATGGTTTATGAAATTCTTAATATACAGTGTGGGTGTTGAGGAAAAAAAATAACTTCTGAATAACATCTAGGAACCTGATCTCCTGTTAAAATAATCCGAGTCAGAAAGGATGCACATGTGCAGCAGGCAGGATGTGCTTCACCTTTTGGATGAGGCAAATCCCTGTGTGCCCAGGTTATAATGTGTTGCTCCCTTCTGTGGATATACAGTGTCATATGCTTACATAAATATTTGGTCAGAAAGGTGTCCCTGCTCATGGCAGGGGGATTGGAAACAGATGACTTTTGAGGTCACTTACAACCCAAACCATTCTATGGTTCTGATTCTATAAAAACATGGCTCAAAGTTAACAAACAAGTTGCCAAAGATCCCTTCCATAATTGCTTATGGCCCTGGGAAAGTATTCTTGATGACTTCTAAGTCAAAAAGGAGAGCAAAAATGTAATACTTGCACCATGTAACCTGCTTAGCAAGACTATCACTGACAACTGGGGATGAGTATCTTGTGTTTTGGAGAGAAAAAATTGACATAAATTGACATTAAATGAATAAGCCTAAATTTGAATCTAAATTCAGCACAAAGAAGAATCTTGACTAAGAATAGCTTGTTTCAGGCAATGCTACAAAGCCATCCATAGGACGCACACTGTGTTGGCTAACTTTCCTGTCAGAGGATGAAGCAAGCATGTCTGGGCAAAAAAATCCTTATTTCATAACTTTAAAGGTGGTTTATTAGCCTGGTAAAATACACCAAGCTAATTTTCTCTGGATAGTGAAGCCAAACTGCCATGAGAAGATTCCTCTCTATGACAGTGAAAACACTTGAAGATTAGATATATTTCAGAGTAGTACATGGATTTCACTAGATTTTTTTAAACCACCAAAAAGCTTTTCAATAAACTGAAAAAGCAGCCTTTGCAACTTTGAACTGTGATATTGTTGCCATTTTTTATCTGAGTAATCAGGCTCATGAAAAAGTATGTAATTTGAAATTATATGGAGACAACATTGGCTTTTGTCACTAAAGAAATTCCATGTCCCTTCAGGTATAGTTTTCTAGCTTTCGACCCTGGCATAAAACTAGGCTGTTAATTTTATTTGTGTCTTACAGAGCACGCTGTGTCAGCTGGCTTCTCAAGCTACATTGATAGATTACTTTATGACTCACAAGATTATTTATGATTTTTCCTATAGTCAAGAACTGTTACACATGATTCTTGTTTGGCTTTAAAACCTGTCTACTATTCTTGGCATACGAGAAGTGTACAATAATTTTCTTAACTCTGAAACTGTAAAGACAATGAGCTGTAGAGATAATGTTGCTTTCAACTTCTCTCATTTTTTTCACAACTTCATTAATTTAGGATGTCCTAACTGTTGAGATAGTAAGGACTACAACTGAACAGTTTAATGAAGGTTGCTAGAGAAGGATTACGACTGGAGGTGTAGGCAGAAATTCTGAGCCAAAAAATAAACCTTCAGTATTTTGGAATAATCCTGCTTTCCTTACTCATTCCAGCCAATGTTAGTCAAGTAATTTCAGCAATTTTGAGGGCAACTACTCATGCAGAAAAGGACTATTAATTTAATGAATGGCTCCAGAGACAGGCCTTCAATTATAGTTTTCCCTTTTCTATGATTTAGTACTCTCAAAATATCTTCTGTAAAAATCATGGTTGTTTTTCACTGGTTTTGAGTAATGAAACTCATTCTGTCTTCATTATTTAGCTTCCCCAGATTCTTATGCTGAACTTTTTATGGTAGCTAAGGAGCTTCCAAAGTTAAAAATTAAAAGGAAATGGATTAAGTACTAACATAAACAAATCTTTCTTGTCTGTCCTTCCCAGGAGAGGAATATTCAGTACTGCTGTGCTACACAGCATACCACAGTTTGCATTTTTATGTAAAATTTTTTCTCATATGGACTGAAAATGGGCAGGTTCATAATTCTCTTGTTTACTGCAATGGTGAAGAGCCAGCTGGCTCTGGCACATTTCCTGTAGTTGCTCTGAGGTTGCAGTTAGCCATTGGCAGAAAGATCCTTAAAGTTCTGCTTATGCCAAAGGTTGGGTACACTTCCCCCATGAAAAAAAAAAAAGACAACAAATTCCTTCCTTTCTTGTCAAAGACTGCCTGAAATTTCCAGTAAAGATGAAATGCATAATTATTTCCAATTCTCTTTTTCATGCTCCTGCTGCCAATTATTTCTCTATCTTTTAGTTTTACTAATCCAAATAACCTTGAGAATCACCAACAGATTTGCAGTGTAATACTTTGAGACCTTCACTTTTCTGAATAACAGAACAGTTGGAACTGGAGAGTAAAGAATCAATGCAAGCATCTTGCTATTGGCAACTTTTGTTGCACATATTCATAGGGTACAATATTTTTCCCAGTAGCTATAAAGCAGAGTCCCAAAGGTAAGTGCATTATACAACTTCACCTTAGTTTTCAAATACTTAACTTTAACCACCATAATTTTTCACATTTGAAGCAGCAAGTTATCTTTCTTTTTCATTTACAATGATTTAATCCTTCCTTGTTCTATTTGTTTCCGTTGTTAAAATAAGCATCCACATGTATACATCATGAGACAGGTACAAAAAAGCGTCCCTGATTAGTGAAAACCTACTTGGCCACATAGAGCTGTTTCTGAAAGATATGTGCAGTCCAATGAGAAGTTTTAAAATTAGTGAATGTTAAAAAAAAAAGTTATGGAAAGCACCAATAGAATGCTAAAAATTTATAAATAGCTTTTAAATAGTATTTTAACTTGCCATGTTTTAAAAGCTATTTTAGGCTTGATAATTAAGTTGGTCAATGTAACTAGAGTTTTTAAAAAACTTCCAGTCCTAAAATATTCACATTTAACTTCAAAAATGTTAAACTTGGTGTCAAGCTTCAAAAAACCCTCAAACAAACAAACAAAAACAACAAACAAACAACCCCCAAAAAACCAAAAAAAACACCCCAACGAACCAAACCAAAAACCCTAATGGTATGAATCTTCTGACTACTTAGAACAAGCACATGTAGAAAAATTATGAGCAAACAGCTGCCTTACCTGTAAAATGTTTTATGAACTTGTCTTTTAGACTGGAATCTCTTGGAAAAATTTCTGAGGAAAGAAGTAAAAAATATATATTTATGTAGCATAGGAATTACAATGAAAGCCCTGAAAGTATAATATGCCAAGATGACTTGATGTAAAGATGCCAAATAGCTTCCCAAATTAACGATGAAAGTATTTTTCATAGTTGAGGGGGTGAGCATGGGGAGATGGGTGTGTAAAAAGCATTGTGAATTATACCAGGTAATTCACAGATAAACACCAAATGGTCATCCTTCAAGGCACTATCAGATTTTCTGACAATTATTTCTGCACATCTTAGGTCTGAGTGGGGCTGTAAGTTTAGAAAGACCACAAATAACACGAATATATCATCATGTTATGACAAGTGTATAAGTACCTGAACAAATAATGTTAAATATGTAGATAAAACCAAACCAAATACCACTTCTTGGGTACTGAAATAGCAAGTACCTGAAAAGTCTCCTGCAGATCACATAGGCCATGCATATTTTAATTGCACTATTAGTCCAAAAGATAGTTCTAGTCTCCTTTGAAAAACTGCTGTGAATTTTATAATACTCCCTTTGTATTTATGGCATTTTTTTCCAAAAAGTATATGACAAGTAGAAGCCTCAGAACAGCCAAAGTAATCATGAAGAACAAAACCTGGACCTAAACAAAAAAATTAAGTCACATTTTCTTTTTTTTTTCTTTTTTTTTTAATTTTTTCCCCAATAGAATGCTACCTCTGGCTTACAGCAGAAACTTTGATGCAAGTAAATATTCTCGGAACTGATACATCTGCCCTTGGTCTCACAAATTTTCCACTTAAAAACTATTAAAAAGTTCTTGGGTAACAGCAGTTATTACTGCAGACATTAATGTGCATATAACAGCTGCATTTTATGTCAAATTAAAAATAAATACCTTCCTTAGAATTAATACAAGGAACATAATTAACTCACAGCATTAGGACCTGAAGTTAAGCATATTTGTTCACTAAAAATATTTTCTTACAGTTAATTTAATTTAAATCTTTGTATTCTCCTTTTTTTCCTTTTTCATTTCCCTATCTGAATAACATTTAGCTCAGAAAATAGCAAGTTTCCTTTCTTACTATAGGAAGATCTTTGTTATTTGCCAAGATAAATTCTTACCAATGGCTTTAGGCAGTTTCTCAGAGGTCATGAATGTATTTTCAGACTGTGGTTGGAAGCTCAAATGCACAATTCTTATGGTAAGTTCACAAGGTTAGGAGGCCTACTTTACTTCAGATTCCTTGAAAATATCAGTTTTAACTCGCTTCCTTATTGCACACGAAATGCCATCCCTTCTCCATTAAACTTAGAATTTTACTGGCATGAAATATCAGGTAGTTTAAAATTACGCAGAATGAAGATTATGAAAAGCCAAAATAGGGAAACAGTCTGAACTTTGAATGATATGCCTCAAGTGGACAAGTTCTGAAAAATAACTGCAGCTTGATGAAGGGTAGGCTAGGAACTGGCCCTTCTTGCTCTGACAAAGACCATTTAGACATACACCCTTTCAAGGTCCATAGAATTTGCTATGGGAACAGTAGCTGCTTTTTGCCCCATAAAATTCTTTATTTGCCCTATAAAATTCTTTAAGAAAAGTCTGCATGCAGCCAAACCATCACCCCTTAATATGCAGAAGGTAAAACAGGAGACTGGATTTGATGCTCTGGCAAGGAGCTAGGCATGGCAAGCATAAAATTGCAGCTATAGCTGTGTTGGTAAGCCTGAGAAGGAACACTGAAGAGTTTGCTTTCCATGAGTAACCCACACTGGCCCAAGGTTCACACCAGCCCAGTTTTGCCTGTCCCAGTAGGGAAAACTAGGTCAGTTTTGTGTTGAAAAGCAGCTGAGTGATACTGCCTGCGTGCCTGCAGCTCCCCTGCTGTGGCTGCCATCCCTCCAGGCAGCAATCAGCTTTTCAACATATGCCCATGTTTCAGCTTTCTTCAAGAGTTCGTTTTCTTAATGATACAGTGCACTTGCTTGGTAAAACACAATCAGTGAGCCCCCAGTCCCACACAAAAACAACCTAAGCTCATTTGTATAAGAATCACGGCCAGTGAAGGTTACTGGAACACTTCTGTCTGCTGGCTCTAATGGTAGAGGCAACTCCTCCTGAACGATGAATTACCCAACAAAAGCGCGGTCATTTTCTTCCATCTCCCAGCAGCATAGACAAGCTCTTCTGTCTGTACACAACTGTGAGGCTGAGGTCTCAAAGGACTTAGCATTTATTCAAACTAATGAACATCTTCTTTCAATGGGATATGTATCACTGACTCCTGATCACACTGCAGCCAGAAGCAGGATATCAAGTCCATATACAGGATGCTTTTATAAAGCAGTGAAAAGTCATCATGACAGAGCCCCTGAGCTAGCTTTTCCTCACTTATAACAAGCTCTTAGTTACTCCAGTTGTATTTCATGTTTTATCTATCACCTATTAAGTCAGATAGTTAAATATCCATTATCACAGTGAATGCTCACACCCTCACAACACAAGTAAAATTCCTTTGGCATATTAATTTCACAGAAGAAAATCAGAAACATTAATATAAAATAGATTTGCAAAACGTTACTAAAATCAAAACACTTTAAAGTCACACTGTGCAAAACCACAAAATAAACAGGAAAACAAGAGAATAAAATGCTTTAAATGTGAAATCCATGTGAACAGGAAGTATTGAGCAGAGAAAGTTTACTCAATACATTCATGCCTCAAGATCATATTACACAAACTAGTAAAATACAGCCAGTATATACCCCATGGGATATAGTAACATTGTTTTTAATCCTCTGGGTGAATACTTAGACTATGGCATTCTCTTGCCCAAGTTTACAATCTGCACTGCTCACCACAGAGAGTACATCTGAGTTAAAAGACACTTGTGCGAGTAACCCTGTGCTGAATTCTGAGTGTAATCTCAGTTTATAATCATCAATAACCTTAGTTAAGGATTTAGGTTTTTTTTACATTAGAACCTCTCAGTGTATCCTTAGATAATTACTCATCTGAGGCAAAATATTGTCCATCGCACACCCCTTCCACAGACAGCAATGGCCATGGAGAACTGAAAAATGGTGCTAGGATGGATTCGATACTAGATCTTCTCTCTAAAATAGTAGGAATATTTAAGGCAAAATCTAGGCACAAGACAAATTTTGAGGTTTTTCCAGCTCTGCTTCACAGGGAGAATGCTTAAGTTTATACTGCAAAGTTGGTTCTAAACTATCCATACTGATAATTTTATCAAGTCGACACTTCACAGGTCTCATGGCTTCAGATAAGAGGTGATAGGACCTGCCTGAGTGTTATCCCATGCTGGGATAAATGGGATGATGGGAAGAGCTAGCAAGGTCTGAGCTAAGAATCAGTGAGAAACAGCTGCTCCAGCTCTCCACTCTCAGAGTTTGTTGTAAACTTTCCTAAGTTGATTTACACCACTGCTGTAAAGTTAATTCCCTAGAGAATTATTATGCACATTTTTCAATTGTTTTTCAGCACCCAGCAGCTGACATGAATGTTTAATTTTTCACTAATCCGGGCACAATTACAAAGAAGTAGAGGACTAGTTAATTACAGCCTGGTCTAAAGCATGTTCTCAGCTTGCAACATAAGACATAGTTGCTTCACCTTGAGTGAGTCTTCTTAAATTTCTGTGTCCTCAATTTCTCTGTGTTTTGTCTGTTCAGATACAAAACTGTGACAGCAGGTGCTGATTTTTATCTTGTGTTTGCACTGTCTCCAGCATCATTACACCATAATTGTGCCTGGAAAACCCATGTACTGATAAAGGATAAATCATGAGCTGTGCTTGCAGTCCTGAAATAAGCTAAATCCACATAACAGTTTGTTGACTTGAGACATGAAATCTCCACATCCCTAGGTGATATCACCATGGTAGGAAAAAATCAATATATCAATTTGTTTATGCTCCCAACATGGCAGCTTTTGCATATTTTTGGTTATTCAGAGGGGTAGTATAAATCAGATGGCAAAAATTACTCCTGCTCTTGGCCTAGTCCAGGTCTACACCAGGTTGATCTACATCTCACTGTACAGTAGGTAGGGACAGAAAATGTGAAGTAGCAGAGCCTAGGCTCTATTTCATTGAGAAAGTTCTTTAAAATTTCTAGATAAGAAAAAAAAAAAAAGCCTTCATCAAGAATCTCTTTTTGTAGAAATATTCACACACCTAAAAAAAGAAAACATAATAACTAAAATAACCCCAAACCACCAAATAATCCAAACCTATTTTTCCCGAATTACTTAAATAAATGAAGAAAAAAAAAATCAACTTATGAAGCATTTGTGGAAAACCTCTCCATGGCAGGTAAATGTATCCAATAGAACATAAAATCAGAAATTACATGAGTTATCATTATACCTTTGTCTGCCACCTAAATTATATTTGTCAGATTGACATGCAGGTACTAAGTGCTCTCTACAACATACTTCAGTATTTAAAACTTCTCATTTTTTACTAGGTTTAATAATTCCCCATTTTCCAGAATATTCATAGTTAATTCAGAATATCCATCATTAAGTTGTACAACATTCCTGGAAATGGCACATCACATGATAGAATAACAGATGTTTCTTGTTCTCATGTTGTTCTGCACTTCAAGAGGTTACTTAACTGTTAGGTGATTAGAATGATTATAATCTTGCAAAAATTTGTTTACAATATAATGTTTAGTCCAAGATAGTCAATAGTAAGTATATCTCATTATATCTTACAATGGTTATATGAGCTGATTGGGTTTTATTCATTCAAGTAAAGAAATTTTGAGTTAATGTAACTGTCTATTCTTCAGCAAGAGCAATACTTTAAAATCATTCTTCTTTGCTTGCTTTTTGTTATTTTTTCCTATTCACATTTTCTCTTATTTTATAGTCCTCTTAAGTGAAATTAATTTTAATACAAAGCAATAAATTTTAACAGGTCTTGTATTACCAAACTAATAAGAAATTGTTCCTAGTTTAACATAGATTTATCTAAATTTTGCACAATGGTCACGCATACAATCTTATGAAAATCTTAATTCCCACATATTTTCTTTACATTTATTTTATAATTGTTGCATTTAGAAAACAAATGTTGAGTATTTTCTTCTTTCTGTCTGTAAAATGGCAGAAGAAAACTGTCAGCAGTAAGATGCAGCTGACTCTTCTATTATAAATACAGATGCAGGCTTCCAAAACATTTTGGCATGAAAATAGCATGTGGGTTTTCTTAATATTTAAGATCATTTCATGTCATGAAGCTGCTTACAATACCTTATGTATTAGTAGAGTTATAAATAAAGGTGGCATTTTAAAGGACAAAACTCTCTAAAATTTAACTTGTACAAAGGCTATATTTGTTCATAGTATATGGATAAATCTTGCAGCATTTGAAAATCATGCTTCCATAAATATTGGAATACTGCCAGTATACAGTACTTACATAGACAAGTCACATTTATTTGGATGGAGCTTTTCTTTACTACAAATTCTCCACAGTGCCTAAAGATGGCAACCCTTGCTTACTGTGACAATATCATAAGGTGAAACACTAATAGGAGGTGGTTTGCATATTTTCAGCAATGTCAAGATGGTTTAGTTTGGACAAAAATAAAATGTTTTTTTTTTTTAATAAAGGTGACAGCAAAATCTTTCAGATGTAAATTCATAAAGAAATTTGTAAGGTCTCAGAAGAATTTAAGCAACAGAGTTGAAACTTGACCAGAACAAGAGAATAATACCCAGGAAAAGTGATATGCTAGGAAGATGAGTGAGAACGACATTGCAATGCCAGGATGAAAATATCGTCAGCATGATTGTCCTAAATACACATGAAATCCTACAAAAGCAGTACTTAAAAAAAACAACACAAAAGATATTCAGAAATCTTGATGTCCCAAAGCATCCTTTCTCTGCATTATTTAATCAACATATGTAATTATTCCTACAAATTTTAGGAAGAGATATATTCCTTCAGTTAAAAAAATCCAAACCAAAACAAAACAAAAAAAAAAAAAACAAAAAACAAACCAACAAACCCCACTAGTTTTGTTCAAAATCAAGAATTTAATTAGAAATCAGTAAGGAATCCTAGTGGAGAAAAAAAATGTTATTGTTAATTTGATAAGAGTTTGGTGTGGTGTAGGGTAAAGCATAGGTGTTTGACTACACTGGTATATTTGGGAATCAGATGATAAAACACCCTGTGAATAAATGGAGCATCAAGCATGCGAATACAGATCTGACCCACCTATTCCTGCTAGTGGTAGACAGAAACATGGGATCACCACTGTGGGCAGCTGTTAGAGGGAGTCAATTCCAGTCTCTGGCTGGGGCACTTTCCACACCATGGTTTCACAGAGCTTGGGGGACCAGCTCCTACCACAGCTCTCAGCAGCATATGACCTTAAGCACAGTAGAATCAATTAACATATACTTCTTTCTTCAGTACCCTGACCAATTAAGGTCTTAATTTCCTACTTTTGTTATTGTACTTTGGCTGAGACCAGATTGCACAAAACTCTTACTTGTGAGCCCATGGTTGGACAAAGTTCTTACCTGAAAAACTGAGGACTTCAGTAGCTTTGGCTAGGCTGGAAATGCTACTTTTTCTATATTGTTATTCCATTGCTACCAGAATGGTGTTACTTTTTGTTCTGCATACAACAGCCATATTAATATAGATTGAAATGTTTCTCTGGATCTTCATGTGGTGTCTGAAACAGCTGAAAAACAGAGTATGCACTTCTTTGTTGAAAACGTGTGACATTTGTATTCCCTACTAAGGGACCACCAATTGATTCTGGGGTCCCGGAAGAGTGTTCAAAATCCTTAGGATGAATTTGTGGCTGTGTATGTAATGCCTTTCCTATCTCAGTAACCCATAGGGAGGCAAGAAAAAACACCGCTTTGTGCAACAAAAAGAAACTCCTTCCATCACTAACAATCATAAATCATTAAACATTTTCCACTATTTGTGTTAGAAATAACTGCCATATGAGAAAATAACTGCTTAAATGATGTAGTTTAATTCTTAGACTACTCATCTGTGATTTCTACCACTTAAATGAATTGTATTTCTTATTTTGTTTGCTCTTTTTCTTCCACTTTTCCACAATTAAAAGCTTCATAATAATTGTTAATTTTCTTAGTAATTTGTTTGCTTATACACACCCACACACCACGCTTTCCTCCAATAGCTCTGCAATTCATTCCTTTAGACAAGGGAAAATAGCTATTTCTGTGTGCAGTATTCCGAGAAGTCACTGTGTTACTACTCCATTTAAGTAACACACACAAGTCCCCACTTACTGAATACTTTTGCTTTGAGACTTTGATGTGTACATACTGAGCATAGATGGAAAATGAGTCAGTGCTTCAGACAGACACATTCCTTTCTGTATATAATATTGCTGTTTGAAATTCAAAACTTACCAGATTTCTCCAAGTGCTGTGTGAGGATTACAATAAATTAGCAATTTTGTTTTCATCTTCTATTACTGTTTGCTCTAGCAAGTGAAGAATTATCTGGTATTTCAGTATTTTCTGGGGAAGAAAAAGCCTCAAATAAACCCCCAAGACCACACTGCTTGGATTCACAGGCATGAGAATGTCTGCTCCAGGGAAAATCCTGAATTAATCTATAATTGTATACCACTGCCATCTACTGAATGTAGAATATGCTGAATGTATGTATGCATACCTTCCTGCTCTGAGAGCAGAGTTTACTAGGCTTCCCATTTACTCTGTCTTATGGGAGCCCTTTCAGTTCCCACAATACAAAGTGTACTCTAGAGCTTAAGGGTTACAAATAGAGTGCAATTAAGAATCCATAATGAATGACTTGGTCAATTTGTCTTCTCAAAGAGTAGACATAAACAGTATTCTAATCTCTTTGGATTTATTTGCTGTTCATAAAGTCTTTGTTTGGCATTACAACTTTATTTGTAGGGAATATTTGGAATGCACATTGTGATATATGATTGCACCTCATTAGTCAAGTCCTAAAACGCTAGTTCTACTCTCATGTCTAACAAATGCTTCCATGTTTAATTATTTGTCCAGGTTTGAAACAGTGCTTCTAAGCATACTTAAACTAATGACTTAATATTTACTTTCCCTGGTATTCACTCCAGTAATATTTTTTTCAGTCATGAGCATGGCAAATATAAATACTCTTTTTAAATGCTGATAAATTGATATATCTTCAAATTCCCCTAGTTTTAGTTATGAACAGAGTATCTGGTGTTTTGTATATAAAATTGTAATACTTTATTCTGTAATATTCACCAGAAACTTGAGCAATGGAGTGGGCTGTGACATTAGGCAGTGCAGAAGTACAATGGTATGACCCCAAAGACAAAGCCTAGCAGGGTCTGCTTTCAAAATGGTTGATAAAGTTTGCCACGTCAGTCATCACTGGCAAGAACATTACACTAAAAAAATCAGTGTCGCTCCTACATGTGCTAAAGATGGGCATAAAAGGAAGCACTAGCTTCCAAAATCTCAGTCTGGCATTTAGTTACAATTTCTATTTTTGTCCTCTTTGGTCTTCCAGCCCATCACATGAAGTGCCAACTATTCATTCTTACCCTAAAATGTCTACTCACCTATGTCCTATCTTTCTTACCCCTGTAAGCCTTATCTACATCATCTTCTCCCTTAAATCCAGGGGGGATTAAAATCTGCAGGGCATTCATAGTTGTGTAACTGAAATCTATTTAGTTCTACCAAAATTTTAGTATTGAAAATACTGAACATTGTTAAAAATGCATGAAGTATTGTACAAAAGTATTCCTAAATCTACCAGTAGAAACAGATAAGGACATCTACAAATGGTAATAAAATAAGAAAATGTTCACACTGAAAATATATAAAGAGCAAAGCCATACTGCTTTTCTAACTCAGCATGACCAGTTTTGTCTGTAGGTTTATATGTCATCATAATGTGTTTGATGGAGTGACATCTGCACACTACAGATGTGAACAGATATGAAGTATTTAAAATTTCTCATTATTCACCTTTTGATTGGAATGGAATATTCATTATTTCTTTAAGATTTCTAAAAACAGTCTTGAAATTTAGTTTGAAGTGCTGCCTTTTTTTAGTGAACAGTGTCAAATTCCATTCACACTGATGGCCATATAGTCCTCCTCACTTATCAACACCCCATTAATGCAATTGCAAGGGAATTATAGAAGGCATTTTGGACCAAAATATTTTTCAGCTATATTGTTATTATGGAGACATTCAGGTGGGTACCAAGGAAACAGATGACTAACTAGAAACACTTAATTTCAGTTGTATTTATAGACTTTATTGGAGTGATGGGGCAGTAAACTTCAGCAACACTGGTATAAATAATATGGAAGATGCTTTACATACTATAATACAATATAAATAGTAACACAAAAGGTTAATGTGACTTGGACCTTTCTTCAAGAATAGAAGGATATTTATTTATTTCCACTAACTGATAAACAGGCAAGACAAGTCTTACACTAGCTAGGCACATTCCAGTTCTTTGAAAAAGGTTATGAACAAGATTCTTGGATGTGTTGCCTGAAACAGCAGATGGCTGGATTTAACAAATCAAGTAGGTTTCAGCCAAATCATTCTGAGTGTGAAATACCAGTTTTAATTCAACAAATCATTATCTCAGTTATGTTTTATGTGCTATTATTATTCCCATTGGGTCATGGCTTATGAGCAACTAAGAGGGAGGAATTTCTCCCCAAATCCCTACTACTACATGGAGTCCTTCTGATTAAATGATGCATCTTACCCAAAAACAAGGCAAGCTTGTAAAGATATGATGACAAACCATGTAAAATGTGTTCTTGTACCTTGAGAAGAAATACATTAATTTGCTATCGTGTTTTATTCCTAACCCCCATTCTTTGTTTACTGCAAATCATTGAATTAATTTAATTTGCTTACTACTACAAAGGAGTACATAGGATTAGAAATTAAATGTCTCAAGCTCCTTGCAACATTTTTTGGCACAGGGTAAATCTGTAAGTAACATCCTGCTGATTCAACTAGTTTTTATGAAAAAAAAAAAAAGTCAGTTATCTAGCCCTTTCCTGGATGCTTCAGATTGTAAAACATAGCTGTTTTTCTGAAAATTAATTGAACTTTGGTGTACCTCATGAGTGAGATAACTTTTAAAACAGTCCATTTTTTCCAAGTTTCTCTTTCTGAAGCACCAGAGCCACAATTGTGCTGCTGTCTCAGAAGGCGTTATGTGCTCATTTGTATTCTAAATTTATATGCTAAATTTGTGCTCATTTGTATTCTAAATTTTCCTCACTGCTGCAGTTTTCTTTTCATTCATCTGTCGTACAAAATGAATGAAAGTGAAGTTTGTCCTCTTTTTTAAGAAAGAAGACCTTTAGTTCTCTAATCTTTGTACCTCTCTGTTAGATCTCACAGGACATATTGACAGCAGAGTGCCCTGGCCAAAGATCCTGTGCTACTGCAGCTAGTGTCATGGCACTCTTGCCAACACAGTCCATCCCAAGCACAGTCTGTGGGAAACTTGCCTCTTTTTTTTCATGCAAGTGGAGGGAGATGAAGTGACACAAAGTCCTCTGAGACAAACTTCTGCCTCCAGGTGTCTTATGCTTCAGGTCAATTTTCCAACAGAAACTTTCACAAAATCAAATCACTAAGAGCAAACAAAGCAAACATACTGATTTTACTTGACTTTGCTCTTTTATATTTCATTATTCTGCTACTTGGGAAGTACACAAAAGTTCTTTACTTTATAACCCAACTTTCTGACTTGAACTCAAAGGACCATCTTTGAGACACCACAACTGTTCATGTTGCCTCAGTTTCCCACTCTCTGTGATCCATATCACCATATTCTACATAAGCAAAAACACCTGTGACAGTACAAGGAAGGTGACTGAAAAACACATCCAGATGTAAGAGAGCAAAAGTAGGAGAAGCAGGCATAGAACTGTTTGGTGTTCATCTTCTATCACTTGGAGCACCTACGAGGGGTACATGGCACAGGGGAAGGACACATATTTATCATTCCCATTTTTACCCATACCTAGGTCAAGTCTGCAGAAGCTGTGGAGGAAAACTATTTTTAAAAAAGTCCCTCCAGTAGTACTAGCAGCAGAAAAGGTTGACTTGCAGTCAGGGGAGAATGATAAAGATCTGTTCACATCCATGAAAGGATCCAGGCAGACACTGATCCCACTCTTTCTTGGCCATGCCCTACCCTTGCCCAGCCATTGCACTTTGCCTTCTCCCTTCCCTCATACTCTGCTTGACAACCTTGCCTTGTCTGGTCTCTGCTGAGCTGCAAGTGACAGGAAAGATAGCAATCGTTGCTATGAAAACAACTAATGGCACTAAGAGTAATTCCAGGGAGGCCTTCCCACCTCAGCAGAGCAATAACTATTTACAGCCTGAAAGGGGTTGCCAGACTCCAGTTCAACCTCCTCTTAAGGGCAACAGATTATACCTAGAGTTGGCTTTTCCAAGCTGGGGCACTGAACTGTGGAAAGGAC
Source organism: Scytalopus superciliaris (assembly GCA_013400415.1). NCBI lineage: Eukaryota > Metazoa > Chordata > Aves > Passeriformes > Rhinocryptidae > Scytalopus > Scytalopus superciliaris. The sequence goes on along the minus strand of VXBX01003857.1, from coordinate 541,865 downwards.
ATAGCCTGACGCTGGAGGGAGGTAACTCACTCGAGCTACAGAAGAAACATTTAATCATGTCTGAAGTGTCAGGATAGGTGGATAGGGGATGGGAAGGATAGTTTTGCCTACTGCGAATTATTCAGGTTTTTCAACACTGGGAATATTATGTTCCTCCTCTACCCCTCAAGCTTTGATTTTCCTTTGCTTAATTCACCATTTGTGAAGGGAACATAATTGCTCACGAAGTGCCTAGACACTGTATTTTCATTTCTCAGAAAAAGAAATCACACCTCGTTGCTGGTTAAAAGACTTCTGTAATGGTATTATCATCATCATCATGAACTTGGAAAAGCTGAGCCCTAGCTGCAGAAACCAACACCTAAAAACTGCCCTATCTAAACTAGAATATTTTGCACAGTATTTTCTGAGTATGTCCAGAAATACGATACTAAATAATTTCTCTATCCTCTGTTGCTTTATAATGTCATCAGTTACCTGCTCTACCAAGGTATTAATCATCCAGTCAGAATTCATAAAAATATATGTCAGTATATAAATTGGCTCTAGATATTTCCAAACGTTTTTTCTTTCTGTCACCTGTCTACCAATATTTCACCTTGTCACTAGAACTATGTGAAGGATTTTAGCCGGGTAATGGAAACATACTACAATTGCAAAGTGAAGCCTTCTCCCAAAACTATCCCCTTCTTCCTGAATGTCAGGTGTCAGTCAGCTCCAGGTAATTTAATTTTGGTTGTAACTAAAAATTCCTTTCAAGTTTTTAGGTGCCACTATACTTCTCCTGATACTTTTCTCACTTCTGTAAAGGCTTCATGATTAAACATGTTAGGGTGTGTTTTTTTTCTTTTAGTAAAGAATTTTAAAATATTAAAGGAAGTATGCAACAGTGCAATGAGAAGATTAAAAAAATGTTATCTCCTTCTATTTATAAAGGTAACAAACATCTCCTATACATTCATTACAAGAAAAAAATAGTCTCCATGAAGTTATAAGGCATTCAGAACAACAGTTTCCCAAGAGGATATTTATAAGCTAATGTCTTTGAGTTAGGGCGCAGGTCTAATTCTGAGACTGTCAGGGCTGTAATGCCAGATTACAATAAAAAGAGGAAAGTATATGTATGTCTTGATGTATCTCTTTGAAACTGGCAACTGTCAGAAACCACACCTGAACCTGGAGTTCCAATTTCCATGGTTAGTCACATTGTTAGAATGTCACATTTTGTAATAAAGACTAAGAGCAAGTAAGAAAATGCATTCTGTTTACAGTCTTAGCTTATGTCTACAGTAATAAACCACAAAACAGTTGTGTACTAGCAGCTCTCTGGATTCCCAACTGGTACAAAGAATTATTCTAGGAACTGGTGTACTTTCAGATGACACATTTTCAAGGACTGAAAAACACTGGAAGAAGAGTATGCCCTGATTCTGTTCTCCTTGATTCCAATGGGAGCAACACCAGGTCGTCAATCTGTGTGTAATTCACATGATCTACTTAGCTAAACAATTAAGTCACAGCTCTGACATCTGATATTTATTTTAAGTTCTTTGAGCCAGATTCTCTTCTCTGAGCCAACTTTTTTTTTTTATTCTGGTGGCACAAAGGCTATAGCAACTGTGGATTTTCCCAGCTGGAGATTCTCCCAGCATGAATAAGTCTTTACCTGTCTGGCAAAACCAGCTTTCATGTTACTTCCTCCTCCACTGCACTCTCTGAATCTTCACCACCTTACATGAAAGAGTAAGAAGCCTGGCTACAGCCCTCATTACCATGCTTCAAATATTCTTAGCCTGCATACTCGCCTCTTCAAATTAAAGCTATCGGGTAAATATTAAACAATCCTTAGGCTATTGAAAGTTAAGCAAAAGTATAGTATGCTATGATGACAGTTCTGTGGTATTTCAAAAGACATACAACTGAGGATCTGTCCAAGGCATATTACCGAATGAGACATCTCAGAAGATCTGAACCCTTGAACTCTGGGTCACTCCTATCTGTACAGGCCATGCTTAAAAACTTAATCAATAGTGCAAGATCATCCTTAAAGGAAGGACCTTCAATCCAAGCATGCCAACTTTTTAAACCCCTGTCTCCACACCAAGAGAGCAGAGGCTATGTGAAAGGGTAGCCTGACAGGTTCAACAGGAAAACCTCACGCAATCCAAATAGACTGTTTGTGAACCGTTGCCTGAGTGGGGAACCTTATGGTTAAGGGCTGCTCCTTCTACATTACTGTAGATGATGCACCCAGTGAAAAGATCTTCAAGTGAGACAGGTTTAATGGAGATGAAAAAATCAGGATGTAGTTTAACACTACTCTAATCTGAGCTCACTTTAAGCAATGACCCAGAGTCATGGGTCTGGTATAATGGGGAATGTGAATGCTCACAGAGCGACTACCTCATATGTATGCTGTGGGAAGCAACATAACGATGCTAAGCCACTGTGAAGACAGCATCAACTGATCAAACTTCATCCACATCTTTGAATATGTTCACAATTTCAAGGGATTTCTCAGTGATTTGACTGCAGTCTCAAGATGAGATGCACTCACATCCTAATCCTGTATGTCTGTGTGCTTGTTTGATTGCCTAAAATCTGAAGCTCTCCAGAAGCATATGCTGGTACATAGTGTAGGCCACAGCTCTTACCCAGTGGCCTTAGTGCCACAAACAGGTGTTTTCACATTATAGACTCTGCCTTGGACAGCTGAAGAAGTGTTGATTACAGAAGCAACTGGAAGCAGATAGTAAGCAGATTCACCAAATAGGAAAAAAAAAAATAAAAAAAAAATGGAGTGTAAGTATGGAAAGTGTGGTTAGCCTAAGAAGAAACTGAATGTCTGTTTGGCCATCCCATTGATCTCATTGTATCCCATTTAGCTAGAATGTAGTTGTGCCCCTCTTTTGGGGAGAATTCTGTTCTAAGGTGTGAGTTCCCACAAACACTTAAAGTGTTTGCTAAATAGCTACCTACCACATTTGTCTTCCAGACATGCACTGGAATATAATGGTCCAACAAAGAAGGCTTACAGCTTCACATACCAAGATTGTTGGCCAAGGAAATTAGTCAGCTTGGGAGGTAAACAACATCAAAGAGAGCAACATTCAGAATGCAGCAGCCCCTTCTGATTCAGTGCTTTCTAATCAGCTACTTTCCAATAATTCATTAAGACTTGAACAAAGACTTTGAAACATCAGCTTCTCCTAGGGCTTCAGCCAACCATAATGAAATTATAACAGGATATATTTACAAGGTTGAATATCTTGAACTCAGCTGTAATTATGTTTATTAGTAATTCTTCAATAGCTGTTCAGAAAGCATATTTGTATTAGTTAATCCTTGCCTGTGGAGACCTTTATATTTGCTTGGCAAAAGAACATTAAGAAGCATGGATTTCTTTTTTATTCCTCTCTGTAAGTCCCTGTTTCTGTCAGAAAATGCTGTGGGATCAAGAAGTAAGCTAAACACACTGTATATGATTACTTTTCTGCTATTACAAATAGGGATCACTCTAGAAAACAGAACTAGAACGCATAAAGATCTAGATCAACATATTCTGTCAAGATTTCATTTTACATGTAAAAGATTATTGAACAACTATACTTTGCAGTATAAGTCTTCAACAGCACCACACACAAACAGCTAAGCACTATGTGCATAAACACATTTTTTTTCTTCTCTGTCAGAGATGTGAACATGGAAAACACTGAAACACATATTTATTTTGAAAAGCAAATGAAAAAAAATCTCAAAACAATTACAGATACGATGCATGAGTTTATGCAAAAGAGCTCTCCTTTTTATTAAGAGAATCTAATAAACAGGACAGCATATCCCTCAAACAATTCAAATGAGAAAATGGAGGGTATTATGAAACTCTTGCTATTTTGAATACTAAGCTGTGAATACATACTTCCCTCTTTCCAAGAGGAAAGATCTTTTACAATAGAAATTGTTCATTAAGCTTACAAAAGGATAATTCACTGAAAATAATAAGACATTATAAGTAAGACTGGTGAAACTATTCAAGGCATTATTTACTGAAGCTATCTTTTCCTATTTTTTTTTTTTTCTGTAACAAATAACAATTTCAACTAATTTAGCTACTTGAAATCCTTAAACTATCAAGGGAAGTATTTAAGATGAGTCCAGAGACTCCAAATTATGCCTGGAAAGTTATTGGAGGGCTCCTGACTAAAGGCAGAACCACCCTTAGAATGAGATACAGAGACTAGACATTGATAAATATGAAGAGGAAATTCACATCTTGCAATTCTGCAGGACTCTATGCAAAGTACTCTGTTTTAGCTGTCATGGCCAGTAATAAATGTAGATTCTGGAATATTTGCATAAATTAAACACAAGAACAGCTGCAAAACATCAAAAGCAATATATGAACTAGTTGAATCAACTGAATGAAAGCTGATGACATGTGCTTAACTGCATATGAGCCAAACTCAGCACTGACAAACATAGGCAAACTCTATTGGTGTGAAAGGAAATAGAATTGAGTTTGCCAGAGCTTAATTAGACCCTGCTCTTTTTCTGAAATATGAATAGGCTCCAGGTTGATTGCTGTGCAAATGGTAATGTTTAACTGTGCTTTTTATTTCCTGTGCTTATTTTAGAAATGTTTCTGTTTCTTTCTGAATTAGAACTATACAGAACTATCATAAGAGATTAATAATCCATGGTTTCTCCATTATAAATCCTTTGTTCTAAACTACTGTTTTAAAGGTGTTCCCAGCGATTATGTGCCAGGTTTATACCCAGGCTAAGGTCATTTTACCCTATCACATTTACAAAAGGATGCATCTTGCAAACTGTAACTAGGATCAAAAGACTTTATTTGAGTGTTATATACAAAAGCATCAAACATAGTGAGCTACTTATACTAATATTGGAGCTTTTATCTTCAAGGATCACAAGCAGGTGTAAAATATATGCATGCAAACATACATTTCAGTTGGCCAAAAGGCAGCAGAAAGAGCTGACCTTAAACAAAAAACGGAAAACACTTTCCATATTCTGGGACTGAGCAAGTTTAACATTTCTCTGATTTTCTAATACTGTGGTCACTGTTACAATAATCTGAGATAGAGTGTAACTGCAGAGAAAGTGTTATCCTTAACATTTGAGAGGTTTTCTATTTATTTTAAGATAACGTTTATTTTGTTTGTAACACTTAATGTCCAGATTTTCTCCTTTTTAACTCCTTGCTCTGACAGGAAAAGAATAGCTATTTCACCCAAAAGTGAAGAAGGGCTTTTCTGGAGGTGGTGTTTAGTTCTGGGTTAGTGTTTGTCGGTATAAATGTGTAGTTTGGACCTGTTTCAAGAATTTTGAAAGCCCCAACTGCAGCTTAGATAAGGGATCTTCCATATTCCCATGCAGCTGAATCACATATATACACATAGAGTGACTCCACCACACAAGTGCTGTAGAGTCACCTTGTTCAGGAAAAGTATATATGGGTGTAAATTCACTATACCTGTGCAGGTCTTACCCAGACAAATTATTTATTTTGCAGTAATTCCTTTTCTGAAAGTATGAAAATTGCCTGATATTCAGAAAAGTGACTTGTTACTGAATAAAAGGAGAAATATGTATGTTAACTTTACATGCAAATTTGGAATTTGGTAATGTAAATAATGGGAAGCACAAATTGTGGCATCTTGCTGAATTACTACTGACGATTCAAACTTTAGGTTCACAGAATCAAATGCAAACAAGTCTGTCTTAGATTGTCTTCTGACCCAGATGATTTCCCCAGAGACCACAAAAAGTCCTCATATTAGTATGTTTTGACCATAAATCTTTGTCTATTGTGGAGAAGACAAGCTTTAAAATCCTTTCCCTTAATATTCTAAACTGAAATTTCAGTGACAGCAGAGAAGTCTCTCACATGTTAGGCCTGCTATGTCATTAACAGACAAAGAAGTAATTACTCTATCACGATTAGAGTATTAACACCACAGCTATCTCCTTAGTTATTTTAATCCAATGGGATTTAGGGGTTTTACTAATTCAGTGTACATATCCAGTACCACCACATATACTGACAACGATGCATTTCCTAACACTTCATTTCAAAGGTTCCTTCTACTGAAACACATCATAAGCAGTAAAGGTAATGAAAAAA
>VXBX01003857.1:506399-526764 GCA_013400415.1 Scytalopus superciliaris | reverse complement strand
CTCCCCCGCCCGCTGGGGCCGGGCTCAGCCCTCCCGGTGCCGGGACCCGACGGCCGCTACCGGCGGCCCCGCCGCGCTCGCCCGGCTCCCCGGAGCGTGCGTTCATAGGCACGGATTAGGGGAAGGGTATTAACCCCGCCGCGCATGTTCTCGGTGCAGGGTTTTGCAGGGGATTTGCTTGGCTCCCTTTGCCCCCGGAGCCCCCGCGGATGCCTCCCTGTTCCGCCGGCGGGACAGGCTGCCCACCCGCCCGCCGCCCCTGGGCAAGGCCACACGGTGGGGTCTGGGAAGAAAGCACGGTCAGGCAACTGCACGGAGTTCAACGAGGGGCGAGTTACATCGGAACTGCTGCAAATCAGGGTGTAAAGGGCAAAAACAATTACAACAGGCTGGGGCTTCGAGACCGGCGCTTAATGCCCCTAAGTAAGCTATTCTAATTATAGAAAACGGGTAGGATTAAGGGGGAGGGAGGGAAATTCTGTTATTTACAAAGTGTTTTATACTTGGCATCCCTTGCAAATCCTCTGGGGCGAAGAAGTTAATCGGAGCCGCAAGGGAGTCGGCTCTCCCCGACGGCTTCTGGCTCTCCCTCCGCCGCCGCCGGGGCGCTCGGCAACCCGGGGAGTAACCGGGGAACAACCTGGGGAGTAACCGGGGAACAGGCCGGGAAACAACCCAGGGAACGACCCGGGCTTCGCTGTCAGGACAGCGGCTCCTGCTCGCTCCACGCCAAGGTCCTCTCCGGAGAGCCGGCGGGCGGCTGCTTACCTTCAGGCGGAGGCGATTCCGGCTGAGTGCGTGCGGGCTGAGCGGCGAGGGGCTGAGCAGCGAGGTCCTGTGCCGGCGTCGGAGAGCCCGGGTCGCCGCGGAGGCTCCGCCGAGCGCGGAGAGGGGCGTTCGGTGCTGAGCCCGGAGATGGGGGATGCGCCCTCCAGGGCCATGCGCTTCTCTTATATAGTCCTCACCGGCGTAGTCATTTGAGTACTATCGACTTTAGGTGGGTGGCGGTCGATGGAGAAACCTCTGGTAATCACTCTTGGGCTCAGAGAAGGTCTTTTCTGACAAACTTCCTCCTCCCCGTTTGTCCCCCGGTGGATGGCAACTGAAAGCTGCGTTTGAGTGACTCTGATGTATTTGTGAAATTAGATTTCCCTGAAGATTGGGAAACGCTTACTAATAAAGCTGCCGGCTCAAGAGATTAAAATGTGCTTTAACTTAGCGGGATTCCCTTGGGAGTACAACAAAGGAACTATTTTATTCCCCCATTTTCGTGTTGAATCAAGAAGGCATGGGCAAAGTTTGAAGTGTGTATAAATTTAGTTTGGTTTTGATGTCAAGGAAAGTGGTAGACTGTCTTTGATGGGCAAATTCACAAACTAGGGACCCTGTAACAGTTTTCTTCTTCAAAACAGGGGTGTTTTTTTACATATTTGACAATGAGGCTCAACGAAAAGCTAGCAAAAAAGGTACTGAAATCATTAAGCCCACGTTAAAAAACTTGTCTCCTAGATTCCTAAATAAATAAGCAAAAAATTAGTGAGTAAGGTCTCAGCTTTCAGAGAATGCAAATGGCCTTTGTGGACTGAGAGGTAATACACATTTTTCAAATTATACCAGACAATATTAGACGTTATGACAGATTTTGCAAGGGTAACTCTTTGCCAGAAGGTACCACTGAGATATTTACTTCACAAGAGTAGGACAAACAGAAAAAATATTTGAGATATCCCTGAAGATGTGAAAATAGGAAATTTAGATTTGAAATAGTTTTAAACTATTCTGAATCTGTCTGGCATACAACATTTCCCTACAAACTCTGTCTTTTCCCCGGAACTCCCCCATTCATACCCTTCTCTAGTTATCTCAGGCAGCACATACTCTGGGCTGTATCTCACAGGGACTGGATGGTGATGGGAACCAGCTTCTTCCTCACATCTTCCCATGTTGTTTTCACACATTTTTGGGAGGGTCATGCCACAAAGATTGGAGATCAAAACAAGCTGAACTACTGAAGACTTACAAAGGGTTTTATCACACAGATTTTTTTGGATGTCAGTGTACAGCACTAGATACACTAGTCTGAACTGTGGATTCCCAGGGTAACAGAAGGAAGGTTCCATTCTCTTGCTACATGATTTCTTGCTTTTACATCCTTACTGGGGCATACAAGGAGTTTTCTTTGGTCAAACTGATGGTTAGATTGAGAGAAGAGGGAAATGGGAGCAGTAATAAGTTGAGAAATAAAGCAGTATATTAATTAACCAGTCCCAAAATAAATCCCAAAGTTTCTCTCCATTTGCTTTTTGTTTCTTTGCTCTAATTTTGCTCTCAGAAACACATGTGGGCACCTCAGAATGGGACTGAATTCTCCTCTAGAATTTAGCAAAGTATTACATTAACTCAGTCTCCTCTGCCCACCTTCATTACCCATCATGGATTAGGTTTACATCTTCTAGCCCTGGGAGCAGGTCACACGGGAAGGAAATCCATGTGGCATTGTCAAGACAATAATTTTGCTGCTCATAAAACCCCCAAAGTCTTTATTGGGTGTGTGTTTGAGTCAGAAGGAGAGTACTCATAAGAATGAAAAGCAGTATTGCATAAGGCAAGCAAATAGTCCCTCTTTTCTCCCTTATATCCCCAAAGAAGATCTAAGAAGTCTGCAAACTGCTATAGCTGACTATGCAATCTTGATGGACAACATCCTGAAGCTACTGCTTTGGGATAGTTTGTAACTCCTTCAGCAATGATCATCAAATTGTCACCCACACTCATTGGATTTCCAAGATATAAATGCTGCTACAAATACTAAGGTTATTAAATTCATTTTATTTACATGTTGATTATTTAGGGTTTTAAACTTTTGTATTGAAATCCAACTAGGGCCTTTACCATTATGAGCCACCCAGTTTTACCCTTGTCCTTTACCTCCACTGTAATTTGCTTCTCTCCTTTGGAAGAGATGCACCCTTCTTTCCTTGGAGGGACGTTATACCCACCCAGAGCACAATTAACTGTTTTGTAATTAGTTTTAAGTTAGACCAAACAGACAGTTTGGTTGCTTCGTTTTGTACCAGAACTTCCTCCCCGCCACTCCCTCGCTCCCCCCTCCATGTTATCCTTTGGTATTTTCAAAACAATAAAGCAGTCAAGAAAACAAGACAGCGTCCCTGCAGAGCAGCTTGAGAGGCAGATCTACCAGGCCCTGAAGTGACTGCAAGGATTTCCATTCAATTCTGTGTGAGCTAGGACAAGCCCTAAAATGAAAAGACCCAATTAGAACCACAGCACATCTAAATCACAAGCTTTAAGTAGCTTTTTCAAACTCTTGCTGTGGTCAAGAACCTTGAAGACCTTTTTAAAAACAAAACAAAGAAAAAGATTTGTTTTCTATTATTGTGCAAAGCCTTGCCTCTTTTTAAATTGTTTTGATATTTGAATTCATCAGAGAGCAGTTGAAAGAAGAACAACCAGACTGCATCCAGAAGATGGCTGTTTTACTAATCCCAGGCAATTCTGGCACAATGAAAACCCATTCTCGTTGGCCCTTTTGGTAGTGGCTCTCACGTTCCTCCTCATCATTATATGTAGAAAGAACCTCAGCATGAGATTTACATCAAAGACAGAATCTTAAGATTGCACTCAGTACCTTACTGAGAAACAGAAAACCTGTTCATAGTGACCCTAAATAAGCTGGGTTATTCGCTTCCTGTAGCTAATGTATTTAAACAAGTGCATCACATTGTTTTTTCTGTGGCATGTTCTTTTAATTTTCTGGTCTGTCTTAGCCACAGGTCTCTCTGATTGAAGTAAAAAGCAAACTAGTTATGTCTAAGTATCATAGAGCTGACAGGGACTCAGAGAGATGATCTAGTGCTTTCTGTTGCTCAAGGCAGAGACAACTGCTTCTGTGTCATCAGGGCTCAGTAAGAAACTTTTGATTTTTCCCATTGAGCTCAACAATTCATCACAAATCCATTAAATGAAAAATTGGTAAATGTTGGTTTAGTGGTGACATTTTACCTCAGGATTTACACTGAAATATAAAAATTAGCTAAATCTGTTCCCTAAGCACACACTCAAATAGAAGATGTGTGAAAGTAAAGATTTAAAATTTAGGTGTTTTGCTGTCTCTAAATAAATCTGTCAGCCAAAGATTTCCATGGCCACTCACCTAAATCAAGAAAAAAAACAGAGAAAACCTGATTCTGTTGAAGTTCATGGGAATTTTCCTGTTGACTTTGTTGAGCAGGGACTTAATGCAGAGTTGTTACTAGAGAGGCAAGGAAGTGAAAAATCAAAAATATGAGTGTATTAACCATGGCAGTAATTTATATATGGCTGCTGCAATTTGTGGTAAGTAACAGAGGATTCCAGTTGGTTTTCAGATCACACTATTTCCCTAAAACAAGAGCTTTTACACAGTCATATACATATATGCCTGTTGAAGCTGATACACTTGATCCTGCCTCAGTGCAGAGGACTTGATGAGATGATCTTTTGAATACCCTTTGCGGTCCTTTATTTCTATGAATGTATAGATTTTTTTATTTGCAAGTGGTTTTTAAGGCACAGGACACAGTAATGAACTGTCTGACAGAGGAAGACCATACAGTTAAAGAAGTAAACCAGCGTTACTAAAAGAGATGNATAGATATATATATATCTTAACTTAAAACTTAGTGCATCTTAGAACTTACTGGCATTTTTTGAATGTTTTTGACAGAAACAGCACAACAGAGAATTGTGGTGTGTTTTTAACGGAGTTTTAGGTAGCAGCTTGCAGTAGTTATTCTATAGAATAAAGATCACCATATTTTCCATTAAAAATAGCAGATCAGTTTTATTATTACATTTATTATATTTAATATCCAAGTATTTTTGACTATAAAGCGCTAATGATCTTTACTCGCTTTATCATTAAGAAATTTTGCTATGAAGTCACTACTTTTTGAGTTTGGCCGGCATTTTGTACATGCAATTGAGACATAATGAGTCATTTTTGGAGGACCTTTGACTTCCCTGTGCTCTTAAAGGTGCAGCTGGGAACACAAAGCAGCTTCTGACATAGAGGTTTCAAGCAATAATCTGAACACTAACCTACAAGTTGTTCAACAGGAAAGCAAAGAGCTTTTAGGGAAGAACACTGGGAGGAGCAGAGTCTGGTAGGACTGCGAAATAAGTCCTTCTTCTTTCTTTTATTTTTTCTGAAACAGTTTCAATACTGAAGGTTTTGTTCCTGCACCATATGACTATCTGCAGCTGGAACTGTTAAGCTTAAGGTGGCATAGGAGAGAAACTACTGCATTGAAAAGCAGAGTATGGGTCTGTAGATGTTATTTCACAAGAATCTAATACAGTTTCTCTCATAGGCTAACTGGTACTGACTTAATAGCAAGAAATGAACATTACTTGCCTTTTGAATTGTTCCCTGGACAAAATCTGCTGCAAAACTTCCAAAGAAGAAAAATGGAAAGACTTTCAAACTCTGACAGATTTTGCAGGACTTGAGAATAGAGTACAGATGACAACAGGTTGCTAGGGCTGAGCAATAACCACTAGGACCAAAGGGCCCTGTTGAACTGTTTGCAGACCTTCTCAAAAGCTGGAATATGGATGATTTGAAAGCAGTTATTTCATGACTGAAGACTGACAGTTCAGTTTATCTTTGAAAATATCCAGTAGTTGCTTGGTTTGCTGTCAGTCTCTGATTTTGAGCATAATTACCTTTAAGAAGGACATAGCAGATCCTCCCCCCAGGAATCCTGCAGCAGGCATCTGCTGTTATCTTACCCCATCATCAAACCAAAAATAGATACCAAATAGTCCCACTGGTTTGAGTCTTTTTCTTTTGAACCCAGATCCTCAGCTCTGTCAGATGCACTGTAAAAGACAAAAGTTCTCTTTCTAAGGTAATGACAGCTTATTACACCTGTCATTATAGCAGTTAAAAGAATTTATTTGCAGATGCAGCAGGTCTAAATTAAATCTTTTGCCTGGCACGGAAGACATCTTCACCATGTCCCCTTTGTGACAGAAGATTCGTGACTGGAACTCACTGACACCACCAAAAAGCTTATGGTGACCGGAATAACTGTGCAGGTTACATGGCTTCCTTGAAGAGGCCTCTCTGCCCAACATGAGGACCATCACCCAAATGTTTCCTTTCAACAGCACCAAAGACTGACATTTTCAGGCCTTGGCAACAGGGGCAATGTGAAGCAGAAGACTTTACATTAAAATACTAGAGTTTCTGATTCAGAAAAAAAATTATTTAATTTCATCTTGCAATGAAAGCCTTCTTCAGGGGAACCTGAACCTATGGATGCTCTTTGTAAGGAAAGGCCCAAGGGCAGCCATCACTGCAGAAAGAAAATGACTGCATGTGTGCTGCAGCAGAGTAGCCTGAGTCTAGAGCTCACTGATCCCAGCTGCTGAAGTAACAATCTTTAAAAAAAAAAAACCTAAGAAAATTTTGATGGAAATGTTCTGTCAGTGATGAAAGAGGAGGTTCAATAAGTTTTCTAAAAAATTAACTGTAGGGACCAGTCCAAATAAGAAAGTCCTCCTCCAGCTCAGGGTCTTGCTATGTCCAGAACAGAAGTTCAGACCACTGATGCTATCCCTTACAGTAAAGACATTTTCTGATGATCTATTACATTTAGGATAGATTTCCACAGTGTTCTCTTGTGAATGACCACTAATTTCTTGCCTGATTTCTCATCAGACTGGCAGAGTTTCCAGACCTGCTGCAGACTGATGGTTTCAATGCAAAAATTTTCTAAGAAGCTTTTGATTTTCTATCACATGAGAGTTTAGTCAAGAACTTCAAAAGTTAACATGATTTGAATTTGGTGGATTAACTGGTTCACTGAGAAGTTTAATAATAAAAATGTTAGTGGAATAGCATCATTTAGTTGAATAGAATCCTCATTAGTGTTGACTTGAGATTTTCAGCAGGAATCAATTTTTGGACTGGCAAGAGGTAAAGAAAATTGGTTTCTGTTGCAGGCCAATATGGGTGCCAGTACCAAGAGGGCAGAGTCAATCAGAAGGCAGCCAAATGCAGAGTGAAGCTACCTGAGGGTAGATTCCCACCTGTAAAACATTTTAGAAAAACAATGTTGTTGGTGTCCAGAAAAAAGAATCTCAAGTAACAGTTTCTCACTGATGAGACTGCTTCTCAAATCTTGTACTTAAATCACCAATTCACACTTCAGGAAGACTAACAAAAAGTGTGGACAAATCGGGAATATGCTTTTAAGTTTGGAAAAATACTTTAAAACAAAAGACTCAAGCTCATCAGAAAGAACATTGAGCTTAGTCTAAAAATATCTACACAGAAAACAGAAATTTGATGCTAGGTAATTCTTTAATATAGGCATATGAATTTGTAAAAGACCTTTGTGGTCATTCAGTCCATAAACCTGACTCTATAAGAGTGCAACAGAGACCTACTTCAAACAGAGTATAAAACACGCCCTCCACATGCCCTCACAGACTTCAGATGACACAGTACTTTTAAATAGTTCAAGGCGAATTTAAAATGTTTGTAACAGGCTAAAAGTCAAATCCATAACATCTGAAGGAACATTGGGGAAAAAAATCAAGAACAGTGCCAAAGTCTTAAGGCCTTGTAGGGAAGTTTTAAAATAAACCAACCCAAGGAAGCAGGTCATCCTCGCTCTGAATGTCAGAATGCTTCTGCCTACCTGACCTAGAGGAAAAATTTCATGATGACTCCAGCCCTGGTGACTGATTTATGGTTGAACCTGTGATTATGATACACTAGCCAAGCAGCTGAGAATTTAATAAATTACTAATGGATCTTTTTGACATACAGTCTCCAGCTGTGAAAGTCTCCAGTGACTCAAAGGGAAGGAAAAAATACCCGTTTGCTCCTCCTCTCTCCCTCCTGAGGCAAATGAGGCATCAAAGGAATGCCTAAGCAGTAGTTCCTATTTTCATCAGGTGGCTAGTGAAAACATGGGATTAAAGCAAAGGAAATTAAATAGGTGGGTTGTGATCCTGTGAGTGCTAAATCCACTTGGATATAGTTGCTCGTTATTTTTAAGACTAATTCTTGATATAGCACAGTTCTGTTAATAGAGGCAGTGGGACCAATGGCTTTACCTTCTTCCTCCCCGCACCATGCCCACAGCTTCCTTATTAATTCTCAAAAACTAAATAATGTTTCAAAGGAATATTTAATAGTAGATTTTAATTTTTTTTTAAGATATCCATCATTTGATAAAAGTTAATTTGTAAAAATCTACAGCCAATAACAGAGAAAAATCACCCTATAGCAAATTATGTAAGTGTCTCTGGGCCTTATAAATAAAAGAAATCAACTGCTTAATTTGTTGGTCTCAGGTCTGAAATCCTATTAAGGACTTGACATATCCCTGGTCCCAGCTAAAGCTTTTGTTTATAATAAGTGGCACTAAGAAATTACACATTATATAATTCATATGTGCTTTTTCTGATAAGTTTGAAAAGAACAAGCATTTAATTTTGCTTTCCCTTCTACTGTATCACAAGACAGGACTGATGAAGAACTCAGCTCCAAAATCATACAAAAAAATAAAAGAACTAGATCTTCCTAACCCTTTTCAATTGTGTCTCTTTTTGTCCTTTTTTCTTATACCCTTTCTGCCATGCTAGTCCTAAATCTGGAATGATCACCTTACCTGTTCCTTCTGCTGACTCACTTTGTAGTACACATTCATTGATCCTGCCTTCCTCTTTCCAGCCATTTATTCCCTATGCTGTTTCTTTTCATATCATTTAAAATGGCACATGACACTACAGCTGAAATATCAAACGTTCACTCATGCAGATTTTTACACATCCCTTGTATTTCTAACAAACAGAAAGCCATGTTCTAAGTTCTTTGTTACCGAGGAGAAGGAGAAGAAACCATACAAAACACACACAAAATTTCTGCTAAACAGTTTTTGGTACCTGAACAATGATAATTCAATAACAAACCTAAGTAACACTTTAAATGGTTTTAATGATTTAGTTTCAGTAATTATTTTCTTCTTGTTGTGGTGATGTTTTACTTTTTTTTTTCTTTTTCTGTGGAGTTCTTTTTCCAAATCGACTTGGACATTTTTAAGGGAATAAAGACTGAGTGACAGAAAATCAGGCTGTGTTAATTACATGGTGTACTGCTGTTGGGGATTATTTTCAGTTTAGTTGAAACTAATATTAAAACTGGAAGTTGTGCTGAGGTTGTACATTCCTTGTTCGAATTATTGCATCTTTTGCCACAAATCCTGGCAGTGTGACCCTATGAGAGCCAAGCTCTGCCTGTCTAATAGCTTCCACTAGATCCCTTTCCGTTCCCTGCTGAAGTGGTTCCACAACTCAGGTAAGCAACTTTACACCAGTGTCATCTGTCTGTCAAAACTGGGACCACTTCTACTGTAGAAAGGACCAAATAGAGCAGAAAATAAAGACAAAACCCCCAAAAATGTATCAATCCTTCCCAATCATTGACAGGATTAATACAAGGCACACCATGATCATAGAGTCATGGAACATCTCTGAGTTGGAAGAGACTCACAGGGATATCAAAGTCCAACTCCTGGTCCTGCACAGGACCACCATAAGAATTCATACCATGTGACTGAAAGCATTGTCCAAACACTTCTTGAACTCTTGCAGGATTAGGGCTGTCCCCACTTCCCTGGGAAGCCTGTTGCAGTGCCCAACTACCCTGTAGGTGAAGAACCTTTTTCTAATAATGAAACTAACCCCCCAACACAGCATCATACCATTCCCTGGTCCTGTTGACCAGGTCCTGTCACTGGTCAACAAAGAGAGGAGATCAGTGCCTACCCCTCCACTTCCCCTTGTAATGAAGCTGTAGACTGTGGTGAGGTTTCCCCTCAGATTCCTCTTCTCCAGGCTGAACAAAGCATGTGATGCTGCATTCAAGATTAAGACAGTCCTAAAGGTGCTTGCTTGGCTGCTCAGGAGCAGCCTTGCCTGCAATATGGCCTCTTACAAGACTCAGGGAAGCTGCTAATTCTGCTCTGACAGACAGCAAAATGCAGGTGCTGGCAAGTGGCCAGGACATATGACTTCCAGATGACGAATCAAAGACACAGATTTAGGGGAGGCCTGCCCTCCCTAAGGTAGTGCCCCAAGGCATCAGAGAAGGGTATATATTACTTTTGTTGGTGACTGCTTTTTACATGATAAATGTCCATTTAGAGAGGGGTTTCTTTTTACCAGAATGGCCACAGCAGTTATGTGCTTGACCAAAAGGACAGAGAGGACAGCCTACAAAGTTCACCTGCAGGGGTTTACCCAGTGTTTAGTTTTGCCACTCCACACTACTTGACTCTTCATAACTGGAAAGGAACATGAGTATTGGTTATAGATTGTTAAAATCTTTTTTTGTTTCGCCTGTTTTCCTGAGGCAGTGAACTCTCACCCAGTTATTTCTGTAGCTTCATGCACAATGTAAACCAATAAAATTTGAATGGCTGCTACAAAAGGCCAATGTCATATACCACATGCTTCTGGGCACCAAATTTCCGCCCTGAGCTGCCACCACTCTTAGGCGGGCACAGGAGTTCACGTGGTTGTTTGCTGAACTGCCTCAAGAAACTGATTTGAGCTAAAATTAATTCCTAAGGGCTGGTTCCCCCATGCAGCCCACTGCATAGGTCACTACTCCTCTGGTAGATATGCAGAAGCAAATACCACTGAGATGTCTGACAGCAAGGGACAGCAGGACTGCATCTTCCACAAGCAATGTTGACTTATAGTGTTCACAAATTTGTGGCTCCAGATGAGACTGTGTGCCCTCTGCCCATTGCAACAACATTTGATTGGACTGACCATTTCAACAACTGTACAGTAACCATTAAAGAGATGTTTGTATTTTTCTGAACATAAAACAGAAAAGTAGAGAGAACAATTCTTACTGGATGGAGAGCAAAAGGAACTACAGATGTTTATGAGGGATGCCCGTCTCTTACGTTGTTTTTCCAAAGTCAAGAGAGAACTGACTCCGCAGGAAGTGGCCTCACTACTACATTCACTGCTGCTCCATGGCTCCTGTCTTGTCTCCTGTTTTCCCTCCTCTACAACTCTCATTATCATCGCAGGGCTTTGAGTGTGCTGCTGAACAAACTGCACAAGGCTCCTGCAGCAGCAGTGCTAGCACCCACCTGCTAGGCAGCACCAAGATGTGTGAAACCCAACAGAAGGCCAGACAAAGGCTATGTTTTGCAAACCCTTTCTTCCCTACAATTCTAAAGAAAAAGCTATTAAATAGGTTTCATCTGCCAGATGTGATGTTTTAGACAGTTTATAAAACACTGTAAAAAATGTATTACTAAAGCTAGTGGATCTAAAATAAACAGGTCTTCTTGGCTCAGACGAAGACCCTTAGCTGTTTGAGAAGGAAGACTAAGATTAGCTGTAGCCTGTCACACTGCCTCCCTGCAACATATGGACCTTTACTAAATCTGATTTGCGCAGGTTTAACTTATTTGGATGCAAGCCCTACTAAATATTTGAAGGACAACTTAGATTAAAAAAAAAAAAAAAACACAAAAGACAAACCTCCCATTTTTCTTTTGTATGACAGAGTGTCAGCTCTGTAAGGCAGAAGAATAAATACTGTAGACATTGCTGGAAAAGAAATAATATAGATGTCTCTGACAAAGGGCTCCAGTGACACAGTTGAAGCGCTCCCACTCGGTTATCTGAAGCAGCCACCTATCTAAAGTGAGTTTTGCAGGTACTCTGATCCTTAGTTCAATTTTCCTCTAGTAGGAGATTACTTAAACAACAAAATGATGAAGAACTAAAAAAGGACTTCATTGTCCCATTAGGTGCTATTGCCTCTTTCAGTCCAATTCACCTCACCTTTGTCTCTATAATATCTTTTTATATTGTCAGGTTAATTGGCAGAAACCTCTTTTGCTCTCTATGAAAAGTTTCTTTTCTACTATTATTATTAACAATAATAACACTGAATGACTCAAGGAGAAAATTTAAGTAGGAAAGATAACAAGCTGAGTGGAGGAGGTACAATAAAAATTTAAAAGCCTTGAGCAACTGCAGAAGCAGTGATGCAGGGAGGAGGAAAGATGCAAGGCATGGAAGGGTTAAAATAGGAGGAAAAGAAAGTCTGAGTCAATGCAGAGTAGGAGGAGGTGATTAAGAAGAAATCAAAAAGTTGAATGTTAAAAGGAAGGAAGAATTTTCTTACAGCAAAATCAGAAGGGCAATGAGAAAGAAATGGAAAGACAGAAAATCCTGAATAAGCTGAAGGAAGGAAGTTGCACTCCACACTTTTTCTATAATGTGAAGAAACTGAAGTAAATTAAAAAGAAATGAAGGAATTGGAATAGAGTAGGTAAAGAAGAAGAAAGGGATAGTGAGTTGGGGTAGGAAAGGAAATTATGAAAAGTAGAAAATATGTGTTTGATATATGGAGGGGAAGAAGCTCAGGCATTGGTCTAAATACTATATTCACCATATTTACTTAGAAAATGAAGGGTTCTTTTCACAGGAAGAGTTAAGTTAGAACTGAACAACTGAAAAAGGAAGTAAAAAACAGAAGCAAACAACTTTTATAAGATGGAGAAGAGGTGTTTACAAGAGAAATACTGCTTTAAATATAATAATTTATGGAGAAGGACCATTGCTAAAATGTCACCAAAGACATAGCTGCAACACACACAGATAGGTCAGATACATTTCACACTCTCTTCTCAAGTATGAATTGTCTTAACTAGGTTTTGTTTGGTATATTAGTTGGATTTTATGTTGTTTACTAGATGAAAAAGTCCCAAAGCAAAATATTTTCTCTGGCATAGGGTATTATAGTCGCATCTGGTTGGCCACTGAGGCAAATGAAAGGTGATGAACTTGGCTTTGCTCTTGCACAACTACAGGTGACGTTCTTCAGTTTTTATCTACTCATGCAACAATACAAAGCTTTTGTAAATTAACAAATTTTTTGAAGCATGACACATCCATAGCTTTCTAATGCCTAAGAGCTAAAGACATTGGCTTGTCTGGAATTCCCCCTAAATTCTTACCATTCTCTCAGATCATTCCTGTCCTTCTAAAATGATCTGTTTGCTTGTTTCTTGCAATAACTGAGTACTTTTCATTGTCACCAGGTTTCAGTACCTCTGTGGCTCTCTTTTCATTTTTCTTGAGCCCTCTTTGAATATTGTTCTGATACATCAGCACATCTTGAAAATATGGTAGGGACATATTAGTGCAGTAATAGCTAAAGGACACATTTGAGAAGAGCACTTCTACATGACACTGAAACACTTCAGTGCATTAGTTTTTGTCCCTGAAGGATGGTTGCTCCATCAGATTACTGATTAAACAGGACATATGGATCCTGCAGGAGTCCATAAAAAATTCAACAGGAATAATACAGGTTTCCTTTGACAAGACTCTAGCCAGTTGGCTGGCAGTCAGGTGGGCAGGTTGCCGGCTCCCAAGAATCCTCCACTTCCCTGTTGGCAGCTGGCTCCTTGGGCAGCTAGCAAGTCAGCATGGCAGCTGGGCTTCCAGGAAAGCAGTTGGAGGGATGGAAAGCAAAGAAGTTTGACAGCTAGAAAATCAAAAGACATTAGAAGGATCTTATTCCCATGAAAAATGCCAAGTTTTTGACTTTTCATCCTGATCCAGGAAGAAACATACTCAACATGGGTGTGTACATATGTCTATATATATTCCAAAAAAAAGGTCACACACACACACACACACATATATATATATACACACACACACACATATATACACACACACACACACACACACACACACATATATATATATATATATACACACCTCTGTATATGTACACCTATTTTAAAATGCTGTTTATTCTGAGAAACAAAATTCATATTCCAGCGGGACACAATGAATTGTCACTGTTCTTTGCCATGAAGTTTATAAGTAGGCTACTAAAGGCCAAAATCAGAGAAGCTAATTTCAGGGACCCCAGCTGATTATAACAAACGTCATGATCTTGTCACTGCACATTATTACAATTAAATATGATCCAGGGCATGGATCATGGAGTGTAGCTTTTTTTAGTCCTGCATTAAACAATCATCACAAAATGCTTTTTAAAGTTTTATTAACTATGAGGAAAATAGGAAGGAGTAGGAGGAAATAAATAGAAGTAATATAATTACATTTCAAAATATATATGTATATGAAGTAGGGCTTCTGTGACAGAAGTAACCTTTCTCCTGTTCTTATTCTTTGTAAGAAAAAACATTCTTCAGTTTTACAGTCTTGAGGAAAAAAAAGATAAAACATGAACTGAGAGGATTCTGAGCTCTTTCTGAGGACTTTCTGATCTTTAAACCAAAGGACAAATTAAGAGAAAGATTAACAAAAAGAATAGCAAAGGCAGAAAATGCTGTGTTCTGTCTCTAATACTCACATCACCACTTCAGACAGAGGAACAAACCCTTCATTTTGGCAGTTGCTGCAGGAGGTGGATGACAGAGCCACAGGAACATGCTGAAGCTGTTCCTTTCAGTTGGCCAAAAGCACAACCAGAGTTTTGAGGGATGAAGTCGTGGCTGGCTGGACCAACCTTCTTGGTTTTGTTTAGTCAATGTACAGAGTAGGGATGAGAGGTAAGACTGAGGCAGACACACACACATGTCTACTGTGCAGGTGACTGTGCACTGGAAAAATTACCCAGAGGGGTGATGGAGTCTCCCTCACTGGAGACTCCATATGCAAACCTGAGTAATGTACTCTATGATGACCCTACTTGAGCAGAGAGGTTGGACCAGATGACCCACAGTGATCCCTTGCAACCTTACCCATTTTGTGATTCTTGTGATTCTATGTCTTGAAAGCACAGGTGACTGGCCAGAAGGACAGACAGTACAAAGCCAGAGTTACTGCATTTTAGAAACAGTTTTCCTCCCCTTGTATGTATGACAAGAGGAAATTATAACAAGAAGGAAGTGTAAAAGAAGCAGAAAGCCTCATTTGAAGATTTGGTTGTCTTGGATGTGGAAACTAGTCTTTCCCCTAGGCCTTAAGCAAGTACAGAAAAATGTTACGTTTTGTTTTCTTTTAAAGAAAAAAAATTGAATTTTATTTCATAGAAATATACTAAGTTGAACAGGACCCATAAGGATCATTGAGTCTAACTCCTGGCCCTGTGCAGGACACTCAAAGGCTCACACCATGCACCTGAGAACACTGATAAACGCTTCTTGAACTCAGACATGCTTGGTATCATGACCACTTCTTTGGAGAGCCTATTCCAGTGCTCAGCCACTCTGCATGAAAAACCTATTCCTGATGTCTAACCTAAACCTCCCTGATTCAGCTTTATGCAATTTCCTTGAGTCCTGTCACTGGTTATGAGAGTGAAAAGACTAGTACTTGCCCATCTGCTTCCACTCATGAGGAAGCTGAAGACTGCAATGAGGTCTCTTCATCAGTCTCCTCTTCTCCAGGCTGAACATACCAAGTGACTTCAGCTGCACCTCATATGGCTTCCCCTCAAGGCCCTTCACCATCCTCACTGCCCTCCTTTGGACACTCTTTAACAGCTTTATGTCTTTCTTATACTGCAGTGGCCCAAACTGCACACAACATTCAAGGTGAGGCTGCCCCACTGCAGAGCAGAGCAGGACAATCCCCTCCCTCAATCAGCTGGCAGTGCTGTGCCCGATGCCTTCCAGGGCACAGCTGATTGATATTTAACTTGACATCAACCAGGACCCCCAGGTCCCTTTCCGCAGTGCTGCTCTCCAGCCTCTCGTTCCCTAGTCTATACACACAACCATGGCTGTTCCATCTCAAGTGCAGAATCCGGCACTTTCCTTTGTTAAACTTCATATGGCTGGCGATTGCTCATCTCTCTGATTTGTCAAGGTCTCTGCCCATGAGGGAGTCAACAGCTCCTCCCAATTTGCTGTTGTCAGCAAATTTATTAGATAATAGCAAATTAAAGACACTCTCCTGAAAAAGAGAAATAAATTTAAACTAGAGTTAGCAATATAATATTTCTTGTATTGATAGTGAAATGTTTTTCTCTTCTGAAGTACCTAAGTAATTTAATGCAGTAAATCTGCAACATAAATATATCTATTGAAGTCAGCATGCTTTGATCTCCTTAATACTGGCAGGCTCCTGTTGCCTCCCACTCTTGATTTTGTTAACAGTAATTTAAGCAACAATCCTTTCAAGATAAAAAGGTTGCAACTTTATGAAAATATTCTCTTACAGAATTCAACCAACCATTCATAAAGTTTGTCAGGCAGCTTAACTTCCCTAGCACAAGACCCTGAAATCCTTGGTCTGTGCTGAACCATTTACTCATGTGAGCCAGTAGCAGCTCCTGGGGACAGATAGAGGCTAGCTGTGAGATGATGCCAAAACCTCTTGCTCTGCTAAGGTGCGGATGTGACATCATTGTGTGCGCTGGTTTTGCACGAACACACACTGCAGTAAGTGCCACTGTGGACACTCAAGCCTTGAGCAGCCCAGAACTCTAACAAGCAGCCCCAGCATCTCTGCAGGAACAGTCACTTCCCTGGGCTGACCACATTCTCAGGGTCAGGGTAGTAGCTTAGTACGTTTCTACCTGAATACATAAAAAAGGCAATCATGCCTGAAATACATGGAAATAGCCTATTAGTTATTTTATAACAGATTCTCCTATATATAAAATGCAATAAATATTTCTTAACAATTTCTCCTACAGTATTATGACAAATGGCTCCATAATACTGCCAGAAGAGTAACTTTTTCATCCATTTAATTTTTAAACTCTAAATCAGCACCTTTTTTTTCTCATTATTGGTCTTAATTTATTTTTTTTTTTTTGCAGTTCAAGTTTACAAAGTTTCCTTTACTGCTCCAAGCACTTGTAAAACATTAATTTTAACTGAAATTTTAGACTATTTCTGCTTTTACATAGAATATCAGTTTTCATTTTACTTGGTGAACCTAGATTATACCGTGTTTATTTAGAGAAAAGGATGTCAGTTGAAGTAATTCAAACTCCAATCTAAAATTGGAACACAAATAAGGATGAAATCTGGTACTTCTGAAAAAAAATCCATCAGTTAACTTGTAAGAGGAACTAACTTCCTTCATTGTGTTTAGGAAGGTCTACAGGTTATTGATTAAAAATAATGGGAAAAAATTACTTTCTTCCAAATTTGTCAAGACTAATTCCCAAACCTTTGGTCCAAATAATGCAATTGAAGTATAAAGCTACATAGAGCAGAAAAACTTATTTTTGTCTTAGCTGTAACCAACTTCAATTATTTTGTCACTCATAGTAAATTTATATTTTCATCTTTCTGGCATAAACAGCTCCAACTTCTAATGAAGTTAGTGACAATGAGCCATTGAGGATGTTGTTAAAATTAGTTTTGAATTATTTATTTGTAGGTATACAAATCTTTTGAACACTGAACATTCAAAATAAAGATGCTGAACAGCATTACTTAGTGCATTATTACATGTGCTAATTTTGTACAATTAGTACCCTCAGATATTGGAGATAAATGTTTTAGATATTAGTAAGTAGCTAGTCACTTATTTTGTTTTGCCTTTGATTAATTTCTTAGGTGCTGGTAGAAACAATTCTACTTTACATGTTTAAATGCATAGAGCTGGCATGCAGGAAGTGTTTCACTTTTTTTTTTTTCCTCTTAAAGCCAATGTGATAATAATAAACAAAAATGTGGCAATCAGTGCCTTTCTTTGAGAAGGTCTCATGGTGTTTCTTCTCACAAGATTTGTGCCATGACCAAGGAATTTTTCCCTCAGGCAACCAGGTTACCTCACACTTGAGAATTCTAATTTGTTAATCACCTGGAGCTCTCCCAGCTTGGAGTTTGTTGGAAACAGGAGCACAGTCTCATGTGAATCATATAAACGGAAAGCTGTGTTGTAACAGACAAAACTATCCAAGTAAGATGGTGCACGTTCCATGTGTTGCAATACTCTCATTTAAAAAAAAATAAAATCTTTAACAGTGTAGCATGTTCAGTTTCAGGTCAATAATGTAATTTCTAGTGCATTTTGCTAGTGGGATAGTCATGTTAGCTTATTTGTTGCCAATAGATGGCAGTGATCACTCAGTTTCCTTCAGGAGTGAAAATTGTGTAACAAACGTCATGTGCCTGGACATGGGTAGGTATTCAGGCAGATCCTTCTGTAAATACTGAAGGTATTTCTACTCTTATTATTGGCCTTTCAACCAGAACATTACCATACTTTCATATGTTGCAGTGTCAGGTAGTCTTTGAATTGAGGAAACCTCTTTTGATGCCTACCTTGAGATCAGTTCCATGGCCTGGTGTCAGCCTGCTGGACTGAAGTCTTCCCAGCTAGCCATCCTTTCTCAGGAGGCACGCAGACAGGTGTACTGCCTTTGCTAGCATATATTACCGGGTTTGTAGGCATCTCTTCTCTGCAGCCTCCCCTTTCTGCCTTCTGATGTGCCTCTCATGCTTAATGAGCATCTGCCAAGGGTGAGTCAGCAGGCGGTAACCACTCTCTTTGGAAAGGTACAGTCAAAAGCACAGTTGATGGACAAGAATCTTTGGGGGATGAGAATGGCAAATTTTCTGAATAGATGAATTTGTGTCACAGGTGATGCAAATAATCTCCTCAGCTGGTGTATGAGATAGATTTAAAATTTCTCTTTTCACTTCCTATAAGCAAAACAAATCAGTTGGGACTGCTGTGCCATCAGCACGAAAGTAACAGAAAAGCAAATCCTCACCAAGTCACTGTTAGTTTTCTTCTAATCCAGATGCTACCTACTGGGCTTGAGTCCTCTGTAGCTTTCAGCAGTGCGGATGTGTCTTCCTGAGTGACTCAGAGCATGCAACCATTCACTCCTCACAAAGATCAGTCAGTCTCTTGAAGGATCTGAATATGCAAATGGTGAAATATGCAACACATTCAAATTTTTTTCTTCCAGCACTTGCACAGCTTGCCAAGACATGAGGTGACTTCAGCTCAAATCTTATCTCTGACAGCTGTATCTTCCCCCAACATATTTCCGTCTATATCAAAACATCTTATAGTTTTGGTAAAGTAGTTACTGTTTTCTTTAACTGCTTCTATGGCCAATCTCAGTTGATTACTTTTCACTGTCTTAGAGGAAAATGGACCCTTCCCAAACATTTCTTGAATTTTCTGGAGCCTTTGAATTTACTAATTTCTACAGATCCATTGAAGGACTTAGACATTTAATTTCTCCTTTGAATACCTAACTCAAATCTCTAGATTCTCAAAATACAACACCTGTCACCTAAACTTAGTTCCATATCTAGTCTGAAGGCACTTCTGTTTCCATAGAGTCCTTATATATTTGATGATCAGCCAGTCATCACCACTGTCCTAGAGTTCCACAAAAACAAACAAATGGAGAGCTCCTCCTGAGAGCTGAATGAGGCAACTCTCAGAACAATACTTGCACACACACCAACAAAGGAGAAGCAGCAATGGCAACATATTTTTACTCATTAGCACACTGGTTACAAATATACGTGGAAAGAAGAAAATCCAGGCTAGCTTCCTTCTCTGCCTGAAATAAAAATCTTTGAAATTTCCCAGCTGCTCCAATCTCTACAGCCGAAAATTCACAGGAATTCAGGGGAGACTGAGCTCGCTTCTCCTTTTTTCTAAAAACTTCCTGAGCCATTAACTCATTTTCTTCTTTCAGTCCCCCTTTTCTCTTTCCCACTACCATTTGGATTACATGAAGTTTTTCATAACTATAGGGTAAGTGTCATGGATATGAACACTGTAAGTAAGAAATACCTACCTTCTATCCTTGAGCTAAATGCCTGACTTCCTAGAGGAACTAGTGATGGCTGTAGATCCATGTCAGAGACATAGAAAGGCAAAAGGGATGTGTGCCTATAGTACTGCAAGTACTGGCTTGAATTTCTGCTTCATTTCTAGTACAACTGGCTGAATTTGTATCCAGCAGATTTTTGCTAGTCATAAAAGTCTCCTCTACCCAAAGAACTAGGTACTGATTAGCATGAACCGGAAACTATGTGACGAGAACTATTTAGCAATTTTGGTGTCTTAGAGTCAAAATTTCTTGGGGTTTTAAGACAGATCACAATAAGGTTGTGTTTATCACCTACCAAGCTTCTACTGTGTTATTGCAAACATGTAGATGGTAGTTTTCTCTATGTGACTCAGTAATGCATCAGCAAAATAGTGGGTTTTTTCATTCAGATCAGAAATATCACCAAAACACCTGCTCAAGCTATTTCAGTGTTTGCACTCATCTGGAAGACAAAGATCCCATAGAAAGCAAAGCATGCCTGGTTAATTTTTTTTTTTTTTT